>VXAV01010314.1:1064672-1146754 GCA_013399715.1 Alectura lathami | reverse complement strand
TTTTTTTTTTTTTTGGTCGAGGTGATTCTCGAGGCAGCGTGCAGCATCTGTGCTGAGGGAAGGCTGCTTTCAGTAGCAGTCTGCATCTCACCTCTGAGGAGGTGTGGGATCTTCAAAGCCCACAAGGTGCAACAAGCCCGGGCACACACCAGGGAAATACCCAAGGCCTGAAGAAAAGGCATTCCTGGTCAGGGGTTAACTGAAATGAGGGCATGCCTAGCTCTTAGGTAAAGACCAGAGCTCGTACATAGCATGCAATCTGATCACAGGCTACTTGAACTGGTACGAGCTCTGAGCTGCTTTTCTTGTCTGTTTTGTGGAGCTGAAATACCTTGCCAAGGAAAGACTTCTGAGGCCCTGCCATGCAATGTAGCCATCTCAGGAGAGATGGTACCGGTGATTTTCTTCACAGACTTGGGATGGCTGAACTGTCAGGTGCATGCTTCAGAAATTGGCCCACTCAGCTCCCCCAACTCCTTTCAAGCAGCAGAAAAACTTCCTGTCTCCTTTCAGGTGCAGAGTGTCACGGTGTCGGGTCCTAACACCTACATGGCACCCCAGGAAATATGCTTGAGGGCACCCGCCATTTTCATGCAGTTGACTTTGAAGTACCAAAGCTGAGAATCTCTTTGTTCTCTTCAGTAAAATACATGGTGACAGAACAAGCTCACAGAAATGTATTCATTAGCTTAACAGGAGCANAAAAAGAAAAAAAAAAAAAAAAAAAAAAAAAAAAAGAAAGGGTTTCCTGTAAGGAAAAAAAGATCAGAATGGGATGCAGTAGTCAATAATGCTGCATAAAGTACTTCCTGATGGTTGTTTTACCACTATCTTTAAAATGAGTGTTCAGTTTAAGAAGCCAGCATGCTGTTTATCATCCATTTGTGGTCTTCAGACTTTTGGCAAAGTGTACGTATGCTGCTTCTTCAGAGCCATCAGACTTGCTGTAGCAGTAGGTGGGTGATCTTCTGTGTGTTTTCGTTTTGTGTGGGCTTTTTACCTTCTACACATTATTTAATTTAAAAAAATACCAGAACCATTCTTAGAAATGACATTTTATTTAGTTGGTTTAGGCAAAAGCTTTGCTGCTGTCAGAGAAGAACTCTTCTGCTTTACTTGAATTTGCCAATCTGGAACAAGCCCTGGCATAGCAGTTTCAACCCCTGCCTCTGCTAGTCAGCAGCATTCAAAGCTGCAGAGGTGAAGAAAAATGCTGAGCAAATGCTGGTTGGCCTGGAGAGTCAGCACTGGAGTGCCTCCTTGACCTGGTGGTGACGGTGGCTCACTTCCTTCTCCTGAGTCAGTTTGGGACACTTGGGCGGTGTCCAATGGACAAAAACAAACCCATGCAGGCAGCAGGGGTTGCGAGCCTTGCAGAGGTCTGTGCTCGTGCTCTGTGCCGCCCAGCTGGGTGTCCGTGCCAGCTGCACTCTGACGAGTGTGTCTGATCTGATGCAAGCCTTCATGGAGCAGGAAAACTGAGATTACTCAGGCGCTGCCAGAGGAAGCCAAGAGTGTTCACAGCCAGTTTCATAGGAGAGCTATTTGTGTCAGGAAGAAAAAGCACGTGGTAGAGGGGTGTAAATGCTGAACTTTAATCCTGACGTGCCATTGACTGCAGGTCTGGAGGAGCTTTATGTTCTGTTTCTCCTGCAGTCTACTGGAAAAAATGTGTTATTTGTACAGGGCATTGAAGGCGTTTGCTGTGAAAGCTGCCATTATGTGCACGTACAGCTTCTGAGCTATTTCAGTGCTGAGTGGTTTCAAGCCATCCTAGTGGGATGACACGGGTGGGGGGGACAGGACACAACTAACATCCTACCAAATTGGTTATTGTTTTAATTGGGAAGGGGAGGAGCAGCGTGCAAATGAATGCCTTCCACTTGAGTTCATTTGGAGCAGTGGATGCTGGTTTTGCTTGATAAACCTGATAAACCCTAATCTGCTGGAACCAGGATTTCAATTGAAGGAAGATAAATTGAGGTGGAGAAGGAAATTTGAGGGTACAGACTCAAGCCTGTGCAGGAAGGCTGTTTTAATAGCCTTGTAAAATGCATGTTGCTTTTGTTCGGGATGAATGCCAGCTCTTCAAAGATTCCAAGGCAAAGAGGCAGAGATCTCAAGTTGTTTAAATATGTTTGAATATGATATTTGAATATGTTTGAGATGTCTGTGAGAAGTAAGCCAAACTTAAACCAATAGACTGAGGCAGAAGACTGTGTAACTTCCTTGTGGAAACAGGCAAGCTCTCTGCTTGGATTAGTGTTTATGTTCTCAGTCCTGCTATTAGAGCTTTCTCTTTGTGGTATCCAAATTACTGATTAGTAAGATGTGCTGACGTAAAGCAGGAATTTAATATAGGCATGGGAATAGTGATGGCATCTGGCATACCTGTGGGCATAGGTGTGCCTTTGTGGGTGTGAGATTCCTGCCCTGGGTTAAAGGAGATCGTGAGTGCTTCTGTTGGACACAAAGGAAATGACTTTAAGTGCAGGCAAAAGTATTTGAAGGGTGAAGAATAAGAGGCACTGTGCACGGCTCTCCTTCTAACCTTGGGGCTTGGCTTTTGTTTGATGTATCACGTTAAAATAGCGCAGATGTATGGCTTCAGGTTAAAAAGCACGCTACAACTGGAATACAGACTGCTGTTTGCAGAAGCAAATTTGCAGAAATTCGTGGACAAGGGTATCTGTAGCCTAAGAAATAGGCAAAGTGAGTAAAAGAGATTTGATAGTTTTGCCAGGTTATAAGGGAAAAGCTTATCAAACAGAGCTGATGAAATACGCTTGGTGATGCTGAGAGTGGAAAGGTGTTACAAGACCATTAAAAATCCTGGAGCAAAGATCCCTGGTGTCTGTGAGGGTGACACTGAGAATGGTGATAGCAGTCATTTGCCCAAAACAGCAGGGAAATTGGAGGCATGTATGTTTGTGCCTAGGTGCAGACTGTGATCTCATTCCCCCTCACTAGTTGTGAATTCAGAGGAATTTTATGATAGTCATAACTCAGAGACAGGTGACCTTGATGGACAACAGACACGGCTTCAGGAAGAATCATGGGAGCTTAATGACTGCTTGTGTGTGGTTTTCCTGCACTGGATGTGGGAATTAAGTAGCTATAACAATCTCTTGCATGGGTGTCCAGGCAATAATCGCTGAGAGCAAAGAAGCCTCCTGCATTTGGTGCCATGGCCCTTGTGGATGAAAACAGTGCAGTGACATTTTATGGTATGTGACAACTGATTCTAATGCTTCTTCAAGAGCCTCTTAAGAATATAATTCCACCAGGGCTGATGCTCTAAATATCTCCAAACTTTTCACTTACATTGTAGATTAAAAAATAAAAAAAAAATAAAAAATTGACTGGTTTTCTCACTGTGTCTCTCAGGTCACTAACAGACTGTTGTAGAAATGTGGAACAAGTGTTTTTGTGTTTTTTTTTTTTTTTTTTTTTTTGGGAGTGTGTGTGTGCACGCTCATGGTAAGTCAGGATAATGTTTTTAGCTTCCTTAGGACTCTGAATATAAAATCCAGATTTTGAAATCTATGAGGTAAGAAGTAAAAAGGCGTTTATGGGAGTGCTCTTGATAAATGTATGCAAGAGGATTTGTTGAGATAGCTATAGGGATTACCCCATGTATGTGTACTAGAAGATAAACTAAAGTTAAAGCTCTGACAGACCAAATCACAGTATTTCTGAAATAGATCATTAACATTTTCTTGAGATGTGGTTCTGGTGCAGACTCATTCACAAGCTCATCCAGAAAGCCGGCTTTTTGCTGGATATGCACAAGCTCAATTACATTCATGTTCACCAAAATACTCAGTGGTCTTAGCTGTCAGCCAGGAATTGCCTCTCTTTTTCTCTTTTTCCTTTTGAAAACATCAGGCAGCATGCCATCAGCACAGGCCATTGTTCATGCAGCGCAGGTACCGGTACCACGGCATTGTGCAAAGTGTTGGGTGGCTGCGGGTATTGTCTTGCTGCTGTAGTGGAGACTGAGGAGCGAGTTAGCTGTCTCAGGACAGTGGCGATGGTTACTGCAGCGCTGGCAAAGCAGTGATCAGATGAAGAGGAAAGTTACAACCGTTTATGGCAAATTTGAGAGAGAAATGTGACTTAATGCAGACCAGTCAGTCTGGTGGTGCTTAGAAGCACAAAAAGACCTAGCTAAACCATGAAGATTAAAATCTTGTTGTTGGAGCATGGAATAGAGTTTGTCAACTCTATTGTTGTTATTGTTGTTATTGTATTGTTGTTAATTTTCAAAGAATTAAGTGCATTTACTGATACCTGAATTACTTTCCTTCAGAAACAATGTTCAGAAGTTTCCTTGTTCTTTCACCCTTGACAATTGTATTGGAGTATTAACAAAAATGAGTGCAGTATTTGAGGGCCTATATCATTTTTTTATCTTATTTATTTTCCCCTTGAGGGATTGTGGTGAAAAAGCCTCAGAAGACTTGCTCTGATGGCAGTGGATGCCCTTCAGGAGAATCCTTTGCTTTGCAGGCTCCATCTTTCTCAGCAGTACTTAGCATCTATTCAGTAGGCAAAAGCTCTCTGAAGACTGTGCCTTCTGTCTTACCTCACTGTGCCCAACGAACAGTTTCCTTTTTGACACATAGCCGTGTTATGTAAGATGGCCAGTAGCAGTTGTTGCCATATGTTGTATTAGTAGGTTAAATTTAGTTGGAAGGCCAAACTGGAAATTAGGTTGTCTCATTTAGGTAATCCCACATGCAAATGCTGTTCTATGCTTTGTATCAATGTCTGCCTTCATCACTGAAGGGTCGTCCTAGTGCCAAAGGGGATTGAAGTCTCCCCTGTTAACAAGTAATGGGGGATGATTCACATCTGGCAGTTCCTGTTCTGATCAGATGTGCTGTCTAATAGCTGATATATGCTATGGAATATGATTCATAGGCAATGCTATAACTCTCCCTAAGGGACACATCTTTATGATTAAAAGTTGTTGGAGAGCTTGGTTCACACAATGAAATACTGGGGAACTTGTGTGTGTGCACGTGCATCCTTCTGCTGAGCCCGGTGTGCTGTAATGGGCTGACATGGGTGATGGCTTTTCATCCTCCCCTAATATCAAAGGGGTCTTGCAGTCTCCTGTGTACCCAGAATTCTCTCCATGAGCATCCCTAGCCAGTGAAATAATTCAGGTGATGTTTGTGTAACTTTGTTCAGTGTTCAGGAATTTATTCCCTTTGCTGTTTTGCATTTCTATTGCAATTCTGATTTTGGAAGTGTTTTAATTTGTGGGCAGAGGGATGGGGAGCTCAAAGGTTGTTGAGACAGGGTGATATTTTTGGAAGTGGTGGAGAGGAGGATGTAGCTCTTTGGACTGGTTCATAGAGGCTGACAGATCAACTTTCTGAAGACTGTGCTATTGAAGGTAGTATTGGTATTTTTGAAGGATATACTCTTTCACACAACATCAGGAAGCTCTTCCAGCTCAAGAAGGTGCTGGGCCCCTCCGGTTTTAGACAACTGGAGCTGCAGCAGAAGTGTGTGCATTGTTTCTGAAAGAGAGCCAGTGCGCCCTGCTGCTCTGGAAACTTGTTTCAAGTGGTAAAGTAGCCTCTAAGGGCACAGTTACTCATGCTCACCAAGCCATAGTCCTTCAAAGAGAGGCAAAAATGGGAAGAAATAAAGTATTAAGTGGGTTGAACTTCAATGTAATCCCTGTGTTAAACTGCCCTACTATTTAGCACAGAAACAGCTGAAACAAAGTAACAGACTCAACAATGTGAATTCCCTTCATTCGCAAATGATTCCATCCGAACTTTGCTCTTTGTTCATTTTATGCAGTTCATCTGTTACCTAGCTGCTACTTCTCACCAGACAGTCTCAACCTTCCATAGGAGTCAACTCACTCTGGCAATATTGAGTTTACCACCACGTTTGTTCAGTACAAGTCTTGCAATGAAGTATGCAGGTAGTTGTTTATAAGCCTTAAGTTTGAGCTTGGCTATAGAAAATTCCTGGGAAGGCCTCAGGATCCCTCTAGGAAGAGCGAAAGTGAGTTTCTAGGTCCTATTGTAATACAGGTTTTTATGGCTGACGATTCAGCAGACCTAAGCCTCTGAGGCACCTGGGAACCTGTGGCCCAGGCTGAAAGAGCAGTCAGGAGGGGTGCTGTCTTCTGATGGGAATTGGTACACAGCACCTGTGGGCTTGAGCAAGGAGAAAGGTCCTGCTCAAACTCTCCTTGCAGAGAGGATTAGTACTTTGTCTGTTCAAAGAAAGCCCAAGTCACACTTCTTATCATAGCTGCCTACAATGAATCTCTTTTGTAAGAGAAGAAGGCGGGGAAAAAACACCTAAAAGTTATGTGAACATATGGCATGGGTAGGACTGGGTGCTGTGTGTTTTCTGAACAGCTGCTCATGGACCAATCATTGGTGAAAAGATTGCATATCCTTATGATATACAACATAAGTCAATGGATTTTTTACACGTGACTCTGTGGTTTGTGTTCCGAGGTCGTATCAAAGATTTGGCTTCCAAGGCCAAGGCTTTTGGTTGTGTTGTAAGACTAGCAGCAGCTCTACCAGACTGTCTGAAGGAGCGCATTTTCCTAGGACAGACTACAGGCCGCTGGTTTGCTGTGCTCTGAGGAACCCGGCTGAATAAAAAGCATTTGCAGGCTGCATAAACTATTTGGTACGGCATGTCACTAGTTAATGCAGCACACTGTGAAATATTAATATAGAAGTTAAAATCTTGCTGTAAAAACGCTTGTTAAACTTTAATTAAAACAAGCACGGTTTAGTTACCTCATTTAAATATTAGGACTTGATATGTGAATTCAAGCAGGAGAAGATTATTCTGAAATATGCATGCAAACAGGGTTTCCCCTGCCCTTCTCCTCTGTCAGAACACTAAGGAAGAAGCATCAGGAAGTGATGTGTGACACCACTTACCAGGATCTGTGTAGATTCAAACTTGGTTCATGTCCATAAAATGGCTTGTCTGGGGAAGTAAGAAGCAATTGTTCATCTCCTTCAGCCTAATGGGGCCCATAAACCTCTCTGATCTGATGAAACCTGCAGAGCACAAGAGAAGCCCCAATTCCGTAATGCAGTTATGAGGCTCAGAGTGAGAGTGAGGAGGTCCCTGTTCCTGGGGTTTGTCCCCGTGTTTTATCCCACTGCAGACAGGTCAGACATCTCACCTTGCAGCACGGAGCTCATCCCTATCAGAAGGATGTTCTCACTGGGGAAACACAGGGTTACATTCCCCTTATGGGACCCATGTGTGGTCCTTCCACATACTTCCTGGCTTAGGCAGGCATGATGGTTTTCCTTTACCAGGCTACTCGCAATGGCATGGCGTCATTGCAGTGATGCACGATCCCTGGTGTAGGCTCCGAAGGGCAGTGTGAGGTGACTGACTGCACAGCGCATTGGAGCACTCTGTGTGCAGCCAGGGGTCTGTGCCTCTCGTACGGGTCTCCCTCCCTGCACTGTTGCGTGCATCTATGAGTGTGCTTGGGTTTGCTCCTGATTAGTTGGGCTAATTCCTCAACGATGCATGCGGCAGCAATTGATGGTGCTATAGTACAGGTAGCCTTCTGCACTCGAGCCTCCAAACTAATCATTAAAAATAAATAATCCCCAGCTCATTGCAGGGGTGAATATTCCAAAGCAATGAAGAGCCTCGGGCTGTTCAGGTGCAGACTTCTCACTGAAGTAGTTGCCTTGGTGTAAGTTATAAATGTAGTAATGGCAAACAGCAGTGTGTTATTGGGCTGCCTTGCAGTAAGCCTTGTGTGAGAGAGTGGGAGGGAGGGCAGAAATGAGCAGTATTCACCTAAGAGGAAGCTGCTGGCTGAACATCTGGAAAACCCCATGATTACCCTTTGTAAGCCACTTTTTGAGAAGGCAGCCTTGGGAACCTTCTTTCAAAAAGAGGTTACTAGATATTTTTCATCATCCTACATCTCAGGGTAGTTTGTTTCATTCTTCTCCATGCTTCTGTGTGCTAAGGCTTCTCTTCTAGAAGTTCTCAAATGCTAGCGACTGTTCTTTTCATCCTTTTTTTTTTTTTTTTTTTTCCTTCTGGAACAGTGCAGCTTAAAGTCTTTCTTCTGAATAGCGGAAATTTTGGTTAAAGGAAATTTAAAACCTCTTTTGGCTGTGAGACCAGAGACGGTTTCTCTGAACTGTTTCAAGCTAGTGCTGCTTGCTTCTTTTTCCCCATATCCTCCCGATCCTCCAGGTGTTGCTTTAATAGAAGAGACTGAAACCCTCTCTGAAGCATTGTTAGCCTACCATGCAATGCAGCGGAGCTTGTGGAGACTTCAATATTGTAATTAACTTGCAGATGTATAACATGAACATTTTATATGTGGATCTGAATGAAGCATCATTTACCATCTGTGGATAAAATAAGGACAGGGCTTTGCAATGATAATAAAACTCATCGGACAAAATAAATGTGGAAATCTCAAGCAGAGATGTAAAAGATCCCTTTGTGGAGCTATTAGCAAAGTAAATCAGCTCAGCTGTACAGGTGCTTAAAACAATACGGATACAGGAAATAGAAAACTGAGGGTTCTCTCTTAAAGCCAAACTTGCTTTCAAGCACAGCTAGAGGGTGTCTATTTCCAGCCAGCACAAACCTTGCTGGCAGACCACCCGTAGGCTCCTCCCATGACAGTGCCCCAGTGAGCACTGCTGCCTCAGGGTGGATGGAGCATGAAGCAGACCAGAGAAATAATAATGATTAAAGTTCTAGGAAAAAGGCCATGGATGAGCCTGCTCCTTGCTGAATACCTGACAAGTGGTCCTTGGACCACAGGAGAACAGCATGTTCCTCTCCTCCTTCCTCCATTCTAGCCAGAGCCTGCGGACCAGCGACATGGATGAGAAATTCAGTAGAGAATTGCAGCCGCTTTAAGGGCAGCGAATCCTGAAGCAACAGGTCCCTGAAACAAATGTGTTTAGATGGTCGCTGAAGCTTCATTTTACACCCTGCTTAATCTCTGACGTTGCCTCCTGTAATTTCTGTAAATGCTTCAAATGTTTCAAAAACCCTTGTGATTTGTCAATAAATTGAACAGATAACTGCCAAAAGATTAACTTTTTCTTCAGATTGTGTACATATGAAATCAGAAATAATTGCTTGAGAGTTACCATGTTTGCTACTGTATTTTTAAAAAGGTGGGGAAGACATTAAGCTTTCCTATTATATACAGGCCTGTCTCTTGTGACTAATGTAACATGAACATGTTCCCATCTTTCATGTCCAGTTGTTTAATGTGGAACAGTGTTTTAAAAAACTGTTACTGAATAATTGAACATGCCTCCAAAGAGGCTTTCGGATGAATCTTATTGCTTATGTGTGAAAAGTAACAGATGCTGTAAGGGAGCTGTTATCTTAATGTTATTTACAGGAAATGTGTAATTCCATCAGTACTGTGTGCCTATGTACACATTTCCGATCCATAATTTTTCATTTCACTTGCTCTTAAGTGCTCCTTTTAGCATTTGTGGTCTACCTGAGCTGTGTGTTTGGTCAGCCAACTCTATTCCTCTGACTAGTTTTCTCTCAAGATGGATGAGTTGTGTTTGTTCCTGTTTCTTTAAGGAAGGATGGTGATCCAGAATTGAATAATTCTGTACTTTGATGGATTAATAAAACATAGGTTATTAAATTTACTGCTTGGGTGGATGTGGCAGTGAAGCTGTCATATTGCTGAGGACCTTCACCGTTCAGTCTCTCTGTTGTGCTTCGTTAAACAAAACGACAGCTACCGGAAACATATGGTCTCAGTTTTTAGTGGCACTGAATGTTAGGCAATTCATGATTTGTGCTCTTAACCTGTTTATCGAGCCCAGCTTTAGCAGGCTCCATCAATGGGGCTTCTTTGTTCTTGGGCCTCATGTCAGGCTTCCCC
Organism: Alectura lathami; assembly: GCA_013399715.1. NCBI lineage: Eukaryota > Metazoa > Chordata > Aves > Galliformes > Megapodiidae > Alectura > Alectura lathami. The sequence continues at coordinate 1,136,838 of VXAV01010314.1, read as the reverse complement.
TTGCCAATTTATTTGCCGGGCGCTGTGTCTATTTACTCCACAGATGTCTGCCTCCTACAATACAGGCATGCANGAACAGCTTGCTAGTTTTTTGGTTTTTTTTTTTTTTTTTTTTTAGAGTCGTTTCAATGTTTTTAATATTCAAGCCCACTGCAGTCTCATAACTTAACCTACCAGCTGAAGTGAAGGCTTTTAAATGAGACTCTTCACTGCTGTTTCCATGGTTACACTGGAACAGAAACCTGCTAAGTACAAGCCAGAAGGGCGCAGAAAATCTTCTAGTAACAGTTGCTGTCATTATTGCAACTTTACAATTTTCAATTTATTCTTCCATTTCCTTTGCAATATTTTCTCTTTAAGTGGAAGCATGTATTTCTAAGGATTAGTGGCTGCTACTGTTAGAAAACAGTTAGAAAATGATGATGGACACAGACCCCCTGGAAACAGGTTTTTGTTCTACTTGCAAATGGATTTTTTTCCCTTTCTTTTCAGAATTAACTTAAATTGCAAAGCAGTCTTTATGTGTGACTGTAAGAGATGGTTCATATTCCTGGGCTGGCCGTAGGTGACTTGCATGCAAACTGCAAACCAGCCTCAACGTACACATTCCTATTGGATGGTAGGAGTAATGAGCGGGGTGTTAACTGCTATCGTGGGGAAATAATACATATTTAAAGCAAACAACCAGCAGTTGCTCGAGCACTGGAACTAATGGAGCCTGGGTCTCCTGTGGCTTTGCCATGTGTGTGATTGATTTTTACCACTGGAGATGGAGCACGAGGCATTCCTCGCGGTTGGGACATGTTGTGGTGCTCCCCTGGCATTGTGCCTCTGGGGCAGGCTCACGTGGCAGCACTGGTGGAGTGCTGCTCTCCTCCCTCCCTCATCCCCACCCCGTGCCCTATGTGCTCTGTATATCTGGGGAGATGATCTCTTGGTGCCCTTTCTGGTTCCTTTACAAAAGCATTGCCCTTGTTAAAACATCCTCAAGCTTTTTGGCATAAAATCAGGCTGAAGCCAGCTTTTGTATTGCAGAAACTCCATGGTAATTACACATCTATGTAAATAACACTTCAGAACACAATAAAACAGAAAAAAATATTTATTTCAGCTGCTCTCTGGATACTTGAATGTGCCCTGCTTTTTAGGTTGTTGTTAAGGATGGGTGGATGTGTAGATAGGTTGATAGATCATCACAAAAGAAAAGCAAAGAAAATCAGATCATGGCCCCATAATGCAAGCTTTCCTTCTCTTTATTGAAGTAGCAAACAGCAACTCAAGTGACATGCAACTTATACAAGTTGTCAAATAAAAGAAAAAAGAGCAAAGAAATCTAGCATTGTAACAGAGGTGGTTTGGGGGGGACAAAAGGAGAAGTGACAGGACTACAGATTGTGAATTAGAGATCTGCTTCCTACTGTGAGTTATTTTGAGCTGTGTTATGTAGTGTGGTGCCTACTAGAGCAATGCTTGCCTGCGTCTCAGTGGTAAAGTGTCAAGAACACCTGGTGCCAGCAGGGTTAGAAACAACAGTAAACACACAGAGGGAAAACTGCAAAGCAGCAAGCCGTAGCCGTATATACATGTTTTTAAATCATGCCTTGTGGTGAATTAATTGCTTTTGGTGGAGTTCTCCATATGAACGTTGTACACCTATGTGGTGGTCAGTGATCAACGCAGTTTACACACTGTGAAGTTTTGCTTGTGACCAGCAGTGAGGGTGGTCGGTCACTCAGGGTGATGATCGGTTTGAAGGTGATTTGTGCGACTTGCTCCCAGGCAGTGGCGTGGCAAAGTGATTAGCAGAAGCTCATTTCACCCTCTTTTCTCCCAAGGGTGATGGAACACCAAATATGCTGCTTGTCCTGTGCTGGATCTGAGATTTCTATGAAGCTTCATCTGTAATGATGTTTTAGTGGAGGTGAATTTCCGGCACTGGTGCAGTAAATAAGTCTGCCATGGTAAATTTACTGAACCAATTAGCGAAGGCTACTGACTGCTAAGAGACCGGCCTTTCTGCCCACTCTGCTACTACCAGGGAAGTGAAATAATTGTTCCAGAAGGTAGTGTTTCATTGATGTTCATTTTGGGAAGCCTGAAATCTCCTCCAGTCTTTGATAAGATTACATTTAGGTGAACACAGTAAGTCTTGGAGGTGGAATGGGGAACTTCAGAAAAGCTGTTAACTGCATGAATAATTTCTGAATTTAAATTAGTTACATTTCTGTCCTGTTATAGATGTAAAATTTGACACCTCCCCTGTGCTGTCTTTTAATACAGTTCCTTTTCTCAGCATCATCAGTAAGACTGGCTATCTATTGAATAGCTGATGGGTGAAAAGTTTTTTAAATTGTGACTTGAGGTCAATTTCTGCATGGCCAAGTCATTCTGCACCGAGTTCACCAAATAACTTTAAATGCAAAGTTCCTCTGGTTTATACATAGACACTAGGAACTAGTGAGAAAATTAAATTCTTCCTGTTTTTGTACTGAGCAAGACTTAAATCTAGCATGATCCAACAGAGGGTTTTGCTAAATTCCTTCTTTTGGCAGGATTTCAGTGGGAGTTACTTGCTGGAACGATGAACTAGCAGCTAGTAGCTCCGGGAACCTTCTCGTGATAGTGAGAACCCTGCTTTGTCCCGCAAGGTGTGATGTATTCTTGCTTTGTGTGGGTACCCGGATGATGGGAAGATGCTTTAAGATAGCTGCCAAAAACCTTCAGATGTATGTTTTATTTGTTCTTAATAAAAGTGGAAAAAAGCACTGCCTGTTTAGTCAAGGTTCTATGTTTGTCCTGTTACCTGAGTGGAAGGGAGAGACGTCTTTTTAAAATGAGTAGGATGTAAGAAAACAGAAAAACTTCACGTTTGACTCGTTTATATTTAGTTTATGTGAAGCAGAAGACCTGTGGGCATTGATAGGAAAGGTTGAGGCATTTTCTTTTCACCCTTTCAATCATTTTCCCTACCTCAACCCTCCTTCCAGTGTCCTTGAACAAAATGAGCTGAAGAGATCAATCTTTTGTTTCCGTTTTCTTTCTGCTGTTTAAGAACCTATGAGATCCAAATCCTGTTACCAGGGGAAAATTATATTTTTAGATGGACTTTATAATCAAGGCGGCATGTTACTCTGCTGGAACATTGCAAGTGACATATGACGTAACCCTAAATAAGGAGTACCTTCTCCTAGTTGCGCTTAGTTGCTGGGGTCTCCTTGCTCAACGTTGGCTCGACACATCACTTGGGAGATAGCACCCCGAGCCTGCTCCACAGCTGCCTGAGAGCAGGGACAGGCACCCAGGCTGTTGCTTATGCCTGAGAGGCCAAAGGATAAGTTCCTTAATGGATCCATAAACTCTCCGTCAGTGACCAGCCAAATCTGCAAGTGTTAAAAGCCAGGATTTCCATATATATAGAAGAAAAACTTTACGGTGCTGAATCCACCTTGGGATACGGGTTTAAAGTTTTCCAAAGGCCAGAGAGCTCAGCAGTGTTACTTTTCCATTAAGCTCATTTTGTAAGAGCCTGAGCAATAGTAGTCTTGCTGAAGATAGGTTTGTGAACACAGCTCACATGCAAGTGTTGACTGTGTGCGTGCGCTGCCTTTGGGTGGATGATGGATTCTGTGATCCATGCCAAGAGGTATGTGCATTGTTCTGCAAACTGAGGTGATGCTTCAGATCAAATCAACAGATTGCTCCTGAGGAGCAAATCTTCCAAGCAGGATACCCTCTGCATCTTAAAAGCAAGTGTTAGAGCTAGTACTGATACATAGGTACTTACTGACAGCCTGCTGACAGGGGCACCTCAGGATGGTCCATCCTCAAATACATACCAGAATGACTTTAGAAAGCGTGTTGAGAACACTGGAAAAAGTCACAGAATCACAGAATGTTAGAGATTGGAAGGGACCTCGAAAGATCATCTAGTCCAATCCCCCTGCCGAAGCAGGAACACCTAGAGCAGATTGCACAGGAACGCGTCCAGGCAGGTTTTGAATGTCTCCAGAGAAGGAGACTCCACAACCTCTCTGGGCAGCCTGTTCCAGTGCTCTGTCACCCTCACTGTGAAGAAATTTCTCCTCATATTTAAGCAGAACCTCCTGTGTTCCAGCTTGCACCCATTGCCCCTTGTCCTGTCACTGGATGTCACAGCGAAGAGCCTGGCTCCATCCTCCTGACACCCACCCTTTACATATTCATAAACATTAATGAGGTCACCCCTCAGTCTCCTCTTCTCTAAGCTGAAGAGACGCAGCTCCCTCAGCCTTTCCACATAAGGGAGATGCTCCACTCCCTTAATCATCTTGGTGGCTCTGCGCTGGACCCTCTCCAGCAGTTCCCTGTCCTTCTTGAACTGAGGGGCCCAGAACTGGACACAATACTCCAGATGCGGTCTCACCAGGGCATGTGTCGAGATGTCACCAGGGCAAGTCCAGGGATGTCGATGTGCTTGATAAGCTGTATATTGCTGCCCAATATCATAATATAAGTACCTTAAATTAGCTGGAAAAATACAGATGATTCTGGTCTTTCAGCACAAAATAGGAGGGAGAAGAAGTAGGGAGAGCATGGCCTGTCCCTGCCTTAATGCCACTGGGGGACTTACAGAGGCTGGAAACTTCTGTCTTTCTAAAGCTGTAGAGAAAATGACTAATAAATGCTCCGAGTAAGGTGTGTACTCTGTCACTCAGGCTCTGAAAACTGAGGGCATTCTGCCTGTAATTTTCTCTCTCCCTAGTCATCTTTTTAAAAAACTCTAGCTTCACCCAGGTTGGGGCGGGGGGCTACACTTCGCACAAAGCTGACACTTCCCCCATGGCTTGTTTGAGTCAGGCGCTGGGGCCTGACAGTTGCATCTCACACCTCCAGAGCAGGTTGGCATCACGGGCTACTAGGATTTGCTCCGTCCTTCTGTCTCACGCTGGGCTAATTTAGCCTCATCTTGGTAAACAAGAAAATGGTTCTTATTCAACAGATTTGAGCTGGAGTGACTGCAGCTGTCGTCTGGCCTGCGCACAAACCAATTTTGTTCATTCCCTTGCCTGGCAGGAAGCCTGCACCAGAATTGTGTCGGGACTAATCAGCATTAAACCAATGTCAGGAGGGCTGCCCTGTAGCAAGGCGGGAGCAGCGAGGCTGTTCAGGAAGGATTAGCCTAAGTCCTGCCTGGGATGCAGCTGTGCAAGGAAGGGCACAGAGGCTGTACACAGTGTTTGTCTCGGGTCGCGTTGTTGTGAGAGTCCCTAGCCAACTGCCACAACAGCGAGCATTGCACCGAGCAATCAGCATGATTTGCTGCACGCGACCACAAGTACAAAAGCGAGGGGCAGAGCGGTGTCCATGAAACTGCAGCGCCCAGGGAGTGCCAGTGGTGCCTCTGAGAGTGCTGGGCGTCCTTCTCCCAGAGAGGCAAGGTGCAGCAAGTGGCAAAGATCTCTGTGATCTCCAGTAAAAAGGCGATGTAAGATGAGCAGCAGCATCACCACTGTTACACAATGACAGATATAGTAGTGCTAAGCAGCACAAAGGCTGGGAGATGGGAATATTTCTGATAGAGAAATTTCCGTCTCAGTCCTGAGCAACAGGATTTAGCTCTGAAGCCAGCCCTGCTTTGAACAGAAGCTCAGATCAGGTGACGTCCGGAGGTCCTTTCCAGCCTGGTTATTCTGATGCCCTCAGTCCCGGTCCCTACAATTTAATGTCCATGTTTTGGATAATGCTGTGCCTAAAATCCTCCAGCTTCCTCCCAGAGTCTGTGAGGGGTCTGTCTGTCTGTCTGTCAGCTCTCTATTCATTGTATGGCCAGGTAAGATTGATCTCCTGGTGTTATCCAGAGCTGGCACAGACATGCTGTAAATGCCTTTTAGTCCTCCTAAACTTCTAGGTAAATCTAGGTAAATCCTAAACTTCTAGGTAAAAAAAAATTTACACATCAAAACTGTTTTCTAGTACAAAGCTAAGCCCAAATGAACTTTTGAACCTTGTCCCTGATACATTAAGCACCTTGCTGCTATTTAGGAAGCTCACTTAGATGGAGCAAGCAGACCTTCTGGCCCAAGATGCCCTAATTAATTATAAGCTACACAACATAAGAAATCGTTATTGACAAACCAGCCTCAGATGGATAAACAGAGACCAAGGAAGAAAGCAGCTGTCTGAGCACCGTCGTTGCTAGGAAAATCATTCAGGCCGCAGAGAAGAAAGGACTGAAGTACCCAGCCTTGTGCGTAGTGGTATGGGAGACAGCAGTGAGGGGGTCACAGCGAGAGCGTGTACGTCGTGGGTGTGAGGGTGTGCACAAGATGCAGTGCCATGTTACCAAAGCTCACATAAAGCCTGAATCCCTCTCTGACGAGGTCTCCTTGGGTGTGGGTTATTAGCTGGGCAGACGAGTATCTGCTACCTGCAGCACTTTGAAGCACTGATTTCCTAAGAAGAGGGGGAAATGGATTTTTGAGCAGGAGTAAAATGTTTAAAAACAAAACAAACAAAACAGCTCTGCACATTTAAAAAGTCAGTGTCCAGCAGCCATGAACAGAAATGACTGGACTTCTGGAGAAGCACACAGTGCGTGCCCTTTAGTGGTCACCGAGATGGTTGGTCCCCATGTGTTTGGGGTGAAAATATAAATGAGCCCTCAGACTCTGGCACCTCAGATTTTTGTTCTTGTGCTTTGCTAGTCCTGGGCAAGAGGGAGCCTAACTGGTGCAGGAGCTCTGGAGAGGCTGGGCTGGGGAGAATCTGGTTCCTCCTCATTCCCATCTCCCTCACTGGAGAGCAAACCTGACTGCACCGTGCAGAGCATGCCTCCTCTCTCTTGGTCCTTTTTTCCTTTTCTCCTTGACATCTTCTAGCAATATCTTACTTGCTATGTTCTATTAACCATGTCTCACTTTTTTTCCCTGACACAAGAGACAGAGAACAGCTGTTTTTTTTTTTTAAAGAGAGAGGACCAGTACCAGAAACTCCATTTTCTTTTTTCAAATTTTTATACAGTATTTAAGACTGGTATTTTTTCTAAACAAATCACCACTTTTTCACAGTCTCTCTGTCAGCCTCTGGTCCTTCCAAAATGACTTTCCCAAATGCAGTGTTATACTTGGGTGCTGGGAGCCTGTTTCTCGTGTTTAACCACATGCCATATGCTCTGCTGGCGGCCAGTAATGTCAGGCTGCTGCCCTGAAATCGCCACGTCTTGCCATCTCCGGTGCAGGCCTGCCCCGGTGCCTTTTAATTCAAGCCGTTTGACAAGTCTGAGCCCCCTTCCTGTGGCAGCACAGATGGCAGCTAAAGGGATGCTGGAACAAATTCTCTCCTACCTCGCTGATGGCAACCTGGCTTGCAGGGGAGAGCAGCGAGGCTCTCCGTGACCTGTTTGAGCAGATCCCTGTGGCGGCCAGCGCTGGGGTCTGGGGTCCTGCTGGACAAACCAGGCTGTCTTGCTTGAGCACTGCGTCCAGATCTCATTTTTCTCTTATGGAGCTTGCACATGTAATGTTAGGCAAATCCCTTTTTGGTTTTGTGAGTTGTTTTTTCTTTTGCGTTTGTACATAACTGCAAATGTCACTATTATTTACTGAAGTGGGATTTTGTACCCGGTGACCTTTTTGAGATTGTGAGAGGAATCAGCAGGTAGTATTTTGAAAACAGCAAAAAGTCTGTTTTATGAGCTAGAAAGGCACTTTGTTGTCCTAGAATAGAGGCTGTGGAAGAAGTACTAGCTAGAAGAAAGCGGAGATCCTGTTGAGCCTGTTTGCATGATGCCCCAGCTGGAAAGCATTTTTACATGAGTGCAGTGATTCACAGTTTGATGGTGATAGGACAAGGGGGAATGATTTTAAATTAAAACAGGGGAGATTTAGGTTAGATGTTAGGAGGAAACTCTTTACTCAGAGGGCGGTGAGGCCCTGGCAGGGGCTGCCCAGAGCAGCTGTGGGTGCCCCATCCCTGGGGGTGCTCAAGGCCAGGCTGGGTGGGCGCTGGGCAGCCTGACCCAGTGGGGGGCAGCCAGCCCACGGCAGGGGGCTGGGGCTGGGTGGGCTTTAAGGTCCCTTCCAACACTAAGCGCAGGACTGTTCTGGCTGTCTTCAGGAAGGACTCTTCATGAAACTTTGCTCTGGTACAGCTCCTTACTCCATCTTAAGGACCATGCTTGGATTTCAGGTTTTGTATGTGTACAGCTCACGTGGACCAGAGGTTTAAAGAAAGCAGCAGCTGGGAACTGAGGTATATAGAAAAACAGTGACTTCCAAGTTAGTGATCTGACTTTGAGTTTTTCTTTCTGAATAATGCTTGAAAAAAAAAATGCTGTGGTTAAAGAGTTCTTCTCCTTAAAATTATGTAATTGTATAGTATTTTTTGGTGCATATATGTACACGCATGTATGTTTTCTGTAGTGCAGTACTATTGTAACGCTTAGCTTTCCCTGCAGTCTCTGTGAGATGGCCTGGTGCTTAGAAATTCATTTTGTAGACACGCGTAAATTGAGCTCAATTTTTTCAGTTTTTAAGGTGGTATATTTTCTGGTGGACTATGAACGTGTTCCCTTGTTCTGGGTAGTAGTGCCAGTGTGTGCAGCACCCTTCTTCCTGCTCTCCATCATCTGCTGTTCCCCACCCTTCTGCAGCTTTTGTCCCAGTGTGAAGAAATACATAAAAATAACAAATCCAGCTTGGGTTGGGAAGCAGTGATTTGTCCCTCCGTTCCTTCCCCAGGTATCAGCTGGATCAGCTCACCACTGCTGTTCCCACCTTGGAGGTGCCCAAGCTGGTGAAACAAAAGCTTTGCAGGACTGAGAGTATTGGTTAAAGCTGGAGAGGAACTTGGGCAATTTTCTCCCCTTTTTTTTTTTCTGCCAGTTGCATGTGTAGATTGTTCTCAGAAGCCACTGTAGAAATTGTCTGTTGGATGTCTTTTCTCAGCTCTGCTTTATTTTGTGATCAGTGTACGCTTCTATTGTAACTTGTTTTCTCAACTGCAACCATATACGATGCAACCTTTCTCAAAAGAGCTCGATTTCCAAAATACTGAGTAAAAGCAATGTTTTGGAAAGAGGAAAACTGACCTTCTATCAGGACAGAACATGTCTTAAAATAAGTGCTTTTTCTTCTACGGGTTGACACAAGGTTGTTATTAGATGCATTTTCAAAGCAAAAACTAAAAGACTTAGGAAACAGCAATAGTTGTAGATAAAGCTGGTTGTATGGCTTCTTCTACATACCCTGAGAGTCTGGAGAGGTGAAGCACTAGTGTCATTTGCCTAAATGCAAGCCTTTGTCCTGGTGTCAGCTGGGTGACATTGCGGGGTCATATGAGTCTGGGTTTTATCGTTTGTGTAGGGCAACTGCCCTTTGAGCCAGACTGGAGGAGGAGCTGGGCCTGTATGGGGCTCGGGTTTTGCTGCCATGAAGTCCTCTGCCCTATGGACTGCGCTGGAAGCCATCATCTCTTTAGAGGAAGTGATGGGTGGGCAGTGACGTGGGATGGTGCTGTCACAGGGTTTTCACCGGGTCATCCTGCACCCTCGCTGCACAGGAGGAAGCATTCCTGACCCGAAGGCAGCAGGAGCCAGCGTGGTGCTGGAGCTCTGACATGGGCAGGAGCTGTGGTGCCCGTGGTGGTGCCTGGGCATGTCACTGGGGCAGGTGGCAAAAGGATGTGTCCTAGCCTTTGGGGGAGGATTAGTTTGGGAACGGGTTAACCAGATGCCCCACCAGAACTAATTTTATAGCTGGCTTAAAAGACCGGGTTCCTCAGACTCTTTATAAATAGATCCTCTGATGCCACAAAATACAGATTTAGGTTGAAGTTTTGTATTTCTCTATTAAAATAAATCATATTCAGGCTGTCATTCCAGTATAATCACAGAATAAGCCTTGCTGAATTCAAAGCTCAGGATGGAGTCCTACTTTAAGAAGCAGCAAGTGGTGTTTTTTTTGTTTTTTAAATAGGCAAGAAAAAGAATGTATTTTTGAAGCTTTATTGTTTTGGTTTATAAATAAGCTTAGCTGGAAGTTTGGGCGTTTTGTAATCCTTTGAACCTTGAATTTGCAGCTGTAAATATGTACAAGTGCTCAGATTAGTGTAGTGTACGTGCATATTGGTTTTGGTTTCAGAGGGGAATTCTGCTCCCCATGTGCACCGCCTGTTTTTGTGACGATTGGAGAGCAACCCCACTGGGCTGGTTCTCTGTACACGTGTGAAAGCCTTGAAATATTCATTGCAGCCTGTGGTAATCTAATATTAGTCAGTTGTCTTACAGTCCTTTTCAAGAAGGTGTTTTTTCAACCTGATAACAACAGTGCAGGCTCTATGTAAACAAATATCCAGTAATACTTGTGCTCAGCCAATCTCACAGCTGCATAACTGCTGAGATCTGCATTAGTTGTTGTCACAAATATTTATAGTTTGGGTCTTTTCCCTTGTGTGTGCTTCCTTTGTAAGTATCCCTCCAAAAAAAGAATTGTTTCCTCAATGTAAATATTTAATGCGATGCACACATGCCTGTTAACCTTTGCACAGAGGAGGGATCCATCAGGGATGGTCTTGGTGTGTCTGCGTGTTGCAGAATTAATCACCAGAAACGTGTCAGACCCTGGAGAGAGATGCAGATGCCTGTGTCTCTTTAATCTGTCATGTGTGCATCCTGTTTGATTTGAAATGGGAACTCTGGTCCCATGAGAGCAATGCAAGCACTCACGATGCTACCGCAGCGCTGTGAGGAATTACAAGACAGCTGGGACCAGGTTTTAGGACGGTCTCTGTTGTTGCTTAGGCTGCTTTGTGGAGATGAGAAGAGCCCCGGGTGCAGGGAACGGCATTTGAACCTGTAACAGAGCGTTCCCAGCAGCCCTGTCTGAGGGACAGGGGGAGCGTGCACAAATACGTGGCTGTGAATAGATTATCCATGTGCTCTCTCTTATGCAGAGCAAAACGCTCCGTAGTTGGTGGGCGTTTGTGTGATAGGAAATTTGAGTGAGGGACTACTGAAACCTGTCCTTACCCACCGTAAACAGCTCTCTCCTGTTTCGATCAAAGGAATAACAACTTCATCTGCCATGCAAAATGATCATTCTCTTGTTTTCTTGCACACTCAGTTTTAGCTGTCCCATGTTGTCACACCACGAAGGGCCACCTTTGTTTTCAGTCACATTGCTGTACCCATACGTTTGGATAATTCTGTTCTCTTTTATATACACTTCCCTGCATTTGTTGGACACCTCCCAGACGTCAGTACTCTCTGAGACACCATGGGTGCTAGATGTGCTCAGCTCTAGTGCAGTCTGTGCCTAATCCAGCCTGATCTGCTCAGTGTGGAATACTGTTTCCAATGCATGCTGAAACAGTTTCTGAGCTCCACAGAACAGAGTGATGTGGCTTGCTCCATTACACCAAGCATAAATTCTCCTTTATGCAAGAAGAAAGTGTAAAATGATATAACGCTGCCTTTTTATTCTTTTTTTTTTTTTTTTTAAGTTCTCTGGAGTTGGTAACAGCTCACGCCCCTTTAAAAACAAGAGCAGCAAATTGCGTGCCTTCTACCTGTGTGTTTTTAATGTGCCGATCAACCTGGAACCCAAGTGCTAAGAGATTGGTAGTAAAGACAAAATATTTGTTTAATGCCAGGTAATTTTAGAGTTATTTAGATCTCTTATCTCTGCTGTGTCCATCTCTGCTGGGAGGGCACTAATACAGCAAGCAGAGTATGCATGTGAGTTGTGCATATGGATTATGTTGGAGTGGCAGTGGAAATTTGAGGGGAGAGGAAGCAAGACTCTGCTTTACACCACTGGACTTTGGCAGAAGAGGAACTCTGAAGACATAGTGCCCTTGTCCCTTAAGAAACTTTCCTAATGACAGTGGAAGGTTTATCCCAAAATCTAAAGTTGGGTTTTGGGGAAAGCAAGCCACCTCAAAATATACTGTGGATTCAAGTGGTATTTTTGCGCAAGAAGGTGAGAAATGGACCTATAGAGTCATCTCCATTTGCTGCATACATCTGGGAGAACAGGTGGGACAAGGGAAGAAAGGATCTGAGGTGCAAGGGCATTTGCAAGCTGAGCCTAGAGTCATTTCCTCTGTCCTTAGCCTTCTCAGTAGAGATTCAGCTTTACGAGGATCCTTTGCCACCCAGTATTCCCCAGGGCATTAAGGGAAGAAGTCGAAGGATTTGGTTTCTGAGCTCCTCTTTGCAGGGATCTGAACTAAATCTAGAGTCACAGTAGAACCATTGCAATGCTTTGAGTTTTCCATCTGGAGTCTAGGTTGGACCCAGAAATCAACAATATTTGTCTGCACCAGTGGATGTGAATCCTGACCCTGTGTTGTGGTATGGGGACTGAGTCCTGGTTTCAGCTTTCTGTATTTTCAGTAGCCTTGGAACCTGGCCACAGGACGGCCAGCTGTTATAAAGCATGAATCTGACTGTTTATGCTTTGTCTGAAACGTATAGAGCTCTGCTGGAATGTCAGGGCGGAGCGGGCAATCTCCATCTAACTAATCATGGTTTACTGAAGGCATATTGAATATTTTTCATGTGGTTTAGATGTGTGATTACTGTGCACTGGTAATTTTTTAATGATCCTTTTTATGTGAACTCACTGGCAGCAGCCTGATCTTCAGTTTCTAAGCACAAGTGGTTTTCACTAAGGCATGTGGGTTCTTACAAAGACATTTGTGGCAGAAGAGGCATTTAAACTGAAAAGTTATAGGGATTTCTTTCTTTCAGTCTGATGATGTTTGTTCTTTTTTACAATGTACTAATATTTTCAGTTGACAGAACTCCACTGCTTTTTCTCAGGAGCTAATAAGAACTGTGTCACCCAGCATCTTGTTACAAATATTCTGTTGTTTTGGTGGCAGTTTTGCCCACAGTGGATGCATTTGCCTCAATACATTGATCTCCAATTACTGTAATACAGCTAAAAGCAGTCTCCAAATTGAAACGGCTTCTTGGGTAGCTCTTAAATAGAAGCATCAGCTGCAAAGGACCCGTGTGGCTATGTTGGCAGCAGGTCCTCATCTGCCCATGCCTTTGTTCTTGCTCACCACTCCTCCATCCAGCAGCAATGATAACTTCACGCCTTGCCTGCGGGTGCTTGTGACTTTTCAAGATGTGGAAAGTCTTTGTCTCTTTCTAAAAAGATTCAGTTGTTTAAAACTGGTGAAAAAACGGCTGTTGGAGACTGCTGTAAGGACAATTATCTGTTGGCAGCAGCTTAAACAGCAGTTTCTCAAGTAGGGTCAGTTTGTGCTACACAAGGGAGTGTTTCTACTTCATGGCAATGAAAAAGCTTTCCTGATTAAAAGCAGCAAAGATATTTCTCTGCCTAACTCCCTTCCCATCAACAACACATATAACTTAGTTTTCCTGAAGCTTAGCAGTTGCAGCCTTTGAGGCAAGCGTCGCCCTGCTGTAACCCTTTGCTTGTGAAGGCCACGAGTAAAAGTAACTCAGCACGTTGAGCTCGATCAGAGTCCTTTCTGCATCTGCCCCTTGTCCCACCAGTTAAAACCAGAAATGCCTATTGCCCAGTGTATCAGTGCCATGCGCAGAAAACCAAGGCCTCAAGCTGGTGTGAGATTGGTAGGAAGGAAGTTGCTATAAAGCAAAAACCCGAATAGTCCGCAGCTGGCTGCTGGAGCTGCGGGATGGGCGTCTTCGTGCTCCGTTTCTGTCAGTGTTGATTAGTGCTGGAAGTAGTGCAGGACAAATTAAGCTTCTTTCTTTTCTTGTACTGATTTGCAAGCCGAGCTTAATTACGCTGACAGAAGGTGTTATGGTGAAGTTATTCACACTCTGCTGCCATGTAAATTCAGCTTTTGTAGAACCTCTTCTGACTAGAGGTGGCAAAACACCTGAAACTTGTCACCTGGAGGGGTGAGTGGGGACGAATACTGGCATATGGTGCCATGCAGATTGTTGGGTGGTTTGAAAAAAAATTTGAACCTATCTTAATACAGCCTGGTTTAAAAGTTAACTAAATGTGCTGTAATTAGATTAAAAAATAAAAAATAAAAATCTTGTACTAACAAAGCCCCAAAACAAAATTTACTAGAGATTTCTCTTTTTTTCCCCTTGAATTCTTGCACACAAATCTAAACATGGTACAGAGATTTTTAAGATCACAACTTTTGGTTGTGTTTTTCCCTTTTCTCCAGAAATATCAACTGAAACAAAGCAGACCTTGGGACAAGACCTTGGGCTGCCTCTGTCCCAGCAGAGCAGAAGACAAAATCTGCTTTAAGATTCTTTTCAATTGCAAGTGACTTCTGTATGCATGTTTCCAAAACCAGCCTGAGAATGTGCCATAGTGTTTTACACAGATATCAGTTATGTCTGAACTTGATCCCGCCCTTGTACATGAGTGGAAAGCGCAAGCATGAAAGGAGGCCTGCGTACAAAGCTGGACTGGGTTCCTCGCCTTGCAAGAGAAGCAAACGTGTGAAATGAGGAGTGGGAAATGGGTGTTGTGCCGAGCAGGAGGCCACACGAACTTCTCAGAGGACAAGATGGCATCTGAAATGCCTTTTCTTTCTCGGCAGCTCAGCCCAAGCCTGCGGGACGATGCTACTGTGGCTGCAAAGCCAGGAATCCCCTCACAGGCCAGGTCTTGGCATCCCTCTGTGTTTAGAGACCTGAGCTGGTATCTTGCTCTTGTTTGAGCATCTTTCACTCATCATGAGCTTCTGCTGGAACTGAGATGGATTTCAGGAGCTGGACTCAATGATCCTTGTGGGTCCCTTCCAGCTTGGGCTATCCTATTGTTCTACCATTCAGTGAAAACCTTCAGTTTCCTACGGTTACGTGTACTACTTGCTTGCTCTGTAACCAACTGGAAAGACAGCAGACCATGTAAGAATAATGATGTGTGAAGCCTAAATTTAAATGAGCTTTAAGTTATTGCTCAGGTGGTTTTCTGGATTAGTAGAATTGCTCACTCACTCCATATCAAGAATTCATAGCAGATNAGGGTTTTTCCAGAGAAAAACAAAGAAAAACCACTGCTCAGGGTGTCTCTTTAGGGACACATACCAAAAAAAAAAAAAAAAAAAAAAAAAAAGTGCCACTAGCTGTATGTAAACAGGACTGAACAGATCCAAAATAAAGGTCTGAGATGTCACTGACTCCCTGTGTTTAGAAGTATAGGTCCAGTTTTACACCTCCTCCACTCTTTCCCGCTCATCAGCTCCAGACATTGGGGTCGGACACCAAGGCAAATGGTATAGGAGCGCTGTGCCTCCGTGAATGTTTATTAAATTCCCCTCAACCCACTGCAAAAAAACCGCCCAGCTAGCATCACATGAGCCACGACTCTTTGGATTTGATGAGATTATGATGCAATATTATGCAAACCATAATTCATGCAAAATGTGTAACTCATGCTTTTTGTCTGGTGCAGTGTGATGTCTCTGGTCTGCTGGCAGCTGAGGCTGTGGCTATTTTAAGAAGCTGAGGGTGCCTGTGTAATATTACTCTGTAGGCAGATAGTAAGTATCTCAATCGAGGCCAGAAGGAAGGAATGGTGGCAAATCAAACTCCTGCTAGGTTTTAGCCTTTTTCTCGTTATTTAGATTTGCACAATAACTTCAGATGAATGAATCTCCCTTTTAAAACAGTCATTGAAATACTAAGCCTATTCAAAATGTAATTATTTTGTGGCAATAGCCCCACTCAATTTCCCTTGTGTTTGTATAAAGAATTAGTTCGCACGGTCATTTTTGTGGCTCTCTGCTTGCATCGCTGTTGGTGACATTCTTCTGCAGTTTGAATTCTTGTGTGGGAACGGACACGTGTGCTGTGACCAGTTACCTGTATGGTTGGAAGGAAGTTGCTCCTATTGCAGAGGTGGTAGCCAATTGAATGACAATTTTGGAAAAGGATTTTGGGGAGGGCTGTGAGGGCAGCATGTCAGAGCATATATAGAGACACTGTGGGTACAGGGCAGACAGCAAGAGGAGCTGCCAGCTTTGGCTTGGAGCTGTTGATTGGGGAAGTTTGGAGTCTTGGTCATGGCAGAAACCAGTGTGCAACCCTATGTTAAAAATCAGATGTGCTTTTTGGGCTATTCTGTTCCAAGCTCCTAAATGCATGCTCTGACACTGTGTTTCCAGAAAAATCAGTAGGCAATTTCTTGTTTTGTTTCCTTTAAGTATTTGTGGAACTTTTTGATTAAAACAGCTCAAAAGTAGAACGGAATAACTTAAGACATCTGGGATGCACAAACATCATTGTGCAGGTATGAATATGGGTTATCTTCAGGTGTTTCCTAAAGTAAAAAAAAATCAAAAACCACAAATCCACCTCTATTTATTGAAAGTATTTGTGTGCTCTCTACAGAGGCTGCTTTCCAGAAAATATGTGCTTGACAGAGTTATCTGGGCACTTTGAGCTGGCTCTTGGATTAACAGCTCAAGTGGGAGACAGCATTGGAAATCACTCTGAATTTACACCTAGAAATGGAATGAACAGAGAGGTCAATGGTATTTCAGCTTGAAATTGTGCTCCAGGTTTATAAAGATAAGTTTATATTGAGGATTGTGTATTGACTTGGTGAGGTTTAAGAATGGCACTTTGCTTGATGAAGGAATGCTATGGTGGTTGTGAAAACATTCTTGGTTTTCATGCTGGAGGTGAGCGACAGCTGGGAGGAACCTTAGGTAGATGTGCTAGAAGGACACACATTTATTGTTACAAGCACCTGTTGAGGGAGATGTAACTGGAAGAGATTAAAATTGCTCGTCCAAGTTATAAACATAGAGCTCACATTCATTCGAAACTCTATCTAAAAACACACTAATAGTTTTCTGTTCATCATTTTCATCTTGCAGTAGTAACTTTAAAAAGTCCTGTAAGTGGCATCCAGTACAATACTGAAGGTGTAACTACATAGCTGTGAGTATTATACTAAAGAAAACCTCTCAGTTTTAGTTCAAATCCAGTTAAATAACTTCTTTTTTTTTTTTTTTTCACTAGGCTCTGAAATGGCTTAATATATGAGCAAAGCAGCCTTTCACAACAGGGAAACTGTATTGCAGCATGCTGTTTGAAGTACTTCAAATTTAATCTTGTTTCTAATTTTGCCAAGCATTTCTACAATGTCTGTCAATGCGTTCAACAGCCTTGTAGTGAAACAGTCATTGAGGTTTTCATTTGTCACATGGATTTACCCTTCGCCAGTAGTGGGGGGAAGAGAGGTTGTGAAGGGGAGTGTTTGCCTGTTTCACCTATTTTTTTACTGTTATTATTTTTCCCCCAGTACAGTTGTGTGTCCTTTCACGTTGTTCATACTCGCTTTTTTATCTCTCTTTGTTATGTTGTGTAGTCTTGTACAAATGGCTACAAGCAGATCTCCACGGCAAGAGCTCAGATACTGCAGACAAGGCCTCAGGTAAACAGGGGTTAAGGACAAAGCAATCATCAGGCCCTCTGTGTCTCTACTTTCCATCTTCCAGCTCCCCTTGAATCAAATTATGGATCAGAGCTTAGAAAAAAAACCCTTGCACATATTTTCACTCTTTTACCTAACATAAATCAATATCTGGTAAATTTTATTCTTTTCCTTGAAGCTCTCTTGGCAGATGTGCTTCCCATCTACAAAGAAATGCCACTGGTGATGTCAGGAATATCAGTGGATATACAGTAGGCTAGATCTGCTGTGTGCTTGATAAAGACCAAAAAATACCGTGTGTGAGGCTGTGTTAGAGGATACTTAGCAGGAAATCTAGCAAAATTTAGTTATGTAGATTTGTAGAAAAGGTTGCTAAAAGGTTCAGCTCCACCAATTTCTGCTACAGGAACTCAGAGTTTCCTGAAACCTAAAGGAAGCATCTTTCAGATTCTCAATTTAACTAGCAGTGTTAGGGAGGTCTGCACACACGCAGAGCCATATACATAGGGTACACAACCCGCTATGTCTTCCTGCTGAAATACGATCCATCAATTCCATGTAATATCAAACATATATCAAATATATGTATGATGTGACCATGTAGACTCTGTTCACCCTCACTCCGACATAGATAGATGAAGCCACTGCCATCTTACAAACAACAGTTTTCTGCTGAATAAACTCAGATTTAAAAATTTTGAAACAAAAAGTGTTTAGGCTGCCTTGTCCCAGTCCTCCCTTTAATATAATTTCCCTCCTCTGTGGTAAGATTACGAGAATACGTGGTAGGAGGTGATGCCTTTGAGTTCATGTCCTTGAATACTGAGTAGCTAACTGCTGCTGCCTCCTGTAAGGTGGAGGCACAAAAGAAGAGCAGCAGAGCATGATTTCTGTGCTGCTCAAAATAACCAGTTCCTGAACCTGACAGTTAGCACCGTAATTCCTGTCCCCACGTTGTCCCCACCTCCAAGCTGTATATTGCTTGCTTCTTATGCAGGGTCACACATTTATCCAATAAGCTTAACTGAGTTCAGCCCGCGGGGGAACAGCATAGCTGGATGGGCTGAAAGCTTTAAATTAGAAATGGCTATCAAAGAGGTTGTCACCATGATGCACAGAACTGTGCACATTCGTGCTGCCAGTACGTTACTCTAAAGGAATAAAGGATATTTTTATTGCGGCAGTCACAAGCATTCCTGTCTGCGTTCCAGAGCCTGTAAGGACCAACAGATAGTTCACATTCCCTGGACCAGAGGGTGTGGGTAGAGGATGCCTTTGCCTATTTAGTACATGTTTTTGTATGCCTCTGTAGCTGCTTTAAAACTTAGCATCACTAAATTATTAAATATGATCACTCATATGAAAGCCATAATGACTGACAACCTCACAACTTTAGCTTAATTTTTCACAGTAATTTATTCTTCATCCAAAACATAAAGATGTTTATTTTCTACTTTTGAGAATTTTTCTCTCTTTGCAATGAAATTAGCAGAGTTTTTCTTGATCTGGCATCCATTACTTCAGCATTTGCTTTTATTGTGAGTCGAAATACCCTTTAAAAAAGAGTGCCTTTAAGGCAAGGTGCAAGTTGTTTGAAAAGCACCATTGCATAAGACATGGTATCCAATCGAACCTGAACTTGAATCTGGCACATTTTAGATAATTTTGAAAAATACTTCAATGAATTTTTTGAGAACATCTGGAAGGTGAAAGGATTCTATTCAAAACCAACTTTTTAATTTGCCTCTGGAAGGCAGCTTACCCTATGAGACGTGCTGTGTGCATGAATGGGTACCACACATCACATACGGTGTTACTGTCTGCATTTGCAATATTGTTATCTGGCCATTAATATTTTAGAATATGGATTCAATTCTCATTTGATACCTGCTTCATTTTTAATGTGCCATGCTAATCCTCTTTTGGAAGGTAGCAAGCAAGCACTTAAAAACATATAATGGACTTAATGAAAATTCACTGTTTTCCTACAGTAACAGCTGAAGAAAATTTACTACCACGTGTGCCTCCTCAGTTCAGACCCGAGGGAGAGGGAGTAGATCATGCAACATGCCCTTCAGTCCAGGCCCCTTCCCATGTTTGCCAAGAAGGTTTTACTCCCTGTGGTTCTCCCCCAGCCCCTCGTCAGTGTGTCCATGCCTCTGACCTTGTGTTGGCCAGAGTGGCTTGGCCAAACAACATTTCACCCTGACATGTGGGCTGCTTTCTGTCACACCCTTGTGCTGTTTCTGTCCTAAATTATGTCTCTCCTTTGAAAACTTACCCTGCCTGGCTTCCTGGGGGCAGCTTTGTATGGAGGGTGCAGTGTGGTGTCCCTTCAAAGCAATGACCAATCGGTTCCCTCCAGTGTGGCTTCTTGGCTTTTCTCTTCTTGTGACTACTGACTGAGAAAATTGTGCTTTGTGTGTTTTTGATCATTAGTTTAATTAAAAAAAAATAATAAAAATAAAAAATCTGTAGTAGAAAAATGTAAATCCTGCAGAGACTCTACAAAGGTAAGTTATTTGTGCCATTTACTTTCCTGGCTAAAATGAATCCATGTTGTCAGCCTACTAGAAGATTGTTACTGTAGCTTTTGGAAAGCTGGATCTGTTAAAGTAATAACCAAGCTTTACAAACAGAACTTCTCTGACACCTAGACGACGGTGCAAGTATTTACACCAGCACACAAATGATCGGTCATCTCCAAAACTGATTGAAACCCTCAGTTTTTCATGGTTCCTGTGGCTTACTGGCAAATACACCTTGTTCTTTTCCAGTTGTTCCAGGTGATGCTAGAGTATTGCCTGTCGGATAGGCAGAGAGGTTTGCTGGGGCATTGGGTCTAATCTGGAGTAGGTACAGCTTTATTTGGTGGGGTTAGTAACTGGGCCACCAGGAGAGGACGGTATTTTCCTCTGCAGCAGCCTTCAGGATCACCTCCCAAAGCTCTTTTGAGCCATCTGTTGTGCTTCCACCAGTGGTGCTCTGCTATCAGAGGACACTAAAGGCAAGCTGGTGGCTGGCACCAGGCAGCAGCTGCGGTCTGGCTGCCCCTCCTCTCCTCCACCACAGATGCGCGTTGCCCAGCTTGTAGAAGGCCTCCAAGCCCAGTGGGCATTGCTTTGTTCCTGTGTACATGTGGAACTCATCTAGGTGAAAGCAGGTGGTTTGGTGTCACACACAGTTGTCCTCTGCACAGGGAGCCCAGCAGAACATGTCCTGACTGCTGGTGCCTCTGAGTGAGCTCAGGTGTTGGAAACAGTAAGCGGTGTCATTCCTGTACGTTGGGGCCGGACTCCTGTTTGCTGTCGTGCTAATACTGGGTGATTAATCCATATAATGTTTGACTGTAGTTTATTTTTCAAGTTTTTGCAGCACCTGTACAATGCAGATGGGAAAACAGCCCCCTAAAGCAGGAACAAAGTGTTCGGCCTTTGACTGTCCCCAAGCCTCACAGGCTGCCCAAATAACATCAGTCAGGTTACTCCACTAATAGTTTTTTAGTCTTGAAAAAGGGGACCTTTAAAGAAATGTGGACTCCAGTGATCTTCACCAGTAGCAGAGAACTTAATGACGTCATCCAGGTGCTCTTCAAAATTCCAGCAGAAGCAACCAAATTTAGCATCAAATACCTGCCTTTCTGCTCATTCACAGCTGTAAGGAAAACAGGACCAGGCACATGAGGAAGATCGAAGATCTAATTAGAAAATAACCTCATGCATATTTATTGGTTTAACAAGCACATTAATTATGGTTTGATACTAATAATTAAAATGTTGCAAACTATGTTCGGGTGTGTAACTGGATGGAGAATTTTTTGCTGGCTTTGCTTGTTGGGATTTTTGTCTTCAGGAATCAGTGGATAACATTGTGTCTTTTGCTCCAATGCCTCAGCAGAGAACTTCTGGACCAAAATCAGAGGTTATTCTTCTGACGTGCTGTATAATAGAGTAATAGTCCCTGGTTACGTGTGCCTCAGTCATAGCCTTGCAGCAGCATGCAGAGGATCTTTGCAAAGCACATGTTCTAGACTGCCATAGAAGCTAGTGGCAAGTCTTGTCCAGCCTGGAAAATGTGATGAGCTAATCAGCTAAACCCTGACAGGTTTCTTAATTTGATCCAGTTTACCTGCTACCTCTTTTGTGGCTTTTTTTTTTTTTTTCCCACACTTGTACAATGCATACGCTTTTGCTGGATTGTGGTGTTTCCCTAAGCAATTTGAGAAGCAGGATGGATTCTCCTGCCAGAGCTCTTTGCATCTTACCATTTGCAGTTATTCTGTCCAA
Source organism: Alectura lathami (assembly GCA_013399715.1). NCBI lineage: Eukaryota > Metazoa > Chordata > Aves > Galliformes > Megapodiidae > Alectura > Alectura lathami. The sequence goes on along the minus strand of VXAV01010314.1, from coordinate 1,115,159 downwards.
GGAAATATGTAGCACTGCATCACTTGGAGCTTTTCTCCTCCCAGGCACAAAATATCCTTGTAGAAGTTTATTTTACCCCATTATCCACAGAAATAAAATGAAACACAGAGTGCTAGAAAAAAATAATGCAGAAACATGCCTCAACCTTGATAAAAATGAGCATTGTATAAAGATACCCATATCCGTAAAATCACAAAGACATCTTTAGAAGGAAAAATTTTTAATCTCATTCCCTGAATGCATTGAAACAGAACTTTTCTGTGGGAAGAGCCACCTGACCTTCGCCTCCTCTTCCTCTGCCTGTCTGCATGCAGGTAATGCTGCTACGGCCAGGGCACCGTGAGAGGAGCGGCGAAGAGGATTCCCTGGTGCAGGGTGGGCTCTCTCCTCGGCATGCAAGATGCGTTCAGGGTTTCTGTGCACTCATTAATCTCATTAGCTGTTTTTATTTCCCTCCTCAATCTGGAAAAAAGTAAATGCATATAGTGAAGTCTTTAAAAGCTGTATTTCATACAGCTGATGGTTTGCAGCCCTCCTAAAACTTTGCCAGGATAATTATTGCCTTGTAAATTGCAACCGTGTCTTTGTTGTGTTCCTCTCAATTATTGCAGATCCTAAGCTCTGCAAGGCAAATACTAAGAAGCTCTGCATATCTGTTTATGTGGATATTTCTTTGTACTAATACTGATTCATAGCTTCCCTGTATTTAAAAAAAAAAAAAAAAAAGATAGTAATGATAAAATTAGTCAATGGTAAGCCAAACCATTGTGAAGGAGCAAAGGGCATGCACAAAATGGCTGAGACCTCAATAACCTGAGGGTAACTGCTGAACTATGAGTTTTGCAACATCACTTACAGGCTGTTAGCTGTGCAAATGTTGGATTGTCATAGAGAGCTCAACAGGCACAAATTATACTCCCACAGTCCACTTTGCCTTCAGGGAGGGGTTAGTGAGGTTAGTGACTCGTTTCTGCAGCAACAAGGGGTTGCTTTTAGAGCTTGTCAAGTAATTGAATTTTTTTTTCATCCAAAATAACCTCTAATTAAAAAAAAAAAAAAAAAACTCAGTTTTTAAGTAGAAAGAGAAAATAAAGTATTTATATTTTTAAGGAAAAATAAATCAAATTCTATTTCAGTAGAATACTATATTTTAAAAATTTTCTAGGTGACACTGAGAAGTCTTAAGGGGAACCTCTGAGTGCAAAGTAAGCTTTGGTGAAAACATTTAACATTTTTAAATTAAGGCTTTCAACCCATTCTCTTCTCTCAGGTGAGAAAGGAACTGAGGAGGAAAGACCCACTGGTATTCTTTAAAGCAAGAAGCCTTAAATTAGTAACCTGATATCTGAAAAAAGTGCAGATGTGGCAGCAGAATTCATGGATTCCAAGTATTTCCTGTTTTGGTCGCTGTGTTGCATACTGTAGTCTTCCCCATGGTGGGAGCTCCACTGGCAATATCACCTTGAAGTACACTCTTTGTATGCTGATAACTGGATGCGTTTCTGCTTGAAGTTTAGTTTCAGTCTTCCTCTTTGCACTTTATGGAGTCTTTGTGTTGTAAACATCTGTCCTTGAAATTTTGCATTGAAAAAATAAATGTTTAATCTTCATGCAGGACTTGTGATATAAATAATGATCTATAGTGAATCCTTAAATAATTAGTAATAGCTGAAAGGTGCTCATACTTTTGATTGATTCTACGAAAGTTTCTTACAAACTTCAGAGAAAATGCTCTTTCAGCGTTTAAGTAAAGCCATCTCGTGCTACTAAATCTAGAGAAAGATGGATATTTGGTTGGTTGCAGGGTCTTTTTTCCATAAAACTCCAGCAGTAATTTTTATTTTACCAATGCATTTTTATGCAGTAAATACTGAGCTGGAAGCTTTGTTGCAACTGTATGAAGATTTTGTGTGAATGAGGAGGGTAAGGTTAGACCGAATGTGCTTTTTCTCTGTTTCTCCTTCAGAGGTTGTACATCTGTTGGGGAAAATGCACTTCAGGTTTCAACTAAAAATGAAGTGATGAAGTGAAAGAAAGCTGCCCAGGCCAGCTCTCTCTGAAGCTTAGCTGGTGCGTCGAGTAATTATTTCTTCTTCTTTCTTTTTTTTTTTTTTTTTTTTCAGGAGAGAATTTTGACCAGAGTCCTTTAAGAAGAACATTCAAGTCCAAGGTTTTGGCCCATTATCCTCAGAATATTGAGTGGAACCCCTTTGACCAGGATGCCGTCAATATGGTAGGTAGAGCAATTCTGTTCTCAAGCTGCTTCCTGACAATTTCAACTCTGAAGTGGCTCCTGGATTGCTTTCAACCAGCGCTTGCCATGTGGTCAGCAGGTATCATCTTCTGGGACCAAGTGCACCCATTAGTCGTGCAGGTTGAACCGCCGTAGAGGAAGAGATGCTGTGTGATGAAACAGGTCTAGCCACCATCTCCGTGGCTGGCTGAGAAAGGTGTAGTCATCCAGGATACATGGCAGATGGGAAGGAGGCACACCAAGGAATTCTTAAGATACTAATATTCTTGTGAAATTTTTAAGTACAAAAAAATTTTGATGCTCTGTATCACAAGGGAGAGAAGAATCTTTACTCAGAAGCTGGAACTTTCCTAAGCCACAGGTTTTGTTGGGTGATCACTTAACAGCACCTCTGCACCGATGTGTCCTCTGCACAGCTTTTCTCTCTGCTGAATTTGCGAGTTTGTCTGTGTGGCTAAGTCTCAGGACCAGATGTCAGAAGAGAAAACAGTTTCTGGAGTTTTGTATAGGGGCAGTGAGAATTATTAAGAGATCACTGGGAAATTTCCCGAAGTGTTGATATTCAAAGGACGTTTCCAAAATAATCAAAGTACCTGATAAGTCTGTTTCCTGACAAAGGCAATAGATTATTGTCATTTAAATTAAGCTCCCCAGTATAGAAAACAATATGTTTTATAACTTAAAAGTAAACAGCTCTATTAATATCATTGAAGCAATACTGCCAAGTCCTTCTGTTTTAAAAACTGTGTATTGAATCTAGCTTAAAATTGGAAAAATTTGGAAAAATTCCTCACAACCTAGTTCAGGTGTGCTTCACACTTGTGGAGGGTAGGACTGCACACTAGGTACTTCAGATGAGAACTAACCCTGGCTTATGCTGCAGAGATGAGATCAGGAGGATCTCCTGGCCCTCAGCCTGATGGAGACGTGGGGGACACACAAAAACCACAATAAAATGGGTTTTGCAAATGCTGTCTGAGTTGCATTTAGTTCACATTTTGAAACTTCTCTGCAGTCCTGAAGGTCTGGGAATCTCCAAAGATCATCTTACTTTCCACTGAATTTTATTTTTATTTTTTAGCATCGTGCCAAGTATTTAACATGAAAACACAGGAGCTGGAGGTAGCAATGACGCTTAGAGACGGCACAACGGCACTGCAGTCATGCACACAAAGGCAGAGAAGAGCCTGCTGCCAGTATCAGTCTCTGCCCACTGACAGCTGGGAATTTCTGTTCTCTGCTTCCAAATGTGCGCTGATGGAGATGGTGTGATATTTGGGTTGGTCTCTGCGTTACTTTGCATCTACAGAAGGCACAGAGGAATCTGAATGATGCCTGACAAGTCACAGGAGTTATCATCATGTTAACTGTGCTACTTCTGCCTTCTAGCTCTGCCTCTGAATTGGGGGTGTTTAGAGGAGGGGGAATGGTAGCAGTGGGCAGCAGGAGTAAGGCAGCAAGAGGCAGCAGCCAGAATTGCTGCATTGTTTGTCCCTCATGTTACAGTTGAAAATATCTAGTATTCATGAGGTGTGATCATATCATCAGACAAAAATGGAATACTGCAATCAGCAAGAGACCTATTAGAATAAAATAACTGAACAAGCTGCATTCAGCTGAAATCAAATAGCTGAAGAACACATCTTCCATTTGCACTGTCTTTGGAAAGGAAAAAAAAAAAAAAAGCATTTACTAACAGCAGCCATATGTAATGGTCTTTTAAATCATCTTTTGGAAAACTTCTTTATTGTTTTGATCTGAAACATCATTTAAGGTAATATCCACCTCCAGAGAATCCCTTGAGGCAATTATTGGCCTTTCTGATCTTGCCTTGCTGTGTTAGTTCTGCCTATGTGTTTGCTTTATGTGGTTTCCAGAAGCAATTTTCCTCAGAGAAGAAAATGCATAAATCCTTGAAGGTTAACTTGCGAGATCTCAGCACTGCTGGCTGCCTTGGGAATTTCAATTGCCTTCTGAAACCATCCTGACACTTAAAAAATAACCCCCTGAAGTCCTGAGAAATCACTCTGCCTACGAGTCATGTTTTCTCTCCCTTTTAAAATATGCAGACCTCTATTTAATAGGGAAATCTTTCTTCCCCCCACTGCTTTCAGTGATTATCCCGACCTAATGTTGCATGCTATCCTCTGTGACCATTCTGCAGGTCATCTCTCATACCAAACTGAAGGTTTCAGTACAGAGCAAATGTGAAATGTTCAGGAAATAATACTCCTGTTTTAGTCCTCTGTCTCATCGAGGTATGTGAATAACCGCATATATCCCTGGAGCCCAAGGAAGCATTGTCTGTTAAAATTTCATGTGCCAAAATAAAATAATTAAAGGTTACCTGGTGTAATTTGAAAGAACGAGTTGTAATAAAAACAAAAGCATTGGGCTGTCGTTCGGGGGGAGACTCTGGTTTGGAAACATCTGAAGGAGGTGATTGCTGGCAGGAGGCAGGGATTGCAGCATGCATGTCCTGCCTGTGTGCTTCTGTGTTTGGGGGAGAAAACCATCTCCTACTTATATCAATTCTGGAGATGGAGTATTGATTAACTGATATTTTTTGTCCTGCTTTGTACAGCTTCCTTTTGTTTTTACAAACCATGTTGATTATGATGTTTACTGCAAGCATGGTTTAATGCCCCATTTTCCCACTGATAGATATGTTTAAGTACTCTTGTAATAATAAGTGCTCCGAAAATGAAAATCCCGCCCTTTGATCAGTAGTCTTGGGTAGTTTTCTGTGCTTATGCCCAGAGGCAGTAAAGGTGACTGACTGCCTTAATGCCGGGTTACCAGCACACAGAGCTTTCAAACCCTCTCGCACATCCAAACTGCTTTTCCCCAGCCCTGTCCTGTGGTGTACGTGGCAAACACAGCTACGATGGAGTGACTGATGTCCACAACGAAAGATGAAAGTATTAGCTGCAAGTGTGAAGCTCTCTGCATTGCTTGGAAATGGGCACTGGCCCTTCCTTTTGATCTTCAGGGCTTAAGTGGCCCTTGGTCATTCCCCTGCCTCAGTGCTCTCCTGTCTTGTTTCTTCCTCTGTCTTTTCCCATGCCTTGTTCGAGGTCAAAGCCAGCAGCCTCTTTGCCAGGGTTTGCAGCCAGGAACTTAAAATATTGATATTCTGCACATGCTGGGCTGTGGCAGAAGCTTAGTGGATGAGAGTCCCTTTGTGTGTGTGCAGGGAGTATAAGAGGGAGGAGGGAATAATGTTTAAGACTTGTAGGAAATTTATTTAACAATCTTCTGAAACTGTTTTAGTTGATCTGAACTTCCCTGGTGCTTACCCCTTCCTGCTTGTACCAGTGCCTATCATTTGCTTATCCATGTATTTATTTTTTTTTTCAGTAAAGCAAAGAAAACATAATGTTTGACTGACAGTGCTAAGATTAAAACCTGTGACTTCAGGCTGATCAGATTTAGTAAGGCTGTAGCCACTGTTGGATGTCCACATTGTAGAAATCGATTTTTTTAAGCAAGTCTGCCCAAAAATGAGGTTGAGATATTTATCATACAGAATAAATTTAAATAAAGTATAAAGAGAAAGTTTTTTGCTTCTTTATTGGATGATGTTGGCACAGGCTTCACTGTTGCACAGCTGTTAATGCCTCAGTAAAAACAGTGAAAATGTGGCTGCAGTTCAAAAACGGTTCAATCTGCAATTTCATGGTCTGTGTCAGCAAAGTCCATCTGTTGAGTTAAACCCTTCTGCTAACTCCAGGCTAGTATGTTACCTTGTAGAGCAACACCTGGGAGCCGCCCTAGATAATGTAGGGACTCGCAAGCATGTTGTGAAGCGAGTCTGGATACCAGCTGGGTGGTGGTGGCTTCATCAGGCTAGTGAGTGGTCTGTGCAAGGTGCACTGGAGAAGTTCAGGGTAGGATTTGCCTGAGCATATTGTAATTTTTTCTCTTGATCTCTTCCACCACCAGAAGAAGAAATTACTCCTGATCAGGATGAGACGTCAGGGGAGGCACTCAGCTGAGTGTAGGTTCACAGCCTTTGTGGCAGTTGTCTTCTAGTGTCGCCTTTTGGAACAGCAGGATGACTTTGGAGGTTCTCCCCCTTCTCTCTCCTTTTCTTTACTTCAGATGGAAGACACAAAGGCAGCTAAGCTTGCATACTGATTTGGTCAGAACATAAGGAGTTTCGTGCTGATGCACATTCCAACATGTTTTGCTGGCTGCTTGTTATTTTGTATTAGATAGCTGATAGAATTACTGAGGAATGCCTGGAAAAATGCCTCGAGTTATCACCAGGGCTATGTCTCCAGCACAGTGTAATCACTGCAAAATATTTTGCTGAGTAGCTAATCAAAAATGAGGTTTTCATTGATTTTTTTTCCCACTTCATCCTTCTGCCCACCTAAGCTGTTTTGTAACACTAACAGAGGAAAGTAAATGTGGTAACTGTCCATCGGCTGTTTTATTTGCTTTTGAGAAAATTAGGGAAGATCAAAGAATTACAAGAATTCTGCATAATTTCAGTTCAGCGGTATAGGGCGCTGCCTTGGCTGTGGGCGCAATATACACAAGTGAGAACAAATCTGGATGATTTTATTTGGTGCTAAGTAAAAGAGAGAAAGGCTACACAGTAGTGAAGATAACTTTACAAAGCAATGAAGTTGAGTCATAACCACTTAACAGATGGGTGATTTTGAGGTGTACTTTCCTTTCTTCAGTGATGATTCTCTGTCCTTCTCCATAGCACCGGTTTCAGGCTGTTTCTTGTTGGGCTGTGTTTCAGGAGGACTGTTAAATGACAAATAGCTTGTTATCATGCAGTGGGGGAAAAAAAAAAAAAAAAAAAAAAAACAACACAAAGAATGTGCTCATAAAGCAAAGGCAACAAAATAAAATTGTAACTTAAATAACTGTTTCTTCTTCTCTCTTTGTCAGCTGTGCATGCCCAAAGGGCTGTCATTCAGGACGCAGGCCGATAACAGAGATCCGCAGCTCCACTCGTTCATAATCACCAGAGAAGATGGCTCTCGTACCTATGGGTTTGTGCTCACGTTCTATGAGGAGGTCACCAGCAAGCAGATCTGCACGGCCATGCAGACGCTGTACCAGATGCACAACGCAGAGCAGTACAGCAGCGTCTGCGCCTCGTCCTCGTGCAGCATGGACTCCCTGGCCAGCAGCATCGACGAGGGCGACGCCACCTCCCTCGCCAAGCTCCAGCGGTACAACTCCTACGACATCAGCAGGGACACGCTGTACGTCTCCAAGTGCATATGTCTCATCACCCCTCTGCCCTTCATGCAAGCCTGCAAGAAGTTCCTGGTCCAGCTCTACAAGGCAGTTACCTCCCAGCAGCCGCCGCCGCTGCCCTTGGAGAGCTACATCCACAACATCCTCTACGAGGTGCCCCTGCCGCCCCCGGGCCGGTCGCTGAAATTTTATGGGGTTTACGAGCCCATCATCTGCCAGCGACCCGGGCCCAACGAGCTGCCGCTCTCCGACTACCCGCTGCGGGAGGTCTTCGAGCTGCTGGGGCTGGAGAACCTGGTCCAGGTCTTCACCTGTGTTCTGCTGGAGATGCAGATCCTCCTGTACTCGCAAGGTGGGCACTCATCCCATGACACATGTGGCTCTGCTCCCACCGGGCAGCTCCTGGGCGGCTGCAGTCGCAGGAGCTGACATTCAGCCGTTGGTTTTCAGCAGATAATGTACACAAGTGCATGATGAAAAAATGTGAGAGAAATGAGGCTGTCCTAATGAAAGCACTAAATAATTGTTTCCTCCAGGCAGTTTAGGTGCCGCTTGTTTAATTATGCATAGTATTTATCACTTGTGACAGCTAGCAATAGAATTCACTGAATTATCATCCTTACACTGCCCTTGATCATGCTGCAAGACAGCATGAAACTAATCCTATCTTCTGCAAAAGTACCAGCAGAAAGCAATACATCTTGCAGAAAACACTCTTGCTGCTTTCATTTTAAACTTTCAGCAGTGCACTGAAATTCAGTGAGACTTTGTTTTTCCCCTGTACGATGGGATACGTTCTAGTTAGAGCTCTGATAGATTTTTGATAGGTTTTTAGCACTTAGAGGCTGAAGGTTTAATGCTGTGTTGGAGCTAAGTGGAGAGGCGTCCCTTCACCGTCCTCCTTGAAATGCTTTTAAGGCTTTTAAGGCTGCAGTTGACCAAGGCTAGCTGTGCTGGCAGAAGTTGCTTGCAGTATGCCAGCAAGCTTTTGGAAATCTGTCTCCTACCTTTACTCTTCTGTTTTTCTTTCTGTAATACTCTGCTGCAAGTTTTGGGAACCTTTAGTTAGTGCTGGGGATGCTCTGAGGTCTTACTCGCGTGTTGCTGTTTCCTCTTTGTTGGTGGTGGATGAGTCTGGCCCAGGAGCTAAAGGTGCACGTTCTGACTGTTGCAGTGCACCAGCATGTGTTGCAACAAACAAACAAATTGACTTCCAGTTTCCTGATGGCTTTCAAGGCTTTGTCCAGGCTTTTTAGAGGTTCCTCTGATCTTCAGTGGATGCCTGCCCAAGTTGTTTGGGTTCCCAAGTCACTTCTGTGATGCTGAACTAATGAAATGTGTGTTGGAGAAAAAGATGAGGAGGGGATGTTAGGTCAGACTAGGATGAAGCTGAGAGGTATGCATAATTTCTGACAAAAATGAGAAAAGATGCTGAATGCTTAGACTTCTCAAGATATGCAGTTCAAGAACATCTCAAAAACCAGAGAGCTTGAAATTGAAAAGAGTGTAGGATGTCTAAAATCATCATGGATAATGAACCTCTGGCCCCAAAAGTGAGTGCTTGGGCTTGTCATACAAAAGAAAAGGTCAGTAAGCGTGTAATAGTAAGACTAATGAATAAAGGGCTGAGAATGGAAAAATGCTGGGGGAGATGGAAGGAGGACAGTTCTGAAAATGACTGAATTCAAAGGGTTGTCAGTTCTTTGTGAAGCACTTCTCCACACAGACTCCGGGGGTTTACTTTCAAGAACCAGAAATGAAGGGCTTTAGCTGCTCTCGGTTTGAAGAGCGAGCAGAAATCCTGCTGTTAGTTTTGATTAGGCTGCTTCTCCCCTCCCTTCTGCTTCCATGTGTGGATGCTTAGCTCTTTTTTTCCTCTGTTTACTTGTGCTCCGCTTCTACCTGACAGCGGGGTTCGATACTAAGCAGCTGCACTACTGAAGTGCCTTCCCATCCCTGCTCATCATTTGCAGCCTGATCCTTGCTTGTGGACTCACTGGAAACTGGAAGTTTTATATGTAAGCTAGTAGCATTAGCTCCCCACCGCCCCCGCAAAAAGAAAAAAAAATTCCTGCTTGTCAGGTTGCATTTTAGTGATACTCTGTGCAGATTGAGAGCGCCTGAGTGTGCATGAGTTTTGTAATAGTCCTTGAGACAATACATCCCCTAAATACTTTTGACTCAATTTTCAAAGTGATACCACTGGAAGTTAGATTAAAAGTGTTGTTGTCTTCCACTCATTGGCTACAATTTACTTGTTTTTGTTTTCACTGTGGGTGGTGTAAAAGGAAAATGAGGTGGTGAGAATTAATCCTCTCTACCCTTCAAAATTCAGTTTTTTTTTTTTTCCTCTCCCTCTCCTGATGAATCTAGAGATATCCATAACACAACCTTTACCTCCCTATCCGATATAGACACATCTTGATGGAGCGAGGGGAAGAGCGCACGGGGAGCTGTCAGGGAAGCACTGGGATTATGTAAATAACATCGTAATGCTGGTTCCCAGAGGTGAGGAATGCGGAGTGGATGTCAAGCGCAAAGCCGCAGTTTTGGCAGAGCCTGATAGCTGAGCGTTTGGCTTGTGCACTGTGACTTCTTTGAAATGTCATTCTTGTGATTCCTGAAAGAGAAAACAAAACAGCTCTTACCCTTTTTGAGATATTACTAGCCCAGGTCTCACTGAAATTGCCACTTTCAGATCCATTAGGGAGAAACATTCTCTTAACCCCTGGTTCTTTCAAGGCAAAAGATGAAAAGAAGTAATGAACAAAACAAAGTTGCAAATTTGCCCTTCCTTCCCTTTTGCTTCAAAGAGAATGGACACACTGGACTGTGTCCAGTGATCTGGATCTTGCTGCAGCCTTCCCAAATTCAACAAGATGGCCTTGCACCTACACGGTGCGATTTCAAACAAGACAGCATTATTAACCCAAAGTCAGAGTTCACTGAAGTGCTACAGTGCAACACACAAGACATCAGAGCCCTGAGCCAAAACCTGCTTCAGCTCACCAGGCTATTTCAGTGAGGGAGCTGCTAACAACATATGTGGGAAAAGTAAGCTTTTTTTTTTTTTTTTTTTTTTTATATAGTTTCTTGGTTGGAAGGAAGCTTTTCATTCAAGCTGGCCAAGAAATGTGTTCCTTTTTTAAAGACTAAAGACTATTTTTCAAAAGTTGAGTGAAAATGTAAATTGTATGTAACCTTGCCAGTACAGTAAGCCTGCTGGCTCTCTGCTGAGAACCTTAAACTTCTCACTAAACATCTGCCTTCGAAAGGCAGGATTACATTTTGAGGCCAGGAAAGAGAGAGCTGTGCAAACCTCAAATACTGGGAACAACTGGCCAGAGCTCAAGCTCTACTGGCTCTAAATCCATCCAATCTGCTTCATAAGCAGCCCTGGGCAGTGGGCTGTCAGTGCAAAGGTTGGTGGTCAAGGGGAGATGCACCTGTTTGCTGACAGAGCTGGTAGTAACAGCAGCAAAGGGCAGGAAGGTTACTTGAAGACAGTGCTGGCTTTTCTGGAGTGTTTTTTTTTTCTTTTTTCCCTAGTGAATTAGGAGTGGATGATGAAAAAGTTTATTTTTAACCATGTGGCTGAGGAATAGTCGTTCCGGCAGCCTGAACAAAGGCATTCAGCTGCAAGAGGAGGTGAGGGTGCTGGGTGACTTTCCCCAGCTTGCCCTGGATGCGTTCCCAGTGTGAGACAAGAGTGTAAGGCTCCGCTCTGCAGTGGGGACGGGACCGACTGGTAGCTGTTTGTGCCATGGCTGCTGCAGTCAACTTTGGTATCTAGTTACTCTGTTTGTGGTGTTTCATGGGTTTTATTTATCCCATCCCTTGGCAAAAGACGAGATTGCGGTGGGCCGTAACTTCATTTTGCAGCTTTGGCAGCCAAGCTGAGGGCAGAAAGATTGTCATAAGACAATGATGAGCTCATTCTCTTAAGCTCCCACTTTCCAAACTTTTTGGACTGTAGGCAACTACCTTAATCCTCAATTTGTCTCAGGCTTATAACTTTAACTTTAAAGCAGTCTGGTGCTGCTGAGCTCTCACTATGGCTTTACAAACCACAATTTGGGAATTGCTGGTGTGAGTGATTGTGTACTTCTAGAGCAAAAGCCACTATGACCAAAGCATTTCAGTCTGAAGACATAAAAACATCTGAGCAGTTTGCAAGCAGCAGGCAAAGAGCTAGCTGGGAGCTAGCAGTGCTTGCGCCATCAATGGCAGGACCAAAAAGACAAGTCCTTATCTCTGTTGGAGACAATGTGAAGTAATAGGGGTTTATTCAAGTTGGTTTTGGCAGGTAGATGTAACAGACTGCTGGAAGTACCGGATTTGACTTGCAAAGGTGATGCAGGAAGCTGTACCTGAACATGTGGGAAGCAGAGCTTCTGTGGCTTTGGGCTACGGCTTCCCAGATATGGAGAATACTTTAAAGTTAAATGGTGCCAAATTTTAACATTGGGCGTTTAAAAACCAAGGGGAAGGTTGAGATATTTTTCCCTGCAATTCTTCAGGGTGCAGTTTTTGTATTGCAGCCTTTTAACCTTCAGCCTCTAAAAATTATAGCTCAGATTATGATGTATTCCTATGACTTTCAAGAGATCTCAAGACTCCAAATAAATTGGAAAAAGCTGATACAAATGGTCATGCTTATTACACGGTGTAGCACATAGCTAATGTTGTGTAAGCTTGGGGCTTTCAGATTTCCTTTATGAAACAGACTTGCTGTTGTAGTTTTACTGTAGTTTATTCACTCCTAGAAATTAATACTCTTGCAAGTGCCCTTTATTTTATTCAGAGCAGAGCTTTCCCATGCGACCATGGCAATGTGATGGTATTGTGACCTCCAGGCTTCCAGCAGTGTCCAAGTTAATAACACTCTGCGATAGCTACTACAATTTCCCAAGGATCAGTAACAAAACGCTGCTGGCGTGAGATGTCTGCTGGAGAGAGATGAATTAGATCGCAGGCTCTGCAGAAACCTCGGCAATCCGTCCGTATTCCTCCCTTTCTGGGGATTTAAACATGAGAGGGAACATGGATGAGACAAAGATAAACTTCTTACAGCTTAGGCTGGTTTTACTCATTATAATTTTAAGCATTTCCCAAGTTGTTTTTCAAAGGGCTCGAGTAATTGCTCCTCCAAGATTGAAGCATTTTTTGCATTATTTTTTTAAATCTTAAGAATTATAATATAAATGGCTATGCTTATGATATGCCCTAGAAAAAACAGACACACGTGCCTGTTGTGTCTGAAACATCTTTCTTATGAAGACTGTTTTGGGCAAGAGTTTTTGAAACAAACACATGCATGATGTGTTTGCCTGTTAAAGAGTTTTATCACACAAGAGTTATGCAGAAAATTTTTGCTCTCCACTATTCCTTACTTAAGTAGTTGCACTCCACACTGGTATTCATCAAAATGTATAGGAAGGCATCGCAGACCTAGTGCTAAACAATTCACATGGGGACAAAACATGTCTGTGCTGTGAGAGAGATCCACACTGGGGGCTTCAGCTGTGCCACGGTTACAGGAAACCGCAGTGCTTGTTCCCCAGGAAAGGAGATGAGTAGCTGGAGCCAAAGAATCAAATATCTTCTTGGCTTTTGCCTTCAGTGTAAAGGCAAAACCATTTTTCATCTTCAAGTTTTGGTAGAGAAGTCAATTCAGCCTGAAAAGTCAGAAGTTTTAAAGCAGCAGCAAACAAGGCGAACTGCTAGTACAGACCTGCTCTACGGCCCCGCTCTTGCTGGTGATGAAGGGTAGAGGAAGGCTGGCACTGCCTCAGGCTCTGCACACACACAGTCCATCACCTGTCCACTTTTTAAAATTGATCTTAATATTTCTCATTATAAAACTTCTCTACATTGAAGAGCAAGGGGAAGAAAGTGGAATTAGACCTTTGCATTGCAAATAAGGCAAATACCAGATACATGATGTGGCAAAAGTGATCCTGAATAAAGTTACGGCAGGAAAGATGCCGAGTGTTGTAGGGTGATTATTTTTTTTCCCTCACAGACAAACAGCAGGAGCAGCAGCTAACTCAGGCTTCTGTTGACTGTGCAGGTGGGGTCTGTGACCTACTACCCTGCTGCTGCCTGAGTGTGCCTGGCCTAGGGCTGGGCCAAGCCAGGGGCTCCCTGTGTCACCGGGTGCATCGTCACCCATCCCGCTGCTGCCTTCTCAGCTTGATGTGGATTTCTGCCCCACTTTTGGAGACTTAACCACACTAGTAGCAGAGCTAATTCAAGTTTTCCTGTGATTTGATTCTTAAGGTAGCTCTTAGTCATAAAATAATTTATGCTGAACTGCTGATGGCAGGCTGTGACACAGAAAAATTGTATAAATGGAAATTTATTGAAGTGGAAGTGATTTTTTTTCCATTAAATCCTTGCTAGTGAGGGAAAAATGGGAGGAATTGACCTCAATGAGTGCTGGCCTCGGGTTGTTTCCCTTAGGGCAGTGCTGACCCATAGTCTGAAGGGCTAATTCTTGGTTTACACAATTAGATGCAGGCTTGTCTTGATCTTCCTGTTTAAGAAAATATGGATTTTCAGATGAGCATAAACTGCTGCTCTGCTTTTATCATGTAACTCGTGCACTGTGTCACTCCTCCCTGCCTGAATGTAAGGCTGACATGCCCCGGGTCATTTCTCTGGGACTCTGCAGGCTACAGCCTTGCGTCCTCGACCTGCTGACATCCCCTGAAGGCAGTAGGGTGATTCCTATGGCAAAGAAATGTCTCCTGAATTGAACTTGCGTTTCAGGTGAACACCTCCTGAATGCCACCTGGCCTGACCTCAGCCATCACCACTCCAGCATACAAGCCATACACGAGAGCTTATAAACAGGAGGGAGAATGAATTTTTGCATAGGCAGCCATAGGACACGGGGCAATGGTTTTAAACTAAAAGGGCAGGTTTAGGTTAGACGTTAGGAGGAAATTCTTTCCTCAGAGGGCGGTGAGGCTCTGGCACAGCTGCCCAGAGAAGCTGTGGGTGCCCCATCCTTGGAGGTGCTCAAAGCCAGGCTGGATGGGCCCTGGCAACCAGCCCACAGCAGGGGTTGGAACTGGGTTGGCTTTAAGGTCCCTGCCAAGCCAAGCCATGCTGTGATTCTATGAAATGGAAGCTTCCAGGGCATTTTGAAGTCTGATAGGCTTGTGTGAGTTTCTTCCAAGGATCTTTTGAGTTATGATTTCAAAAACTTTGCTTTCGTAAACATTTTTTGTCTTGGATATGAATTTCAGATTTCCCTTTTCATCTGCAGTGTGCTATATATAGACATCGCAGATCTGAAGGTAGCAAGCCACCAGACAGGTCTCACGGTTGTTGCTGGGGAGCGTGTCATTCCTGACTCACACACAGAGCTCAAAGCGAAACAGTAATCTTTATTTTCCAACTTCTCCAAATACCTGACTCAGCTAATCCATAGCTCATTACAAAAAGTAAATGTTGAGCAGCAATTGCTTGTAATACTTTGACTGAAAAGGTAGCATATGGAAAAGCTATTAGTCACAAGGGTATTTTAAAGCTGGGCCAGACACTTCCCATAGAAGAATTAGCTCTATTTCATCATGGTTCATTGATTTTTTTTTTTTTTAGTTGACTTTGTTTTGTTTTTAACTATCGCTTAGATTTGTTTTATTCCTTTTCCATAAGGCACTCTTTGTGGATATGTTTTGACTATGATCTTCCAGGATGCGCACAGACACATGGGTTTGTGAAGTTGCAGTTATACTTGCATGTTCAAAAAGCTGTATAGAAAAGGAAGTGGTGTCCAGCTAGCCTGACTTTTCAAGTACTTCCAAGTGCTTGCAATTTGTATATAAAACAGGATGTAAAAAGGGAAAGAAGGAGGAAATGTGGCCTACTTTTAAAGCATTGCACTGAATTTAGAAGATCCAGGCTGAGACTCAAGTACTCTGTAGGCTTTTTTTTTGTGTCGCCTCTGGTAACAGACAGCTGGAGAGCTGCCGCATTGTTGTTCCGCCAGGAAGGCAGATGTAATGGAACTAAAATGAGAGTGTACTGGTGATGGCAAGAATACAGTTTCTGGCTTAAATGAGTGTGTGTGCACTTTTGCATGTGTTTTATAATCAAAAATTCTGTGGTGGAGCATTTGCTGACAAGATCCCAGGTGGAATTCTTGTCTGTTTGATCATGACTTTAGATTTTAACCAGCTTTGGAGGAAGCACCTGTATGAGGGATGTCTCAGCTCTTCCAAGCAGGGTAACATTGATGTCTCTTTTCTTTCTCAAAGGATATTTGTTTTGCTTTGCTGTAGTAAGGGAAGGATTTTGAGATATCAGGCTTCTTTGTATAGCAGGAAAAGCAATTTTCATGCTGAGCTTTGTGAATTGTCTAGCATCTCAGAGTTTCTACACCCCATCTGTAAAATGAAAGGAGTGGAATTACTTTTGTTTTCTCAGCCACTGCCTGTGTTTGGACTGTAAGCTCTTTGAGACAGATCTTTCTGCATGCACAGTATCTGTTGTAATATCATCCTGCTTTGTTCCTGTTCTGTTATTATGTTATGAAGAATCAACAAGACCAAGTATTTGCCAAATGTTTCTGTCTGTCAGAAAACATTTAGAGCCAGTTGATGTTCAAATTCTGAAACCATTTCCATCTTTAGCACAACATAATGTTCCATAATTACGTAGGAATCTTTCAGGGTTTGCAATTTAAGTATTGCACTGTATCCTGTGATCCCTGTGAGCATTTCCACAACTTCATAAAGCGTGGCTGAAATGTGGCACGCGCACAGCAGAGCTGCGAACGTGTGCTGGAGCGGGTCTGCACTGCGGTTTCTTTTCCTGTGCAGGGAAGTGAGATGCAGAGACTTGGCCCAGGGCCCCCAGCAGATGCTGCCAGAAGAAGGGGTTGGATCCAGGCTCTTTGAACGCAGCTCTGTTGCCCTCTTCTTCACTGTCAGGGAGAAGGTTAAGTGTGAGAGACAGGCCTGTGCCAAATCCAGCTAAGCGGCTGTTCAGAGGCAGCGGTTGCAATAGAAGCCACAGGGGCCACTTTGCCTTGGGATTACCCTCCTTGAGCAGTTTATCTTGGATGACATCCCATGTATAAATGAGAGACTTAACTCTGAACGTGAAACGTGCTGTAGGCACTGCGCTCACTGGCGTTCCCTGTGCTGGAGAAGGAGTCCCAAGTGGGCAGGGCAAGCGAAGCAGGTATAGCCACCAAGCAAAATCAGTGCTGTGCCATCAGTGTCATCACCGGGAGTGGGGAGAAATGGAAGCTGAAAAGGAGAGAGAAAAATAGCCATGGAAGTGAGAGAGGGAGAGGAAGGAATTTATTTCACACATCTCAGGAAATTGCCTTGAATTGAGCATTTCCTCACTGAGTTTGTGAACTTTTGTGGGTAACACCCAGACAGTGTTTCTGCTTTTCATATCTTTTCCTGATGTTTCCTGATGTCAGATGGATAGAGGGGAAACAGGGCTGCTGTGTGCACTCTGCTCAGTGGGCAGGCCTTTCTCCAAATACACTTCCTGTGCTGGTGAGTACTGTCTAACCCCCTGTCCTAGCTCTAAAGACTGGAGTAGGATCAAAGAATCGTTTTCCTACCCGGGCTGCCATTCATCAGACAGCAGGCAGAACCTGCCGTGCAGGTGGAGATTGCTATCAAAATCTGGTAGTGGTGGTGGGATAGGATCAGGAAACTCTCCCCTCTTGACACAAGCACATACCACCTGATTTTTACTCCCACTTTCAGTCTTTCATTCCTTCCTTTCTTCTGCTCCTTTTTCTGTCCCTGGCTGGGGGAACTGGGTGAATTCCTGGTTTCCAGGTTGCCTGTAGTAACCACGCAAGGTTCCCTCATGTGCTGATAGGTGCAAGAAAGACTTTTTGCCTTATGGGGAAACTTAAGAGTAGGTGTCTAACCTTGTTCAGGCTTGAAAATATGCACTAAGTAACATGAGTTTTTTAGTTCACTGAACAACTGTCAACAGAATCACTTCCAGCTTTTGGAGTTGGTTTTTTTGTTGCTGATGTTGAGTTTTATTTATTTATTTATTTATTTATTTATTTAGAGGAATCTGGGAGTTTCCTTCTCTTTAGTGAATATTGCAGGGTACATAATTAGATCTTATATCTGCTAATTGCTGACAAGCATTGCTAAATGGTAACAAGTGTATTAAAAATTTGGTCTTTTTTTTTTAATTAAAAAAACTTTTCCTCATAGTAAATTGTTAAAAAAACTTGTGCTAGTGAGCTTGCTAAATATGATCAGTACCATCACACACAAAATAAATAAATAAATAAATAAAAGAGCACACATTTCCAAAGCTGAATGCCCTTGTTCAAAAAGATGCTTGCAACCCAGACACAAAGATCTGTCCTTTCACATGACCATGTCGGTCCAAACAGACTTTGAAGTCATCCTGTGCATAGTAAGACATGCTATTTTCTGCATTTATTTTTTTGTTAACTTTTAAGGCTATTAGAGTTATGGAATGTTTACATAATATCACCATTCCTGAGATGCTTAAGCTTCACCTGTAGATGTTGTAAGTTGATTTCTACAAATGCTCCCCAACAAGCCCGCCAATAGGCGTGTATAATTACATACCATTTCCAAGGGAGAGATTTGTAAATGGCTGATCTGTAGCTGGGAGCGGTTGTGGGGTGTAACCTTGAGACTGACTTGTATGTATAAAAATAATTTTGAAGATTGAGAGACTAGCTATTAGCAGGACAAGATGAAAAATGTTTTTGCCCTGCCAGCTAACCTTCTGCAGATTGAGGCTGGTTTTCCACAGAGAGGTGCTATCAAGAAGGAGAAAGGGTTATGCAATTTGTTGTTTTAATTTACATATTTATTCAAGTGCATCTTCCCAGTGACCTGCTAAAAGCAGACTGGTGTCAGATGGCAGCACTTTGGCTGTCACTGATGTCTTCCAGGATGTCAGGCTGGCTTGTTCATGATCAGGAAAAGCCAGGCTGGGATCCTGTCCACGTGAAAGCGGTCAGTGGGGCTATAGGAAAACAGGTGTCCTGCAAGGCCAGGGTGATCCTGTGTATATCTGCCATCTCATGGAGTGGGGCGAAGCGACTAGGAGAGAACGGGAACAAGCCAAGTATTACCAAGGACCTGTGTCTGGCCTTGGTGAGAGTGTTTTTTACTTGCTGAAGCTGATGAGAGCATGCCACGAGAAGTGTCACTGAGCCCTGCTGCTGCTGTAGGCAGCCCTAGTGGAGACCTCCCTTCTGCCGCTCCTGTTAGCTGCTGGTGACATACATACCTGTGTGCTGGAGCTGAGGGGAACAACTCATTTTGTGACAGCAAAGAGCAGCTTCCACAAGTCAAAGAGCCCCAGGACAGGAATCAGAGCTGATTCCCTTCTTGTATGTGCAGTGCACCTCCTGCAATTTTTAAGTCACCTAAAAAAACCCTGCACTTCAGTGTTCCTGTCTTTAGCCAGTGACATTAAATGAGACACTCTGCTTCTTCATGATAAGCTAACTCTCCTAAGGAGCTAGGTGTGAAGTGCTTTGGTGCTCTTAAAAATTTAAGGGGTTGTTGTTAGTGCAGAAGGTGCTGTAATGTGGAGCAGAAGCAATCACCTGGTTTCACCGTCAAGGCCCAAGTGTCTTTACCTGTTTCCTGACAGCTTGTCTGCAGTCTGACTTTTGCCATAAGGACAACCATCTCTTTAATACATATGAGTGATTTTGTTTGTTTGTTTACTGTGATCTCAATTTAGTTCCCTCTCGATAGTGGAATTACATCTTGCCAGATGAATATTTGAAAGCTTATTTATTCTTATTCAAAATCTGAAATATAAAATATTCTTGTGGCTCAGCGAGATCAAATTAAGTTTCAACTTAGAAGATAACACACAATGAGCTTACTTGAGCCACAACATTACAAGGCAATAAAGTAAGGGACTATGAGCTTCTGCTAGTGTGTAAGCAAGATGAGCCTCTTGGAAAATACACTCAGCCTTGGAAGTACCAGCAAGTGGAGCAGGAGCAGGCAGGCACGAGCAAGTGAGAAAGCCTCACCTCAACGTTTCCTTGAAGTTCACTTCCTTTCTTCTCCTTTTCTATTGTAGAGTATATGCCTTTTATAGAATCAGAGTATTATTAACCTGTTCTTTAGAGGGAATTTTTGGTATCTTTTTAATAAATGAATTTAATGATGAATAGATCTAGATAAGATATGAATATTTATGCTCAACAGTTTCTTTCTGGGGGCGATGAGTTTTGATGAATTAAGTAATGCTTTAGGCTTTGAAACACTGCAGCACTGTCTTATTTTCAAAAGAGCATCTTATCATATAAGCATGGTTTCTGTGTTGTCACTGTTGTCCTTGTGAACCAGATTCCAGAAGTGAAACACCGGAAGGTAATTCAATCTCTCTCTCTCTCCTCAACTAGATTATCAGCGCCTGATGACAGTGGCAGAGGGGATCACGACGCTGCTGTTCCCATTTCAGTGGCAGCACGTGTACGTTCCCATCCTTCCTGCCTCCCTCCTGCATTTTCTGGATGCTCCAGTTCCCTACCTGATGGGCCTGCAGTCCAAGGAGGGAACCGACCGCTCCAAGCTGGAGCTGCCGCAGGAGGTAGGCTTCTGCGCTGGGGGTGCTGCTCAGCAGCATGTTGCTCGTGTTTGTGTGAATCCCTGCTGGAAAAAGCTGTGCCCTGTGCTAGGAGGTTTCTCTGGTACTGTGACCACTGTTTCCATGTAAGCTCTGTTTTCCAGCAGGAGAGAGGTGAGGGTGGAATTCTGCAGAGGCATTCACAGAAACACAGACTGTCCCAAGCTGGAAGGGACCCACAAGGATCATGGAGTCCAGCTCCCGGCCCCACCCAGCACCACCCAAACCCAGACCCTGTGTCTGAGAGCGGTGTCCAAATGCTCCTTGAGCTCCGGCAGCTTGGGGCCGTGCCCGCTGCCCTGGGGAGCCTGTGCCATGCCCACCACCCCCTGGTGCAGAACCTTTCCCTAACCCCCAGCCTGACCCTCCCCTGACACAGCTCCATGCCATTCGCTCATGTACTTCTGAATTTAGCAAGTGCAGCTAATTATACTGTCTTCTAAATTCTTCTACTTCTTGCTGTGACACTCAAAGCTTCTTGGCTGTCCCTACCTCACACGCTTTACCATGTTTTGTTACTCATTGTGTCACAGTGCTGTTGGCAGAGAGCTAAGGAGCTTTTCATTTGGGGATGATTTTTATGAAACTGGATCTCAGGTACAGAAGCTCGATATAATGAAATTGTCCCTGTCCCCCTATCACTAAGTGTACCCTGTCCTCCCAGCCTCATCCTAGCCACAAGTGTACCCACATGTTCCTGACTACTGCCCAACCAGCATCCTGGCCCCAAATCAGCCAGAGCTGCATTAATATTGTGCCTGTGAACCACATAGAAGCTCACTCCAGCAACGGTCTTTTGGGATAAGAGTTTATCTTCTATGCAAAGGGACATGAAGACTTTGCCCTCTCTATTGCTCTTTCCCTAGAGAAAAAAAGGAAGGAGAGGTTGTCCTCCAAGTCTCAGTGTTGAGGCCACTGGTGGTAGAGAGTGAAACTGAGATTTTTCTATGTGCGATTCTACCACAATATTCAAAATTTATTGTTGTTTTAACCTGGCCTCCGGATTACTCTTCACACTGCATAGCCTTTGGGATATTGCTAGCCTGCTCTTCCTTCCAGACAGCGACTGCTAATTTAGGGCTCATCTCCTGAGCAAGCAGTGCATTGTAACTTGGTGAGAACTCTAAGAATAACAGTTTGCATGGCTGCGAGGTCTCACAGCTGAAGCACTGCAGCACCTGACTCCGTGCAGGGGCCTCTCCTGGGGACAGGGGCCTGCCAGTAGGCGCTCCTACTGAGTGGGCAGGCGAGAGCAGCAGTGTAGGACAAGGTGCAAGAGGGTGAGCTTATACGTGGAAGTGGAGGCATAAACACAGGGCAAGAATAATGTGTTTTTTAATAAAGGTTTATTTCAGGTATTAGGTAGAGGTGGCAGATTCTTAGCCTAGGTAGCATGTAACAGTGCAAATCAGACCTTACCTCTCTGATGAAATGGCCCAATTACATGAAATTTGTGCTGCCTTGGAAATGAAGCTGGTGTCAAGCTATGCTTTCCAGTAAAACCATGTTAATGTTACATAATTACTGTGTTTTTTAAGTTATTAGTCATATGCTTTTAGTTAGCAGATTAGGCTGTCATTTTCCTTAAATTAAAATTTTGATGTGATAGGCTTGCAGTATCACTAGAATAAAAAATTGAATATTTCCAGTAAGGGAACAGTTATTGCAGAGGGTGAAAAAACACCCTGTTACAGTGTTTAGTAAACGTAAAATGTAAAAAATAACAACACAGCATTTATGAGCATCGTAGATTCAGTAACTGTGGGACAGGGAAAGGAGGAGTACTGAACAGGGAAGATCTGGAATCTCTAATTCCTCTAGACAATTAAAAAAAAAAAGAAAATCCTTCAACATGCGAGCAGTGATGAAGCACTATTTGCTTTAGCATTCCTTTATTGTTCAGGCCAGGGGCTAGCTTGTCAAGCTCTTGGTCTAAATATAAACCATTTGTATGTTAGAGATAAAAATTCTAACAACTGGCCATCATGCTGTCTTAAGGTTACTAATCTCTGCATTAACTTTAATCATCAGATGTTTTTGAAGAGAGAAGTGAGACCAATTCCCCAAGGCTTTTCTGAATCCAAATCTCATTTTTCAAATTTTGTAAATGATATGCAGAGCTGAAATTAAAAATCCTTTGAAATGAAACATTGATGGATAAGAAGACAGTCCCTGAGCTAGAGAACCATACCAATGCATCCACAACTCTGTAATAGCTATATAGTTAAGTACAGCAAATTATTTCGTATGGAGAGATGCTTTTCTCTATACAGTCCAAATTTACTATGAAAAAGTAAGCTGAAGGCACAATTCTACCAAATGAATCCTAATACCCTTAAAGTAGTTATGTGAAATGTTACTAATGTCAAAAATCCTCAAAATATGCAAAATATTATAAACATTTTTGCTGTGGAATACATTGCCCTGATGAAAATTAACCTTTTCAGAAAAGGAGAAAAACAAGTCCTTTCCATTCACAAAATCTGCAGATTAGCCTGCAGCATTTTGTGAGAAGCAGAGAGCAGGCAATGTGCCATGGAGAAGCCGGAGAAGCTGTGGCAGTGCCCAAGTCAGACTAACGCAGACCTGCTTCTGCTGCCTGTGGGTACCTGCAGCTTAGTGCCAAGGCAAAACCCTTTGGAGCTCCCTGGGAATCTGACCTTTTTTTAAGATTTTATTCAGCACCGAGCATTTCAGATGTAAGCCGCAGTTCAGGAGATCAGTTACTGTTTTTCATTCTGCTATTATTCCTGAGGGTGCACTTGCAATGTAATTAATTTTTATGTAGGGTGCTTCCCTTCCCCCACTGGCTGCTAGTATCTGCTCTGCTAGATTCATGTCTGCACTTAGCTTTAATCTTATGGGCTGAGATCCATCTCCATGCATAGGCAAGCTGTCTGAGAGCACTCTGTTTATATCTCAGGCAGAGCAGTTTCCAAGATTAAAAGCCAGAAACAGGGAGATGGGGGGGAGTGGGGAAATGGGGCTTGGCCTCACGTGGACAAGGTATACTCAGGCATGATCCCAAAGGATTTACATGGGACCCTCTTGCATAGCTTCACACCAGCATCTTCTTTCATGGTGAAATCTTTGTTCTTCGGTAGCACAGCTACGAAGGCTCCTGGTGAAATACACGCAACCTTGAGATGCAGTGATGCACACTAGTGGATCAGCTAAAGGTTACACGAGCTGAGAAGAGGTGCTGTGCATCCTGCTTGCTTGGCACCCCTGGTGTGGCTGGGAGGAGGTATGGAGGCTTTGCAACAGGAAGCTTAGGATCTGCAGGTCCCAGGAGAATGAGCTGGAGAGGCTTCACTCATTTATTAAATTGCTGCCATCCACTTGGCCCTCAGCTTTACTGAAGTCACATTTTAGTCTCTTGCAGATATGTGCTCTTATCCTTTTGTCTGGAAATATTCAGGAGAAAGAGAGCTATTTAGAGAAGCTAATTCAATGCTGAGTGTCCATTTGAAACTTTTCTTTGTATTTCAGGCAAACTTGTGCTTTGTGGACATCGATAACCATTTCATTGAGCTGCCGGAGGAATTCCCCCAGTTCCCCAACAAGCTGGAGTTTATCCAGGAAATCTCTGAGGTCCTCCTGCAGTTTGGAATTCCACCAGAGGGCAACCTGCACTGCAGCGACAGTGCCACCAAACTCAAGAACCTGGTCCTTAGTGACTTTGTGAATGACAAAAAGAACGGGAACATCCCCGGCAACGCCCTCAACATGTACGAGCTGCTAAAAGGCAACGAAACCATCGCCCGCCTGCAAGCTCTTGCCAAGAGGACTGGCGTGACGATGGAGAAGATGACCATCACGGCTCCCCTGGCGGAAAAAGAGAAGGATGTGAAACTGCAGTGTGAGGAGGTGGAGCTGAGGGACTACAAACTGAACGTGCAGCTCCGGGAGGTGTTTGCCAACCGCTTCACGCAAATGTTTGCAGACTACGAGGCGTTCGTCATCCAGGCTGCCCCCGATCTGGAGTCATGGCTGACCAACAGGGAGCAAATGCAGAATTTCGACAAAGTAAAGATAGCTCTGTATTTATTTTTCCAGCTGAAAGTGCTCTCAGGAGGTGGGGGAGAGTAGCTGTGTTACATATATGTAGCCTGGGTACTCTTTAATCCTCTCTTCTTCATCTGCTTCACTGAGAGATTTGTCTGCTATGGTTACACAGGGCCAGGTCATCTGTCATCTGCCAACGTGAATTGGTGCAGATCCAGTGAGCTACTCAGAGCTGTCCTGGCAGGTACCAGCCCCACAGACAGGCTCCTGCCTGGCTGAGGGAGCTGTCCTGTGGGTATTCTGAATGGCAGCTATAGAAAGGGACTTTTTTTTTTTTCCTTTCCTTCCTTTTTCCTTTGCTGATAGGATAGGTGCACACACAAGACAAAAAGCATATCCACTTTTTCATGTTTCCTATGTCCTAATCTCACAGTATGGCTTTTTGTTAACATGTTGTCTTGTTCTGTAGAAGGTTATCACATCATTGTGTCAGAAGAGTACTGTTATGGCTCCATTGAAGTGTGTACACAAGAGTGAATAGGAAGCTGAGATTAGAAATGGGTAAATAAGTAGACTGTAGGTTAGCAAGAGAAATGAGAAATGTTTGGGAGCTTGCACAATTATTATTTCTGAATGACTTTTCAAAGCAGATAATGCTCTTAGCCATCAGCTTTTATAAACACAAGTCCTACTCTGAGGAAAATGTCGAAGGGATAAATAGTAAGGAGCAGACCAAATATTGATTTCAGTGAGCTTTTGTCCACAAAAAAAAAAAAAAAAAAAAAAAAAAAAAGCTGCCATGCCTTTTCTTGATTTTGTTTGTACTTAGGTGTTAAACAGTGCAGCATTCAGAAGTAGGGGGTTGTTTATGCAGGCTCTGCTAGTACTTCTACTACAAAATGGTCATTTAAGGTGACGGTTTTCAAAGCTCAGTTAGAGATTTAGGTACATGCTCAATTTTATTTGGAATTTCAGGATTGATTGCTCTGCTTAACTTCACGGAAGAGCATTAGCGGAAGAGCATTGGGCACCCCTAAGTATATATGGCACCTCAGTGAGCAATCTGGTCCCAGGTGGAGATATGCAGCCCAGAAGTCCCACACAGACACACACAGGTTGCGTACGGCTCATGCCTGCAAGCAGCAGCCGCCAGACTTCTCTGCAAAAGCTGGCAGCGCAGGTACTGCTTCAGCAGCTCCATGTTGCATTTACTCGAGCTGTCACAAAGCTCCTTATTGCTCACAGTCGTGACCGAAGAGGTGACCATGAGCCAAACCCTGTTGTAGCTGGATCCCATCCTCTCTGGGAGGTATTTCTGTGGTGGGGGAAGCCTTGCCCATGCCTTCCTGATGGCTGCTGCCCCCGTTCTGTGCTGCAGGATGGCTCGCCGTGTCAAGGCAGGGCAGGAGCGTGACACTAATGCTCTGCTCTGTATTTCAGGCCTCCTTCCTCTCGGACCAACCTGAGCCTTACCTCCCATTCCTGTCGCACTTCATCGAGACACAGATGTTTGCAACCTTCATAGACAACAAGATAATCTCCCAGTGG
The DNA here is from genome assembly GCA_013399715.1 of Alectura lathami. NCBI lineage: Eukaryota > Metazoa > Chordata > Aves > Galliformes > Megapodiidae > Alectura > Alectura lathami. The sequence continues at coordinate 1,089,487 of VXAV01010314.1, read as the reverse complement.
GAAGAGAAGGACCCTTTTCTGCGAGTTTTTGACTCCCGAATTGAGAAAATAAGGCTATACAATGTAAGGGCTCCTGCACTGCGGACATCCAACTATCAGAAATGCAGCACTCTGAAGGAAGCAGGTACGTTCAGACGAGCTGATAAAACATTGAAAAGTACAATGTCAGCCACAAGGAGACACAGGTCCTCAGTCATGCTGCAGCTGGTGAGGAAGCCTGAGCTACCTGAGCAGCACTCTGCAGTGTCAGTATTTCTCTAGGCAAAAACTTCAGTGGGCTTTTACACGCTAAAGATAGCAGGAGCCCCTATCTTTCCTTCAGGCCCCCTTGTGTGCTTAATAACCGCAGCCAAGCCCTGGGGCTGCAGGCAGAGGCTCACCATATCCCCTTCCAGGCAGCTCCCGTCCCACTGCAGCAGGGCCTCCCCTCCTGCGCAAGTGGGACCAGCACCAGCTACACCAAGCAGCTGAGCCGTTGCACCTGGGGCACCTGCCTCATCTCGCTCTTCCCATAAGAAGGGCGATTTTTGGCTTAGGTCATTTGGCTAGAGCAGCAGGAGATGCTGGGGATGTAATTGTACGTGGCACGTTTGATAGCTCCAGCAGTAGATGTTCAGTGTTAGCAAATGGTGCATTGTGTGCTGCCGATCTGGGTGGTTTTTTCACTATAGTCACAGCACACATTTTTCAGATTATACTTGAGTTTCTTGCTATGCAAGTCGTTATTTAATTTCCCAGTAATAAAGAGAAATTATACTCTTCAGTTCGTTGGGACACAAATTAATGAACTGAGGCAAGAACCTCTCTCTTGTGTTTTTTGTTTTTTTTTTTTTTGATAGTTTTCTAATTCCTTGAAAGCATTTCACTTGTTACAAGTGTGAAAAGAAAGAAAGAAATCCTGTATCTGGTTAACTCCTTCTGTTTGAAACCAATTCCAATTTGCAGGTCGCCTGTCGATTCAGCGTCTAATTTTGGTAGATATTGTGGCACCGGAACCTCATTTTCTGTCTCTTGAAACACAGCAAGCTGATAGTAATCCCAGCTTTATTTCATATTTTCACTCTCACACACATGAGCCCAGATCCAGCACTTGTTTGTTTAATCCACTGTTTGCAGAACCCTTCAAACCCTCTGTCCCCCCACTACCCAGTCCTTATCTCAAAAATAAAACCACACAAAGAGACTTTTAGTTTTTTTTTTAGGGGGAAAAAAAAGCTCCTGAGTTTCTGGTGATAATATATGTAAATCTTTCGACAGTTTCTTCCCCGTCACAGTTTTATAAAATAGGAAATGAGTTCTTTGTTGTTCTTGACAAATGGAAAATGGATTTAGCTTCCCCATCTTGCATTTTTATTCACCAGTCATGACGTGCTGAAAGAACAGCCCTGCCTGTCAATGGAGGGGCTAGAAGGAGCTGAATACTGAAGTATTCAGTGCTGATCTTCCCCCCACTACCACCTCTCCCCGCTTCATTTGCAGCACATCTGGCACAGTGCTGAGAGGCTGATGGGTTTGGCTTCTGTTCTGCCAGAGATCTGAGGTGAAACCCTCAGGCCACGTCATGACCAAAGCCCGCCAGTGTCAGTGTGCTTTCCGGGCAGCCCTCTCTGCACTTGTCGAGGGCTCTGGCCTGTACAAATGTCTACTCGTCTCCCGTGCCCCACTCACCCCTCCGACCTTGCTAGCTGTCTGTGCTTTGTGAAGGCCTGTCACCAGTGCTAGCTCCTCCACTCTCAAGAGGAGGATTGCGTAGGTGCCAGACGGTCGTGAAGTTCGGGTATCTCCCCAGTATATCTGCCCAAGGAAACGTGAATCAGGCAAAGCGAGGTACCTGGCCCTTGCAGGGAGATGCTCCTGTCCCAGCTGGCCCCAGATGCCTACACAAAGAGGCCCAGAACCGAGCTGCAGGGAAGCTTGCACTGCCCGTGTCCCTCAGTGGGATCCCTGAAGTACCGGATGACTTAACAGCTAACTTGTTTGTCCCGGCACTGCTCGTGTGGAGTACTGAAACTAAAACCCAAATAACACTATAACACTTCTGTAAGTGACCGATTTCAGGGACTAAAATGAATACTGAACTTAGAGACTTACTCGGGATCAGAGCATGACGGCTCCTGTTGTAGCACGTGGCTTCAGGTAGCTCGCTAACATGGTTGTTGACTTGTGGGTGTACCTTGCAGCCCAGTCCATCGAGCAGCGGCTGATGAAGATCGACCACACGGCCATCCACCCGCATCTGCTTGACATGAAGATTGGTCAAGGGAAATATGAACAAGGATTTTTCCCAAAATTGCAATCAGATGTGTTAGCAACGGGACCTACCAATAACAAGTAAGCATGTTTTGTATTTTCTGGATTTGAAAGCAGATTTCTCTTATGAAAGATCTACATCATCAGTGAGCAGCAGTCCCAGTTTTGGGTGCTTTCTGACCAGTGTAATGAAACTAGCTCAACTCTCGTTTCTGGTTTGTAGGTCTAAGTTATAGCCATAGCCAGTTATGCTAGAAAATGTTAACTCTGGTTTTGTGAAGGTTTTTCATACTGTTTTCTGTTTCAGTGGTAAGTACTGTGTCTTCTCATACATATTTTTGGTTTTATCATTGCCATAATAAATTTCAGATTAGTTTACTGTTGCGCACTGAATAGGATAATTTGGAAACCCAAGCCAAAATTCAAATTCTGAAAGAAATTTTGGTACTGAAGCTGCCACATCACCATGCAGAACGAAATTGCTCCTCTCTTTTCCTTACCTGTTATTATATGCCCCAAAGCCTTTTGTAGATCTTTCATTTTCTTTCCAAACTGGAATAACCTGGAAGAATAACTCAGTGAGGGTGGAGAGTACGAGGTTCTGTATCTGGGTTACTCTTCTGAATCCAGTGAGGTTCTGTACCGTGATAAGAAGGTAAGGGCTGCCTATGGTTGTGGAATCAATCATATCATTCTGTAGTTCATTTGCCTAATGTAAAACAAGAACCTGTAGCAACTCATTAACATGCCTTTTATATAGATATAATGGAGAGTAACTACTGTAAGTTACTTTGTTTTCCTTCTCCCAAGACCCAGGAAGGAGATTATTTCCTCTCCCACCTTCAAAAATTGAATATTTGTGCATCAGTGATTACTGCTCATAAAATGACTGGCTCAGGCCCTAACTTTCAGTTTCATGGTAGGTCAAGATGGAGCACAAATAAATCTGGGAGCTTCTAAAGCCATGATTGCTCAAATTTTGAGAGCTAGCTCATTCCAGAAAACAGCATGCACACATGCTGCTCTGAACTCTTCTCTGAGGTGCTCACTCAATTCTGTTTATACACCTTTTTTGCCCCCCAGTACTAGCTAATCCTATTTTAATAGCCTGCTATGCAAAAGTCTTGCAAATGATAAGATATCCATAATGTTTAAAGAATTGCAATCAGGTTTTGAGTTAACACCCACAAAAACGAAAGGAGTAATGCATATTTCAAAGTCCTTTGTTTGTAGCCTTCTTGCAAACCAAGGCAAAAGTTTACAGGCAACACTTCTTTCAGAAATCAAAGACATTTTCAGCTTCTGGGAGATGCTGTGTTTAGCAGTCTGTCTTTATCCTTGTGCTAAGTTCCAGTTTTAGCGTGTCAGCAATAGTGGGAGCATGCCCAGCCTGCTCAAAGTTGCTTATATGTTCAGGCTCTGTCACAGAATCTTACTAAATCTATGAATAATCATTAAACTAAAAACGGCTTTCTCTGTGCCTTCTGAGATGCTTCTGTTAGATTTGTATCTATTCTAAAACGGGAGTTTAGCTCCTCGAGTGGCAATTTTGATTTGGATAGCTGGTTCTAGTCTTCGAACTGCAGCATGTTTCAGGATTTGGAATTCCTCCAGTAGTATATTGCCAAAAAGGTTTGTAATTGGAAAATCTCAAGACCATCTGTTTATATCTTTCTGCTTCCTAGCGTTTCATGTGAGCAGCTGAGAGGACTCTTCCTCTCTCATTTAAGACATGCAGTTCTGCTGAATTTACACCCACGGATAAAATAGACAGCCTTTTCCTGCTCTCTGCAAATGCACCGTAACTCTCTTGACCACAAAATCAATTGAATTGTGGCCCTCCATTAATTTGAATTTCCCAGGGTATGCCTCATGGAGATATGTTATATTTGCACACAGGACTTAGCCTTTGAGTATGGGTATGGAGGAAAGAGAACATTGCAGCTGCATTCCCAGGCACTTCAGATATAGCCTGTGTGTGTGTGTGTGTTCATGAAGTTAACACAAGGGATATTAATATGTAGATCAGAATTTTTTTTGCAGGCTTCAGTTCTACACAGTGAATTTTCTACTGAATGTTGTAAGAAAGTGCATTTGCAGGGAAAAAAATCATTCCCATGCTCCAGTCAATTTTGTTGGACGGTAGCAAATGGAGTAATTCAAAGTTGTTTTAATGAAAACCTGAGCATAATGCACAGAACAAACATTTTCATTTTCTTCAGTCCTGGGTCCTGTATGTGATCCCAGACAACCACGTTGCTCGGACAGGCAGAAATTGTGTTTAGAAGAGGAGGTGTCTGGCTCTCACTTGCTGGGCATGGGAAGTGGAGCTTGGCTTGGGGTCAGAGGGAGGGCTGACAGTCGTGTTGGATCGCTTCCACCCAAACGCAGCTGGGAACAAACGTTCGTCACATTACCATGTATAAGAGTTAAAACACTGAAGTCTGTCATAAAGTGAGGTCTAATAATGTTTCATCTGTCAGCTCGTGGCTCTGCTTGGCAGTGTGATTTGTCCCACTTCTGTCACTGCTCCTCTTCTCCCAGCTTGTCCTTCAGAAGACCGGACAGGGGGGTGAACCTGTGCTCCTGGCCTTAGCCAGCGTTATGTCTCTTGCATCTTTCTCTGTTCTGCTTGCTCACTCGCAGGCTGGGGGGCAGGTCCTGTTGCTTTAGCTCCTATTCTGGCCAGCTTGTTCGGACTGCAGGTGCCTGCTTGGTGTCCTTAGGGCTCTTCTCCACCTCTTTCCCCAGGTGGTCAGGAAATGTTGTCTTGCTCAGCTGAGCGAAAACCTCACTGCCACTAACTCCAAACTCAACCTTACTGAATAGAAACAAAAATAAATAAATAAAAAATAAAAAAGAATCACCAACCCTCCATATAGTTGAAGAACAGGCTTCCAAAAATACAGTCCCTAAATGTCTTTTTGGTTAAAACTGTCAGAACATGGAAAGACTAACTGCAGAATATGTAGATCTAAACTTTAGCAAAATATGGTAACTATTTTATCTGAATATTTGCATAAATAAAAATAAACATATTTTTCTATAAGGAAAAGAACAATTCATCCCAGCCAACAACAATTAAGGAAAAAAAAAAAAACACACAAACTACAGTTCTGTCCATTTTCACATCAGGCAGCAGCGTCCTGCCTGAGGGACTCACCCTGCACCCATCACCTTTGATACGTCCCCCTCTCCATGGGAAAACTCTCTGAATCTACAGGCAGCAGCTGCAGCTTCCTCTGGGTTTGGAAATGTCCCGTCCACACTGCTGTGACCTCCTAAACCAGCAGCTTCTGCAGAAGTCCACCTAGAAAGCGTCCTGGGAGGAAACAGGCTGCAATTGCTCTGGCAGTTTGTCTGCTAGTCTGGAAAAGAGCAGCAGTTCCCAGAGCTGTCCTTTCCATTTTCAAACACCAGCACCACATTGTGGTTTCTACATCTTCCCCTCTTCCTCCCCTGCGTGCATTTTCTGCCAGGCTTTTAAAATTGGAGCTGGGAGTCCACGGGCTGATACATTTGCAACGATTCAGGAAAGGGATTTGAATGACAAAAAGGCAAGCTACGTAAACACTTCATGGTTTTTGATTAGCTAATTGTTAAATTATGGTGCATATGCTTACAGTGCAGAATTAGAACAATGAAGCAAGCTGTGTTTTCAGTCTAATTGATTACCTTGTAACTTAATTTGTACTAAGAGGCTTGATAAATGAGATTAAATATTGCGGAGGAAAACATTGATTGCACACCAAGCATGGGAATATATTAGCGTTGTGGCAATTTGTACTGAATGCTCACAAACTGCAACTGAAATTATTCTTTTTTTTTTCCTGAATTTCTTTAGTTTGTTTTTTTTTTCTTTTGAGAGAAGGTTTTGCTTTGTTACACACTTACAAAATACTTTAAATTATCCTTTTTTTATGTCTTTTTTTTGCCTTTTTATTCATTCAGCCCATTTTTTTCCTACCTCCTTTATCTGCACCCTGCTTTCCCCCTCGCTTCCTTCCCTGACCAGTGCATTTTCCCTTTTCTGGCCACATCCCCCTACTGAGCCCCTTCTCTTGTTTTCTGGTGTCCCAAGAACTTGATGCTTTCGTCTGTCCCGTGTCCTGCCTTACCTAGAGCAACCCTCAAAAGATGACGCAGTGCAAGGCTTCACGCACAAATCCCTCTGTAGCTGGCCTCTTAACCTCAGGGCTTAGCTAAGTGATACATTATTCCTACCATAAAGCAGATTTCAAAAATAGTTTTGTACTTTCTCCAGGTTTTTGTTCCCGAGCCGTGTTTTGCTGATCTCATGGCTGTGTCAGTATTTATTTCACTAACATTAACATGGTTCATGTTTTTAAAGAAGAAATTATATACATAATCCAGAGTGAATTTTGCTGAATCTCTAGGATGAGAAATTCATTCTGGTTTTAACTAAGTTATTTCTTGCGTGACAAATGGTCTGTGTCTCCTGTACTGAGTGTTTCATATTATACATGCTTTTTCTACCTCCCTGCAGCTTGAGTACTGTTTTAAGGCTGGTGGTCTTTAACGAAGCTTTTATTTTCCTTAAATCAAGCCAGCCAATTTCACTTTCAAGCAGTCGATCTCTGCAGTGCATATAAATGAGTAAGACATGAGTCAGCACCAAGCCATCCACACACAACACTGATGTTATTTAAACTTTGTGAATAACAAGAGCTCACCTTTTAAGTATGAAAATCTGAAACAAGTGGTTACTATACACTGGGTAACCTAATGGAGCAAACCACTGGCAGGTGCAATGGAAACGTTAACTGCTTCTGTTCAAATACATTCACTTTTGAGAATAAAATGTGGCTGACTTTGACAATACGTGCTTAAAAACAGTTTCTGAAATAGGAACTGCGTGCTATGGGAACTTGGAACAGAATACGTGAGCCCTCTGCATGCTGATCCGCAGCTCAGCCGGTGCGAGGCAGTAAAAGAATTAACTTCTTTCAGTTTATGTATCATTTCATGAAAACTATGCGGAATTAAAGTTCACAAGGAAGAATGTGTGCCAAGCCTTGCCCCTCTAATCTATTTACTGTGCCTTTCCCCTGACAGTGTCACTGTCTCAGAGGAGTTTGCAACCTGCGCACCGTTTAGGGCAGCAGTTGCTCAGGGCTGAGGGTGACACCGGCCGATTGCTCTCACTGTCCCTTGCAGAGGGTGGAGGTGTGGGTGCCACCCTGCTGAATCACTGCTGCTCACATAACGTGCCAAGAGAGCCTGGCAGTGCAAGGCCACTCTCTGCAAGGCGTTTAGCTTATTTTTGTCCAACATTTTAAAGCTTTCCTGTTCAACCCAACAGTAGAGATGGAAAGGATGGCGGTGCTCTGTCTGAGGCCCCATCCTCCTTCCCATGGAGCAGAGCAGACTCACAATGCAGCCCTCCTCCCCGCATAGCTGCTCAGTGATCAGATGGAGCTTGCTCTTGAGCTTCCTTTTAATTTGTTTGGTCCCGCCTGGGTTTGATTTGCAATCTCTACAGTCCCATGCAAACTGCTCCTCAGCCTGAGCAGACTGCACATGCAGTTTGTGTGTTCAGTGTGTGCAGACTGCATGCGTGCTTCATGGGGCAGGCTGGAAGCATGGTACATGTGTGTGCCAAACACAGTCAGATAACTCCTCTGGTGGAGGTGTGTATGTAAAAGGTGTATTGCCATGATCTACAGACCTGAATAGCAGTCTACCTAAGGAGATAGTCTCTGTGAGGAGATTTAGGTTCTGTCCTGCAGACAAGTGGGTTTATCTCCTTCTTCCTTTCTCTTTGTTATCAGTGTAGATTGATTGTAAAGTACAGTAGAGATTTTCATGGTAATGGCAATAGCAGTTAAATCAGTCTGTGACTGAGGCTGGCTTTCAGATGCCTCTCCTGTTCTTGTTCTCTAGCAGCATGTTACATGTGCTGCAGTTGTACCCTGCTTGTTGCACCCTGTGTCTAGTGTGGGTAGACGTCTTTTCTTTGTGTCTCCATGCAGCTTTAAAATGAGGGGAAGAAAGGGGAGACGAGGGATGAAGAGACAAACACATGGGTGCAGTACAGCATGTCCAGGCTGCTGTTTTGCTAGACTGGTTTCTGACAGTTCAGCTTTGATGCTGAGTATATTTCCATTTTTATTACAGAAATCAAACATCACAGGTTAAGTGTTGTGTTTTACAAGTGTCATCTTTACAGATCCTCCACCCCTTGCAAACCTGCCCCCGTGCTTGTCAGGTCTAATTTGGTATCAAACAATACTGACTTCACTGTTGACCTTGCAGCCTTCATACTGAAGACCCTTCCAGTGAAGAGTCTTTTGTTTTATTTCTCTGAATTAAACACCACACAATCTTCCCTTGTGCCTCCTCTGAAATAGCACTGCTTTTTCACAGTCCCTGAAGGTGAGGAGTGTTTGTCTTTGGACATGGACATCAGGAGATAAGGACAGACTACTCACAAAGAGCTTTTTCTCCCTGCTCCACATAGGCAGTGTGCACCACAGCACCTGAGCTGCTGCTGCTTCCCCCCAAGAGACTTGGTGCTTGGAGCAATGCCTCTGCTGTGGGGAATAAATGAAATACCCCAAACGGGATTTCAGCAACCCCAGAGGAGGTGGGGAGGGATTTTACTCCCTTTCGGATTCACTTGGAGTGGATGAAGGGCAAGAAGGGGTAATTTAAACGTGATCTCTGCTGATGAGGGGCAGAGGGAATGGTTCCTGTTATGTTTAAGCATTATTTCGGGAAAATTCTGTGTGGCCCAGTAAGGAAAAGGCTTCAAAAGATTTAGCTGCTTAATGCTGCTTATCTGTTGTTAGATCTTCACCACATCCCCCAGAGAGATTCAGAGCAGCATCCGAATGCACAGACCTCACCCCACACCTGGTAGCTTCTCTTCCCTGGGCTGGTGCTTGGGGACGGGGGGATGCGCAGCTCGACCTAGCAGCTTGACCTACGCGTGATTGCTCCACCTAATGAACAGCCATCACTTTCTTCATAAAGGGCTAATGATCTTTATGTTTGCATGCCTTAAGTGTTCAAATAGTTCTGACTAATAATCTGGAGAATGGTCTGTGAGCTCTCCCAGTTGGCTGGAATTAGCTGAAAATGCTTTAATGATGGTGGTTTACTTGTAATTATTCTGTAGGTTTTATTCTTCTTTCACCATCAGTGCCAAGTGTTCTCTCAAAGCATGCTTGTAGCAATTCTTAAATCTTCCAGTAACTGCAAAAATGCAGGTGGAAAGGGAACAAATCTTTGCCTAGGATTTGGAATATATGACATGAATCAGAGTAGAAAAATATTATATAGATAATGTATGGCTTATAACTTAAATTTGAAATGTATCATTGGCATTCTTTCATGCGAAATGTAAGCGTGGTGTTAACTTACATTAAACAGAAGGTACCTCAAGCCAGGTAGCTAGAGTCACATCTGATTCTGCTGTCCTCTGTTTCAGGGTGTTGGGGTTTTTTTTTTGCTATATTTCAACTTGTTGAGATTATCAAAATGCAGTTTTCTTCCTCTCTCGGTCATCTAATAATGTGTTGGGTGTTGCTTTTGCAAGAAATGTGATGATTTAGTGAAGTCACAGGCTGTATATATTTGAGACTTCTGCGGAGGTGCAAAGACACTTATGTCAGCAATGCATTCCTCGGAGAAGGTAAAAATGTTTTCTGTTCAGACACCTGTTTAGTGACTTTAGAGACTCAAGGCTACAGGGCTCTAAAAATAAATTTCTTGTCACATGGGACGGTGTAGTGCTGAACCATAATTATGTGCAGGCCCAGATGTTTGTTTCTTACTTTGTACTTGTTTTCTTGAGGTTGTTTGGAAGGTGGGAAGGCACTTCACTTTAGACCATAAAAATTTCTGTTCCTGTGACCTTTTTTAGCCTTTTTGACTCAGTCAGATAAAATCTGGTCTTTGATTGCCTCACTAGAGGAACTGGTGGGGATAGTTAGGCACATGTCTTGTTCTCTGGAAACAGCAGGGCTCAGATGACATGGGGTCATCCCTGCACCTCCCGTGCTCTGCTGCACCTCTGAGGCCTTGTCGGCCAGCTCCAGGCAAGGGCTTCCTCCTCCAGGCCTGCAGCCACATATCTGCTGCCAGACAGAAGCCTTGCCCGGGTAGTTCAGGTCCCTGATCCTATCTGTGTATGCTCTTGTTTGGGATGCACACGGAAGCAGATGGGTTTGGGTCTGGTGACTCATGTTCCTGCAGGTACTCGCCCTTGTGGAGGGGCTCACCGAGCACACGCTGTGGCATTTTGCTCTTGGACTTCTGAGTGCAGGAGAGAGGCAGAGGGGACTTCACAAGGAGACCGAAGGGCTTAAAGGCCATTGTTATTACTGTTTTCAATATATTTGAAAGATTTTTGTGTTTGATAAGCGCAACCACAGCAATTAAGTAATATTCCGAAGACATAACATTCATGTGCATGAAGACACTTGTTTTTAATGCTTGATAGGTTGCTTTATACCATGTTATTTCAGCCTTCCTCTATAAATAATGTATTAACTTATTTATTCTCTGCACCAGTTGAACATTTTTGTTTCAAGGATTTGGCAGAATGCTATGATATTATTAGAAACCCAGCAATCACTTGAGATTGTAAATTCATTGGCACAGCATTATTTTGTGTTTTGTTACAGTGTCTGGCATAAAAAGCTGAGACATTTGGGAGTTCTGAGATTGCTCAGGTTCAAACCTGGTTACTGAGTGCCTGCTTTTAGGCAATACTTTAAGATGGAAAAAAAAACACAAAACCTGAATTGTATGTAAACTGAGATGTAGCAAAAATATAATTTTTTAGAAATCTGATGCAAAAATAAAACATACAGTGAAGACAGCAACATGATTAATGCCGTGACTGTCACTGCTGTTTAAATCCTCTAGGCATAGGTGCTCCCAATATCACAGTAGTTACAATCACAGCAACAAGGTTCTCTGGAATAATTCCTGTTGTAGAAGTACCTCAGAAACCTCACACAAGATAGGAAACTTTTTAGAAGCTGTTGTTCAAAACACTTGAATTTTCATGGTTCATACAGACATCATTTCTGTCAAATTCCAGCAAATGCAGCAAAAAGGGACTTGCTGGTGACTAAACAGCACTTTCCCTGGTGGTGGCACCAGTGCTGCAGGGCGGTCTGTGGTGGATTCTGCCCCACTTGGAGTCACCCCACCACTCCCAGCAGCATCCTAGCAAGCAGCAGGCGGGTCTCGCTCAGGTCCCTGGGGTGTATGGTGGCCTGTCAGCCACGCTGTAGCTTCCCACAAGGACTGGGGGCACCAGCTTGCTCCAGCATCCTTTGCAGCATCCAAGGTTGCAGTGTCACTTCTCCCACTGTGGGTATCCTCTGGGCCTGCAGCGAGGCTCTCCCTCCCGACTTGTCCCACTCACGTGTCTCTCTTCTGTCTGACTTCCCAGCCGCTGGGCCAGTCGCAGTGCCACCACGCAGCGGAGGAAAGACCGCCTCCGGCAGCACTCGGAGCACATCGGGCTGGACAACGATTTGAGGGAGGTAGGTGGCACCTCTGGGCAGCGCAAGCTGCTCGTCCTCAAGGTGAGGTTTGGGCAAAGGGCGCTTTGCTGCTTCAGGCAATGTTGTTGCTACCCTAAGGTTCACCAAGGTCTCTAGCCATTGAAGTGCTGCTCATCACAGGTGCTTGTATATGCCATACAACTTCAAAGCACACAGTATAAATGATATGCTTCTGTTATTTCGGAATGAGACAGTGCCTGTGTCATCAGCAAAACGGCTTATTCGCTGATACAGACCCCTGTCATGTAACTGCATGAGGAGAGCAGAGCCTGCCTGGGTGCAGCTGTGGAGCTCTGCCCAAGGTGAAGGTCTCTGGAGAAGCCTTGAATAAATGTCAGCTCTGTAGAGGCGAATGAGGAAGGACTCAGGATTTATTTTTATTTTTATTTTTTTCACATTTACGTAGGTTACTGACGTGAGTAAGCCCATTTGAAAGGTTAAGACTTCAGGGTGTTTTTGGGCCTGAAGCTGGGAACTCCCACGCATCTTGTGAATGTCAATCACATGCATGCATTTCTGTCCCATCTTTTCAGTTTCTTGTCCTTCATTATTTTCTGCCATATTTTTCCACTGATGTCCATGTGCTCCTTCTGTATGTCACTAGCAAAAATAAAACATTTGTGCTGTTTTGTGGTAAGTCGTGCTTACAGCAAATAGTGCTGACTATTTGCGCACAAGAAACTCCAAGGAACAAGTGGACTCCTGAATCGCAGCTTCCAGCTGTGTTTCATGGAAACACAGCAAAACAGCTTTCCTGAATGTTTGTTGTTGTTTCTGCTAGGATGACTATGCAAGTGTATTTTAAACTTTGCCTTGTGTGTTTACCTCAGCAGAGCCTTTTCAATACTTTGTCATGTATTTACTTTCTTCTTTTTGCCTGTGGATCATGTGCATGCTTCTTTTGCTTTGTTTCTCTTTCTGGCTATTCTGCCATTGGGGCATCTGCCTCCTCTTAGACCTCGGAGGAGCTTTTGCTTCGCCAGAACTCAATGGCCTTCTGGGAGTGGGACCAGGGGCCACCCCCTCCTGCACGGCCTCCTAAAAAATCCTTCTCTGAGTGCTGCCTGGTATGTTTTAGTTTTTCTTGTTGAAAACTGCTTTTGAGGTCCTAGTGTAAGGAACCACTGCCGTTGCTGCGTCCCAAACCTCTCCCTTTCTCATAGAGTAGGAGCACGTCCCTGTAGTGCTTGAAGTGTGGTTATAATCGGAAAAGTAGCTGGAAGACAGCTCTCAGCTTCCACGCCAACTCCCTGGCAAATGTGACAGTTCTGAGACAGAAGGATGAGGGTTTTGATTCGCTTTCTTTTTCCCTGTGTTTCTCAGCTGGCAATTCAGCTTAGGGTGTCAAATCCAAAAGAATTGCTTTGACTGCTGAAATCCCCACATCCCAGCATGGAGAAATTTGGTAACGCGTGGACACTGATGGACAGGCAGAGAGCATTCAGTTGGTCCTCTCATCCCACGCGCATTCTTCTGTTGAACTCAAAGTTAATTAATTTATTTATTTTTTAGTTTAATAACAAGACATTCAATGAATAAAATAAGATTATCTCTTTCTTTTTTTTTTTCACTCTTCAGACTATAACCGCACTTTGCATTTTATTTATCCCTTTGCCTTTAGAAAGAAACACTAGATTTCCTATTTACATATCCCTGTATTACTTTTCACTCCTCTCACTGCTAATTTTTGCACTGAATTAGATGGAAGTCACTTGTGAGATTGCTTGTTGAACAATGTGCTTTCACCAGCTGTGATTTTTATTCCCATATGCAATAATTTTTTGACTATTTCTAAATCCTTACAGTACCAGTGGAACTGTAGTTACCTAGCTGAGCACTTACTAACTAGTTGAACAAAACTTTCTATGGCAGGACCCTACTTTCTTGTCAATGTGAAGTGGTTCTTGTCCTCCTGGGGGTGGAGCGGTCGTCAAATGCGATGCCCCCCAGAAAGGCAGCATTAATGCCATGAACGCATACATTTGGGAATTCGCAGGTCTTGCACAAAAATGGAGCATGTCAACATTAGGCTGTGAGCACAGTGTTTCAAGACTGTTATATTTAGCAACATGCTATTATTTTACTCTGACTAACAAAAACTTTGCTAATAGCGTTCAGGAGACTTTTTGATAGACTTCCCATTTGCACACCTAAGTGTGGCCAACTTCTTAGCTTTGCTCAGCATGTGGCTCTCTCACTGATGTTAGGAGGAGACGACACTTCTTGATGGGCTTGGGTTTTTTGCTTAAAAACAAAAACCAACTCCAGAACAAGGCAGTGATGCAAAAAGGTTTAGAACTCTTTAATTATGGCTTGGATCTTATTTTAAAGAGCACACCGGATTTTTGTCCTTACTTCTCAATTACCACCCATACAGCAAAAACAAGAATGATCCTAAATGTCAGTTTCACTTAAAATGAGCTTCACTTGTAATTAAGAAATTAATTGAGACTAAAATCAAGCCTGATTTTTCCCACATGAACTATCCAAATGCAAGGTAATGGATGAAATTTTTCTCATTCCCTAGGTTATTTCTGCTTCTTGTAATTTCTTTTTTAAGTTTTTTTTTCCATTCATGTACGGTCTAGTCAACAAAATAAACAGTTAGGTTTTAATTTATTTATTAGTGAAGATCAAGTAAAAATGGAAATAAACTTTGCTTGGTATTTTGACTTTGTTGCTGGATGAAGGTATCATGCTTTTATGCACTTGGTGTGGCTAACTTTGTGCCAGTGGCTAACAGCACAGTTCACCAGCTAATATCAACAGTTTCGGTACCACACAGGAAAATATTTTGCTTTTTCTGTTGTCAGAAGGGAGCATTTCACTTCTCCAGCCCGACAGTTAAGCATCAGACAAATCATGTTGTTGTTACTAGACTAACAATAGCTCATTCCTTTTCACCAGCATCTGCTTGCCTAGGATTAGGATGCGGAGAATCCCTTTGACTTGTAATATCTAAAATTGTTCTGTTCATTTTTAGAAATACATGCAGGAGGCGAGGAGTTTAGGAAAAAATTTAAGGCAGCCCAAACTCTCAGACCTCTCTCCAGCTGTGATTGCGCAGACCAACTGGAAATTTGTGGAAGGATTGCTGAAGGAATGTCGCATGAAGGTACGTCCTCCCCTCTCTCTGCATGCTCTCTCCCATTGCTTACACTGAACGTAAATAGCATCTGCAGATTGAACCCTGAACGTCATTCACAGCTGGAACAGTGTTGGTCTTTTCATATAACAGACTGTCTACAGGGTGGATATCCCTTGGTGTTATATTTTTCAGCTGCTAAGAAAAGAAAAAAGAGTATTATCAGTCTTGTGTTCATTCAGTCAGAATTGGTGAAGAGAGTAAAAAGGACAGGAAGGAGAATCAGGATGGTCAGACTCTTCGGCAGGGTTTCCTTTAACTGTTCGTATTTAAAAGGTAGTCTAAATATAATGCGATTGAGATCCTCAGTCTAAAGGGAAGCATTCGGCATGTGCAACTTGTGCATCCTATTTATGCAGAGCTGATGAAGTGTACAGGAGTTTCCAATATCAAAGAAGCCTTTATATCCATTCAAATATAATTTCTTTGTGTCAGCCACAGTTGGTGGTATAATGTTTTACCTGAGATACTGAGTAAGACCAAAAATGTATCCAGCTCTGTATTCTGTCTTTGATACTGGTCATTAATAAATCAACAGTGTGGGAACAGGACAATAGGTAAAGGCTGTCGCAACAGGACAGTATGGATTAATAGTACACACTTGTTATTTTTAATGACTCTTTTAATTCACAGGCTCTGTAAAAGACATTCGATGTTTCTCAGGCCAGGCCATTAGCAATGGTCTCTAGATTACCATCCACAAGCATGTTTTAGTAAAATTCACTACAAATTCTGTCCCTTGTGAAATAACTTTTTTGCAAACATTTTAAGATTTTTTCTTTAATTATTCTTTTTATTTTTTAGACTAAACGTATGCTGGTAGAGAAAATGGGCCATGAAGCAGTTGAGCTGGGACATGGAGAAGCCAACATAACAGGCCTGGAGGAAAACACACTGATTGCTAGTCTCTGTGATCTGCTGGAAAGAATCTGGAGTCATGGTCTGCAGGTCAAGCAGGTTGGTGACTAGAAACTTAGGGCTTTGTACAATGCTCTATCAAATACTGAATGCTCCCCGTACTTCTACGATGCTACTCAGCAGTGTCATTCCAGCATAAAGGTGTCTTTAGGCTCAGAATTACTGGTTCACATTTGTTTTTTTTTTGGGGGGGGGAGGGGGTGGCGTTCTTTGGCAAGGCAGCTCTGGAAATTGCAGTGATGTTGTCAAATAGGTGTTTGGTTTCTTCTCTTTCAACCTTCAGCAGTGAAACCTCTTCCTGAGGCCTTGTGGCCCAAAAGAAAAGGAAAGGCTCTCACTGCTGAACTACTGGCCCACTGAATGCCATCCCATTACGTTGCTGCATTCCCTTGCATCTTTTCTATTGGCTGTTTTATTTACAGCTAATTCGTACTCAATTTTCAGGGGAAATCTGCTTTGTGGTCCCATTTACTTCAGTACCAGGAGAGAGAAGAGAAGCAAGAGCATAGTGCAGAGTCCCCAGGTGAGTACTCAGCAATTCGCCCCCTCACCACGGTGAGTGAACTCAGGCCTGTGAGGAACAAGGAACGGGTGCAACCACGTGAAATCCATGCAGGAATTTCAGTGTATTTGCTTGCTAATATCACATTTACATTTTGAGGCCTTTCATATTCACTATGAAGCTGCCTTGACGTCTGCACAAAATAGATTGATGTTATTGGAGGGAAACGAGGATACTTACTATCCCTGTCAGGAAATCACTCACTGTCTGTTCGCTAGCTTCATTCCCTTTTAGCCATCATCGAGTGAGTTGTGAGAAGCAGTGCTTCTGTTGGATGTAATTTCTGTAGTAGCTGAAGGCTTGGTGCCATGGCTAAGACAGCTGACATTTTTCTTTCACTGAGCATAATCCGTCTCTCAAGTCGCAGCATGAGTAACTCCATGTTCAATAAATCTTTCTGCTGCTGGATGGTACAGTTCAGAAGTTGTGTAATTAATCTCCATCCATTAGTCTAGGCGCCCAGTTGATGCTTTGTTTTGCCCTTCTGCAATCACTGAATTATTTCTGTGTTGTGGGAGAGGCTGGTTTTCTGATGACTCGAGATCTCCCTGCCCCATGGCTGCTGCAGCACATTGTAGTAAAGATCTCTGAACGTCACGGGTTATCTTCCAGGGACTCTGGAATCCCTCACATCCTGCAGTCCTAAAACACACATCGATGGATAAACTAGTCTTGCTCATTAAAAGAGTTTTTAATAAGCTTCAGTGAGTAATGTGCTAAGTAATCTGACTGGCAGGCACAAATTCCAGAGAGCAAAATGTTTCATCACAAAGCAGTTTGATCAGAGGAGTAGAGCGCAGGAATGCATGGCATTCTTTGCATCTAATGTGCTTCTGTAGCTTTATTTTATCACATCCTTCTCAGCTGGGAGTTTTCCATAAAACTACACTACTAACAAAACTCATCACTGTATAGATTTATATTAATGTATTTCACACACAAAAAAGGAAGCTTTTATGTCCCCAACTTCAGTGCCGGAGTAAGGAAGGAATAGGTAATGCGTTAAGCCTCCTTTTTGTCTGCTTCTACATTTCGAGGACACTGTTAATGATAATGCACAGAGGTGAAGCAGTCACTTCAGATTGTTTTCAGCTTAATATAAAACAAACGCATTGCAGACCACTCCTATAATTTTGTATTAACTTCACTTATTTTCTCCACTGTAGTTGCTGTTGGAACAGAAAGACGGAAGTCCGATACAGGAATCACTTTGCCTACTTTGAGGGTTTCCCTGATACAAGATATGAGGTACACAGTTTGATTCCTCTAAAGCATTAGTTGTGATTTTACTTGGGTAGCATAACATAAAGATCCTCACCAGGTCTGGGTTTACAAAGGTTAAGCAGAATTAAACCTTCTCTTCTGCCTGCATTCAAATCTACGGTTATGTTTTTATTTTACATAACTTTTGTGTATTTACCTGTTTTAAGTAAAAGACTATGAAAAATGCACAAGTTCTACTGGGCTTTTGGTTTTGTCTTCTCCAGGGGTTTTCTTCTAGCAGTAAAGCTGGTTTCTGCAAATAATAACAAATGTGTTGAATTCTTTGGTACTTTATTTCTTTTTGTTCGTATTAAATCATAGACCAAGCAAGTACAGTTGATGGATGATGTGCGGGACACACAAATTTGCTTGCAATGGCTGAGCAATGTTCCTTCTTTTCTATTAGCATTTTATGACACACAGTAATAAATGTACAAAATTAGGAATGTACACAAGCCTAGCAGATGAGCTTAAAGCTGGCATGTGAAGAAAGGGCAGGTGCTCTGTAGGAGACCACAGCCTGGCTTTGGAGAGCTTGTTGTGAAGCTTTGCTTGGGAACCTGAAGGACTGCAGAGTGAGAAGGGTGGAGGCTGATGTGACGGCACCAGGCAGTTGTTCTTGAGAGCATCTCCACAACCAAGCCAGGTCATGCCACTGTTCTGGCACTTCACTTGCCACAAGGAAGCACTTCAGTGGGGTAAAAGTCCCATAGAAAGAGGGCAGGAGTAATGCTATAATGCTCATCTGTGAAGAGCTGCTAGCAAATTAAAGTGTGAGGCAACGTGAGCATTGTTTCTTGTAATGCCACATCCTCCTTCCATGTACAGAGAAAGCACAGCTGAGGTCGATCAATGTTTTTGTGAGCTAACTACAATTACAGGGGTGTGATCTCACCATTTGTGTTATTACAGATTGTTTTTTCAGATGTAGGATCACACAGATTAGTCAGATTTTTCTGAAAGAAAATGACTGTTCTTCCCACCTGCAGGGTTGTAACTGTTTTGTTTTGTGCTATCTAGTTTAGGCATCTTGCGCTGATTTTGAAGAACACGTCATGCCATGTAGGGCTGAAATGATGTGCAAAAGAGGAGGGAACAGGAGGGAGAATGTGTGCAATGTAATTAGGAGTATAATGTCAAAGTGGCGTTTTGAACATGTGTCTGTCACTTTAGCATCGCTCTCACGGGACATGGCAGCTATTGGCTTAACCCCGTCCTGTGAGATATGTATTGTCCTCTGCCCTCACAGAATGGCTTGGGCTGGACCTTAAAGATCACCTAATTCCAACCCCCTGCCATGGGCAGGGATGCCCTCTTTTTCAGAGAAAATGTACAGAAGTAGAACACTACATCTCAAGTATTTGTGGTTGTACCCAAACATGTCTGGTCATACAAAATGCCAGACAGGTGGTGAGCTGAGTTTTTCATACATAATCTCGTGGCATGCTTTCTCCTGCTTGGAGGGAGTGCTGGTTAATATTTGTTTGCACACACACAGATTCGTGCTGAAGTTAGAAGGATGGGTATTGTTAAATTGCCGGGGCTGTGGTGCTAACTGAACGGATGGCGAGAGAGGATTAAGCGTTGCTTTAAGCACAACTTGTTTTTGACGGCTCATGCAAGGTTGTGTAAACAACTTAAACAGCAGGGCTGTGAATCACAGTCACGCTCCTGAATGTGTGATGTGCTATAGGTAACGCTGTGTGTCCTCTGCCTCCCTCACAAAACTCAGTGTCTCAGATGTGGTACAGAAAATGCTGAAGACATTTATTTTGCTTCTTGCATGGACCCAAAACGTTTGGTCCAGCTGGGCTCTGGTTTCGGGTCCTTCTCCTTCAGGCAAGCCCTTCCGTGTGACCAGCGCGTGGGTCTTGCTGTGCCTCCCCTCCTGCAGGGAGCATCCAGCCGAGGTGCGCTGCGCCCACAGAGGTGCTGCGTGACCTGCTGCAGCCCAGACAGGCTGGGCTGTCAAAGACCTTCGTGGCACGAGGTCATACAGCTCACTTCTGACTGCAAGGGGACTGGGAGCATTCGTGCCATCCTCGGTGGCGTGGTGATGCTGAGCATCTGTAACCTCTTTTGGAAGCACAGCTATTTGCAGAGGGTTTGTCTCACCATACCCCAGGCTTACATTTGGCAGGGAAAAGAGATTTTTCTTTGTTGCTAATGGGATTAAAAAGCAAGTCTCAACCTGGAGTTGCACTGAAATTGCTGTTCAGCTCTCTGACAAAAAGAGTTTGTGCAGTGGTGAGCATACAGGGCTTGCACTGAGGTCACCGACAAAAATAGAGCTGTTCTGACTCTCACCAGTGAGAATGAAATAAATCTCAGCTCCTGAATGTTCTGTTCTGTTACACTCTGCTTCTGCTGACACCAAGACTGATCACTGAATCTTTTTAATGTTTCTGCCAAGCTGCATGTTTGCAGAGCCTTATGCTTCCCAAATGCCGACCTGGTCTCAACCAGAAACAGGTAATGAAGAAGCATAGACCATGCATGGAATATGGTTGAGTCCATCTATATTTGAATTGACTCACAGTAAAATAACATATTCTACTTAGTGTTTCATATTAGATGTAATTTAAGTCAAGCAGAGAGGATGGGGGAGGGAGGTAGCCTGTGCTTTGATCTTCCCATCTCAAAAGACGTGAAATGTCTGAAGGACCATCTCAGCACCGTGCAGGCGAGTGAAGTGCACATCCTGTTTCTCAAGGACTCCCGACCACGTGCCCTATGTCTGGGCTGCCAGCTCTTAACACTGGCTGCCACACTCCAAGCCAAGAAGCGGCTGTTTCACAGTGCCAGGAGGGAGGATCTCTGCGGTGATTCAGCTGGGAGGCTGCTAAAAGAGGGAGGCTCATGAGCTTGCTTACAAAGGGCAAGGACTTGTATATGAGTGTGTTGTGCCCATCTGGTTTTGCTTTACAGGGCACTGAGAGTCAGTGCTGCTCACCTGGTCTCTGACCCATCATTCCATGCGGTATGTTAGAAAACAGGATGAAAGCTTCTTTCATAAAAAACATTTTGTTTTTTAAAGGGACTTGAACTAACCTTGGTTTTGTCACTGGCAAGCTCCCACTATTCCTGTCAGTCATGTATTCCTGATGGTGCTTCAGGTATGCGCACAGAGCAGTGTGATGCAGACACCTCCACCTGGGTTGCCAAGGTGGATCTGTGTTTCAAGAATTCAGGTAGGTTAGCTGAAGCAGAGAACAGTGCCAGCGCAGCTGAGCTATGCCTGCTGTTTGTCTGACTTGTTCAGAGGGAACACGTATTTCTGGACGGCACCAAGGTGGATTTTACAAATTAGGTCCTAAAGCCCTAGTCCTGTTAGACTAGAAGTTCTATAAACAAGAGAGTGGTTTTCCCAAATAATGCAGGGTCTAAATATAACGCAAAGCACGCGCCTGGATACAACAGATGGGGGAAGACACGAGGCAGTGAGACTATACTAGTTAACATGGAAAGCATCAGCCACAGCATGACTTTGGAGTAAATATTGCCACATTTCCTAACACTCAGCAATGCACGGGTGGCCAGAAAGGATGGTGGCAACAAAGATCAGTTTGGATTCAGCTGATGATGCCTAGAGCCTGCCACAAAGGTTGGGAGGGTCGAATTGCCTGTGCACTTAGCATGCAAACTGTGTGAAAATTAAGAAATTGCAGCCCTTTCTTCCCCTGCTGGGAACTGTTACTCATTTTTCTTGATATTTATTTAACTAAGTGGCGGGGGTGGGGGAGGGTTGGAAGCAGCTTCAATTTGCCATGGCAATTCTCTTCCTCTTCTAAAGTAACTTGTGCTCTCAAACGGGAGTTTCTGGCATTCTTCAAACTGAAATATGGGAAGTTTTTAAAAAGAAAGGCAAAACTGTAGAAAAAAAGCCCCAGTTCTGCTTTTCTACAGACCAAGCGCGTGGTGTGCAGATTATCACGTGAGGGCCTCTGTGATTCTGCCTGGCACTATTTTTCTCCAATAAACCTTCTTTTTCTCAGATTGCCCATTGCTGCTGCCATTAAGGGGTTTGTTAGAGGCCTCAGACTAGACTGTAGTTTGGAGAAACTCTTAAGATCTGTATTGTCCTCTGCCCTCACAGACAGCGAGGGCAGCTTGAGGAGCTGCTGCAGTAGAAATGGGTCTCAGAGGTGGCTGGTATTTTTTTGTTTGGTTTGGGTTGTTGTTTTTTGTTTTTTCCTTTTTTTAAGCTGTGAGCTGTGAAATGCGGGGCCATTTCTTGGTAAATGGTTTTTCTACTTACCAGTAATCATGTGAACTTCTGCTGCACTTGTCCCATGCAGGGGAGTGGATGGGATTTGGCTCTATCTATCCTGCAGCAGCTAATATCAAGAGACATTTTCTAGTCCAGCTGCTGCATCACACTGGATGATGCTATTTGAAACATGTAGGGTTTTTATGATTCATCTATTGTTATTATTTCTATATTTATTATTATTTATTTTCCCACACATTTCAGGCACGTTCAGAACATGAGTGAGATAAAGACTGATGTGGGGCGAGCCCGAGCCTGGATAAGGCTTTCTCTGGAGAAGAAGCTTTTGTCTCAGCACCTGAAGCAGCTGCTTTCCAACCAGGCACTTGCCAAGTAAGTTGGCTCTTGCTTTCACAGCTTCCCTTCCACATCTCCCTCACTGGTATGTCGAGGGGCTCTGCAGACTCAGGGCACAGCCAGATGCCTTGTTTGGGCTTGGTGGCCTCCAGCCAGAAGGGACTGAAGGGCTGGTGGAGGAGGTTCTGCCCACCCAGCAGGGCAGGAGTCCACCCATCTGCCTGGTAAACTAATTTTCAGGAAAGAGAAGTTAGGTTTTAGATCAGTGCATTGATCCAAGCCACTTCACAGCCCTGCAGTTCTACAGTCTTGTGCAAACGAAGCTGCAGCCCTTTTTTTACAGCAGTCCTGTGTTACATTGGCTCCAGCAGGCGCAGGTCCGGGCTGTAGCAGCACTGGGCTGGAGGCCAGCCCTCCCAGCCGCTCAGCTCTCCCCAGCTCTGCCTCCTTTAGCAAGCGCAGGCACTTAGGGATCTGCCTGTGGAGGTGCTCCCTGACTTTGTTTTCTCAAAGCAATCTGTTCAGAAAAAGAAAGCTTATGTAAAGAAAATATCCCAGCTGTTGCATGCAGTTCTTAGCAGAACTGGCTCTCTGATGAGTTGTGTGTGTGCTTGTGCTGGAAGCTAACAAATACTCACATCTGCTGCTGGGAAGAAGGAGGAGATAGTAACCTGGGCGATCAGCTAAAGCTGTGATGGCAGACTTGTCTTTCCCTGTCTTTCACTTACATCTCTCTGTGTTAGCAGCGTATTGGGAGTCTGCCGCCTGCAGGCAGTGTCACGAGCCAAAAGAGCGGCGGCAAGATCCGTGTTGCTGCTTGGTTAGATGGTCTGGTGCCCTCTGTATAGTTTCCTCTGTTGGAATATGGAGTGGAAGGAAGATTAGGTTATTAGATAAGGCTGTTCAACGGTGGGAAGACATGACCTTTGGAAGATGATGGTGGGAAAACTGGAGTAGGCTTACATGGGGCTGCTCTGTGTTGGCTCAGGTCTGCTGTTGTGGGTAGCACTAGTTTACATCTGTGCTTTGCAACAAAACCACAATGGACCTTTTAATGAGTTCTGTAGCCCTGCTGCGGCACCATGGGGCTCAGACTGGTCTGTAAAACACATGTAGCATGGAGGATAAACACTCTGTGGGTTCCTAGAAGCTCATATTAAGTGGGGAATCTCACTTTTCACACCCCCTGTGCAGATCAACTCTTCCTTTGGTGCTTTTTCACCAAGACAGCAATGTATTTGTTTCTACCAGGAAACTTTACAAGCGTTACGCTTTCCTGCGCTGTGAGGAAGAACGGGAACAGTTTCTGTATCACCTTCTCTCACTCAATGCTGTGGATTACTTCTGCTTCACAAGCGTCTTCACCACAATCGGTGAGCTGCGGTATCAGTTTTTTCCCCTTGAATAAAAATTTGTTGCTGTCAGGGTCTGTGGGAGGGGATGTTGCTGATGTCTGAGGAGCCGAGTCCTTATCTGGAGACCTTGGCTGTTGCTGCTGGCTCATCAGAGCTGGGTGTTGCTGTGGGAAACCAGCAGGAGAGCAAGGGTGTTTGGGAGTGTGCAGGATAAGAGCACTGCACAAAGGAGGGTAATCAGCAAAGAGTGCTGCAGCACCTGGTTTTCCTTTCTGAGGTATATAGTCTCTTTCATCTTCCCTCCCAGTCAAGTCCTCTACATCCAAATGCTTCTTACTGGCATTTGCTAAGCGTACATCCCAACAGCCTGCCTCTGCAGGCCGAGAGACACAGAGGCCGAGGAGGATGCGATGCAAGGTGCTTTGTGCTCTGCTGTCCATCTTAAATCTCTTCCTCGCTCCTTAAACATCCCAACGATTCTCCCTCCCTCCCTTCCTTTCCTATAAGAATGAGAGCAGAGATCGGATCAAATTCTGAAAATGAAACTGTCTAGTACTGGGCAATGCAGAGAAGGCATCCCTCATGGGATGACCTGATTATTTGCATTCACCTTGGCAGCCTTTAGCTTTCATTTTCTCACCTGTTTAGCATGAAGTCAACCAAGTTTTACACAGCTGTCTCTTTCACTCATTCTCCTTTTTCTCTGATTGACAAAATAAAACCCTTCAGAACTAGCACAGTGCAAAGGGATTTACTTATCCTTGACTACCTTCCAGCTTGGCAGCTTTTCCTAGTAGGACAAGCAGTTGGAATTTGGGGATTTATGCATTTAATTATTTATTTGAGCGTGGTATCGTTGTGTTGCACACAAGAAATAAAAAGCTGGCTTATCTTACTCAGTCCAAAAGGCAGCTTGGGAAACAGAAGGTAAGAGTCGTGCAGTGGTAGCATGCAATATCCGAGCTGAATCCAAATGGGGTTGGGTAGCTGTCCTCCCCTTAAGCTGGTGCGGATGGTGCAGACTATAAGGCAGCTAGTAGTAATAATAGTCGAGATAATAACAGCAAGGGGGTGCTCACCCATCTGAGACTGTGGCCGTGCCGTCGCCGGCCTCGCCAGCATCCCTAACGCCCGCTTCACCCTCTGCCACCTTCCGAGCGGCCCCGACCCGGCCGGGCCGGGCGGTGCCTGCCGGCCGACGAGCCCCCTC
>VXAV01010314.1:1035824-1064565 GCA_013399715.1 Alectura lathami | reverse complement strand
TCCGTGGGCTGCATTTAGCACAGCGGGGAAAACGGCCGAGAGTGGCTTACTTTTCCTCCCTCCCTGTTCTCAGTGATCCCTTACAGGTCAGTGATAATCCCCATCAAGAAACTGAGCAATGCAATAACCACGTCGAACCCGTGGATTTGTGTTTCGGGAGAACTAGGAGACACGGGCGTCATGCAGATTCCTAAAAACCACCTAGAAATGACGTTTGAGGTGAGTGCACGCTCCTTCCGTTTTACTTTTCGGTTTGAAACGCACTTTCAAGTAAACATTAACTCCGTGAAGATTTATTGTTCCGAGAGCACAATATTGCAGATTCTGTCCAGGTTTTCAAGGTAGCTGTAAATTCAAAATCGGGAAACAGCGCTGCCTGCCCACCCCGTGCTCAGTGAGGTTTCTCTCCAGCACGTACCACCTTTTAACCACAGGCTGCACTGTTGCCCATCCCAGCCCAGGGCTCCTCTTTTCACCCAGTCAGTCCATTGCCACATCCCATTCCCTTCCAAATCTTGCCAGCTTTTTTTTATTTATTATATTTTTCCTTTTCCAGACTCACTTCTGACTCCTCATTTCCCTTCCCAGTTTCTTTCCCTTCTTCCAGTCTGTCTTCCCACTTAACACCACCCTTTCAGCCTCTGGCCAGTCCCAAATTTCCTCTCCTCCCACTCCAGCTCCTTGTCTGACATCCTTCCTTCCAAACATTCCTTCCAAGCAGCCGCTCTAACCCCTGTGCTCTTCTATTTCCCAGCTTCAGGTTCTGCCACCACCAAACTGAAGAGCTGCCACTGCCACCGAGCTCTTCTGTCTGTGCTTAGTGTGTCTTCCTCTTTGCATTTGACTTCCCTCTGCCTTCCCGCCCATCAGGCTCGCTTAGGGTTGGCTTGGTGCCACCCCAAAGCAGCTGCTGGCTGCAGGGAAAGCCCCTCCTGTAGCTCCAGGCTGTACCATATCCAGTAAGCAGTGATTACTTAGAAAAATCTGCTGCTAGAATTGACCCTGCTCCATTGAGCATATGCAGAGTGATCTCAAGCAACAATAATAAACAAGGAAGCAAGCAAGCAAACAAAAAGGAAACTCTTGCCCAAATGTAAGTGAATTTTGACAGAGGCAGAAAAGCTGTTTTCCTGATACAATGCCTGACTCTCATTCAGACATCAATATTGTAGAAAAGTTTTCCAGGTTTCTAACAAGCAAAGTAACAGACATTTCTAAAGACTATACTAATACAGTTCTGGAACACTTTTCTGGCTGAAGTTTTCCTAAAATATCAACTTTGGTAGCCACCCAGTATGGAAAATGTCAGCCCAGGCTGCTTGCTTGGCAGAAACAACGAAAACCAAGGTCTTGTAAGGGGAGTGTTTAGGTGATGTTAATAGATGTTGCTGCCAGCCCCACCTACAATTACATGCTGCACTGGAATTCACAGCCCCTTGTTTTCCTTGTTCTGACTCTTTGTTATCGTAAGCTTCTCATGTGAATGGTTTTTGTCTTGCTCAACAGTGAGCAAGTTGATTTTTGAAAATTAAAGAAGGATCTCGGGACCACTTCGTAGTATGGGGTGGTTCCATTTAAGCAAAGGGCAGTATGCTCAAAATGCCGTTTTGAGAAGCTGTGTGTTCTGAAGGTCTGTTTATTCTACAAGGCACACCTTTATATCAGCCTAGCTCAGAAATTCGTAATTAACGCTTCTCAGAATTATTCAGAGTGAGCGTGAGTTCTCAACACAAAGAATGTATTCTCTTCGTAACCTTTTAACAGTTTTTATTTTGAGTTATTCCTTTTCTCCTGTCTTATTCTGCAACAAGTTATTCTGCTTTTCAAAGCATTCTGCATGTTTAGTTGAAAATAGTTGCTGTATAAATCAAAGGAAATTGAATAAAAACATACATTTGAGACCATATGTTTGCATGTGGTGGGGAGGGTGTTGTCTTTTTTGTTTGTTTGTTTTTTAAATGAAGTAAAAACTGTTATTCATTTCAGTGCCAGAATTTAGGAAAGCTGACGACTGTTCAGATTGGTCATGACAACTCAGGGCTACTAGCCAAGTGGCTGGTTGATTGTGTCATGGTCAGAAACGAAATAACAGGACACACGTACAAGTAAGCAAGAAGATTAAATTTTCTTTGTCTGAAATTCCTACTGATTGTACTAGAAAAAGCAAGAAGGCATTCGTCTTCTCAGTTGGGCAAAACTATGATGGAACAGTGTGGGCTGATTTGGGTACAAGATAGGGCTGGGTTGGTCTCCCCACCCCCGGTTCTCTCATTTCAGAAGCTCTAGTTGAAGCCAAAGAATCTGATAAATATTAAATGAGGCTTGAATGCAGGATTTTCTTTACATCTCTCTGAGATAGGACAGACAGTGTGGATGCTTTTGAAGGGATTCATATGTTTATGTCTAATAATTAAATCTCTTGATTTAAAGTAGGGTGGTAAAATTTTGCACAAATGAACTCTTTATACCCCAAGAACTGGAATGATAGTTTTAACAGAAATGTTTGGGGTTTGGGGATTTATTTTTTTGTTGCTGTTATTTTTAAAGCATTCAAATATCATAAGTAGTATAACAAACGTACAGAAAGTTAGATTACAAAATAATAAAAGGTTTTGATTATTTCTTAATCTTCTACCTCTTGTGTAGAAGGGATCTCCTAACTCATCATTGCTTTTAGAGAGTATCTGGCTAAACAGACTTAATTCTTTTCCTAAACGTGGACTTGGAAAACTATCACTCAGAGAGGTGAACTCCAGGGCTCAGGGTTGGGTGCAGAGAATGGGGAAATTTGGGAGGCCATGGCTACAAGCACCGATAGCATGGTCACGTGCACAGAGTTCACTGGGACTACCAGTGTGGCTGCAACTGAAAAATAGCCCAGCAGAAATCTACATACGGTCCGTTAAATAAGAGTACAGCACTTCATGTTACCCAGTGCTTTCAGGCAAGCTTTGCATATTTCCCTTTCCCGAAGGATGAAGGCGAATGTAGTTTCCTGGTTTGGTCTTGTCAGTTGTGGTGCAGTGGACTACTGCCTGCTGAACTCTGGTTTTCGAGGAGGTCTGGGCTGCAGAGTGTTTCCTGCCCGCTGGTGCTAGCTGTCTCTCTGGCTTTGAGATAAAGCTCCCTGCCCGTGTGGCTGACCTGTGCTTGTGCTGGGCGCGCGGCAGGTTTCCCTGCGGGCGATGGCTGGGAAAGGGCGTCGATGACGGCAGCTTGGAGCGAATTCTGATCGGAGAGCTGGTGTCCTCCACGTCTGACGAAGAGCTGGGAAAGCAGTGCCGCACCCCGCCCCAGCAGAAGTCTCCCACCATGGCTCGGCGGCTGAGCATCACTTCCCTCACAGGGAAGAACACCAGTAAGTCCTTTCCTTCCTCCCAGGGCTCTAGAGAAGACGGCAGTGGGAGAAACAAAGGCAGGAGCAGAAAGAAAGCTCTGGAACAGGAAGGCTCCTGCTGGAGTCCATATTGGCTGAAGGAGTGGGCATCATTGCTCCTTGCAGAGCATTTCCTTAGGCCAAACACTAAGGCCCAATCATTCATTTGCATTTTGAGCTTACAGGAGATTCTTTTTCAGACCTGCCAAAGACTGTGAAGGTCATCACATACTAAAATGATACTGAGTTACTCCATGCTTCCAGGGTAACAACTGTAGGACAAGTTCATGCCAACCCATATATATATATTTAAAATCTGGAAAGAAGTCATAGAAGAATCATCAAAATGATTAAAATCTGGAAAACATCTGCTTAAAGCAAGGTTTTAAAATTCAGTCTGTTTTAATCAGAAAATGATTGAGGGACTAGATAACTTTCTGCAGGTACCCGCAGCGGGAGATGAGATGGTAGCAGGTGGCGGCACAGCAAGATTCAGTAGCAGAAGCTACAGCTGGACAGGTGCAGAGCGGGAGCAGGGCATGCATTTTAACACTGAAGATAACTTACTCTTGGAAGCATCAGTGAGGAATACCCTCTGCCTCTACTTACTTCCTCACACTGGTACAATGAGTACACATGTGCCTAAAACGGATGCTTTGCGTGGCTCGTTGCAGGTTCACGTCAGGAATTCATGGGTGCAGGGTTTTCTGGCATGAGTTGCGTAGAAGCGAGTCAAGCAACTTGTCTACAACCTTTCAGCCCACCTCTCTTCACCAGAGGGTTGCTGTACTCTGTGATGAGCAAGATGTGATTAACTCAAATAAAACATTTATCAAGTCAGACCCTCGGGTTGTGCATTTTTAAGTAGGGCAATTTATTTGACTATTCCAGGATTGTCCCTCAGTTGCTAATAATTAAGGCTTAGGTTTACTCAAGACAAATGATTCCCTGAACTCCTCCCTGTTAAAGATACACAATAATTCCTGGAGTTCAAGCTGTTATCAGGAGAATTTGATGAATATTTTAAAGTCGGTATCCCCAGCTAGTGTGCTTTCCATTGTTTCACAGAGCCTAACGCAGGACAGATCCAGGAGGGAATTGGAGAAGCCGTGAACAACATCGTGAAACATTTTCACAAGCCAGAGAAAGAGGTACTTCCTACTTATCACTACCTGCCCGTTGTCCACTAAGCATGTCAGTACATTTATAAACAGAAATTGAGTAGCAGATCTGTTAACCTTTAGATGTGAAGCCTGGTGGCGTACAAACAAAGCAAGGTGTTCTTACAGACCCTCCCTTTCCCACAGAGAGGGAGCCTTACCATTCTGTTGTGTGGGGAGAATGGTTTGGTCGCAGCGCTGGAGCAGGTCTTCCACCATGGATTCAAATCGGCTCGCATTTTTCATAAGAATGTCTTCCTCTGGGATTTCATAGGTAAGCTGGTGTGTGATTTGGAGGCAGAAGGAGAAGAAAGATTAGGGCAAAAAGGCTTCCTATGCACAGACTTGGGATTCTCCTCAGCTAGGATGCCTTTTGTTCCTGCCTAGCACTTGCTACAGAGTGCCTAAAGTGAACGAGAAACAGAGTGGAAGATGAGAAATGCAGAGCTCTGCTAAAGGATAGGTGTGAATCTCTGCAGAAATTTAAGAGCACTTCAGGTTCTAGTCATGTATTCAGAGATGAATGTTCAAACAACTGTTTTCCTGCCCAGAAAGGATGTGGGCTGGAGGTTGGGGTAGAGTAGCAATTGATGCTGGGAAAGCTCAGAGAGTGAAAGATTTTGATTTCTAGTTGTTTGAGAACTGTCCTAATCACTGCACTGGTCTGCTGGTGATGCTTATCTGCAGACCTGTGCTGCAGTAACGTAGGTGTTGCTTATTCCCTTAAAACATACTCACGGGTTGAGATTCTTAGCCCGAGGGTAAGTGCTTACTCAGAAAAAGTGAAGCATCAAAGCTGATTGTATCCCTCAGTGGACACTCTGGTGCGGCCCCTTGAGGTTACATTCATGTGCTGTATGTCAGCCTGTCTGCTGGCCACAGGCACGCAGCAGAGGTAGAGACCACCACGCACCTATTGTCTTCAGAGTGAGGAATCCATATACGAACGGCGCAGACAGTCTTGGCAGATTGTTCAAGGACTCCCCTGTGTAATTCTCACTTGTAAAGAGGTACTTCTGCTTACCGGGTTCTGATTTTCTTCCCCACCACAGAGAAAGCCGTTGCCTATTTTGAAAGCAGTGAGCAGATTGGAGACAATGAGGAGGCCCTTTTGCTTCAGAGATCTTCATGCAAAACCTTCTGCCATTACGTGAATGCCATCAATACAGCTCCGAGGAACATTGGAAAGGATGGCAAATTCCAGATTCTGGTTTGCCTGGGGACAAGGTACCTAGCTGCTCTTCATTATGTGTATCCTCTTGTGCTAGGCATTCTACACTGTTATTTCCACCCCTATTTTTCCATTTTAAAACATCTTGTACCTTCTATTACTCAGTGCCTATTTTAGGCAGCTTTAATATTAGACAGAAAATTGCAGCAAAGAAGTAGTAATAATAATACATGGCTACTGTCTAATCCTCTAAGAATGTTTTTAGCTTTTCAAATAACTGTTAACTTGACAGTCATATGTATGAAATCTGTCTTGAAACTGTATTTTTGATGAAGCGCAGGTTTTGGGAACGCAGAGTTTCTTTACAAGAATTGGTGCGTTTCAAAATATTCATTGAATCACTTTGCCTATGAAAATGGAGTATCTATTATAACTTTGTAAGAACTATTCTAGATGAATCTTTCTTCTCACATATGATGCTTCCTGTCTTGCACTTGTGGGTAGAAGAGAGACTCAGTTGTATT
Source organism: Alectura lathami (assembly GCA_013399715.1). Taxonomy (NCBI): domain Eukaryota; kingdom Metazoa; phylum Chordata; class Aves; order Galliformes; family Megapodiidae; genus Alectura; species Alectura lathami. Next base: position 1,058,334 of record VXAV01010314.1, on the reverse strand, counting down.
TTAGGGGGGAGCTGGTATGTCTAGAAATAAGTACCTGGATACACTGAAACCAGCTGGAAGCATTGACTTTTCACGAGATCTGATAGTGATAGGACAAGGGGGAATGGTTTTAAACTAGAAGGAGGAGATTTAGATTAGCTGTTAGGAGGAAGTTTTTTACTCAGAGGGCGGTGAGGCCCTGGCACAGGCTGCCCAGAGCAGCTGTGGGTGCCCCATCCCTGGAGGTGTAAGGCCAGGTTGGATGGGTCCTGGGCAGCCTGATCCGGTGGGTGGCAGCCAGCCCACGGCAGGGAGTTTGGGCTGGGTGGGTTTTGGGGTCCTATGCTATGAAAAGCATCTGTTGGTTTTTTTTCTGAGTTTTATTTTCCTTGTTACTGATCAGAAAATATTGCTGAATTCTGTCATAGTCCAGTTTTGCTTGTATTTTTCCACTTTCATTCCTACGTTACAGTCAGTTACTTACATTTTACTAACAAAATCGAGGGTTATGATTACACAGGAAGCTTTTATTTGCAAACAACGTGCATTGCCCCCAGACAGAGACCGCATGTTCTAGGTTGTGTGCTTGGAGAAGAATTTCAGTATGAGATCCACTGTCTCTCGTGCTACACCAACTCCTTTCCTCCCTTGGCAGGGACCACTTCCTGCCCCAGTGGATCCCCCTGCTGGCGGAGTGCCCGCCCATTACGAGGATGTACGAGGAGAACGCCCTGCTCCGGGACCGCATGACTGTCAACTCCCTTATCCGAGTCCTACAGACATTGCAAGACTTCAACATCGTCCTAGAAGGATCGCTCATTAAAGGAGTGGATGTTTAGCATGGCTTTGCTGAGAACTTCATTATTCCTTTCCCGAGCAAGCAAACCACAACTGGAGACCTGTCGGGACTTGAAGGCGACGGCAGCGCGCCGCTGCGAGGCAACGCTGCCGGCTGACGTGGGAGCGGGCAGCCCAGTTTGTGCTCCATCAGGACTATCCTCTAAGGCTGCAAGAAGCTAAGATGCAGTATTGTAGTTTATTTGAAACAGAAATTTAGTATAAAATAGAGTATTTTCATGTGTTTAGATGTGTGTAAATATGCTATCTTCTTTAAGAAATTATATTACTCTAAGAAAATTTTCTTAGACTGAATGTTCTTGTTCTGACTGTGAGTAGCTTAAACCCAGGGGAGGGGCTGGAGGAGGGAAGGACTGCAGTGGGAAGGGATGCTGCTACTTGCTTGCAAGGAAGAAGCCAATCAACGTGTAAATACAGTGCAAACTCAGCAGGGCTTTTTCAGGTATTGCAAATGAATACAGCAAATATCCTTACGTAGCCATTGTGATCGTCTCACTCTCGGAAACGTTGTAAGTGTATGTTGTTTATCCTACTGTACATGATCTCCCTTTGTTCTTTCTTTGTTCAGAGACCCAACCCTTTCCACGCACAGAAGTTGTGAGTTGTCTTTTTTTTTTTCTGTAAGGTCTTTTGTATCACTTCTGTTGATCTCCAGAAGGGGAGACAGGAGCTGAAATGCTTAAACACTGGAGATGCGAGCTGCTGAGCCTCAGAGCCTGAGCCCTGTGTAAGTGGTGCCGGAGATGTGGAACGATGGCTTGCTGGGCTCGCTCACTGTACCCCTATCCCATCTAGATGTTCCGGTGATTCCCCTCGCCCCCGGCTAGTCTGTGTTGGGGATGACTTTATTCTCCCTCTCCTATTCGGAGGAATTTGGCGTATACCAAATTCTTGCTGTACTTGAGAGAATCATTGCTGTAGAGCCACAGACAACGACGCTGGTGTGCTACTGAGCTACATCAGCCGGTCCTGAAATGCTGGCAGGTTACCAGTCTTCCTTTATCCCACAGGATGAGCATTCCTAGACGTGCAGGATCTTTGATTATTTTTGTGGGCTTGTTTGTCTGTTTAATTATCCAGGTACAAAAAAAAAAAAAAAAAGGGAATTAAGCAAAAGAGAAAAATAAAAAGGTGGTGTTTTGAGGATCTCCTACGTTCTTTCCAGTTAATGCATTAGTAATACAGTGCGTTTATATAGCTGTGGTCTTGAAGAGGAACTGGGAGCAACTGAAATCTGCTGCGCTACGAATTTAATGACGGATTACATTAAAATCATCTTGTGGATTCCATGCAGCAAATAGTGTATTTTCCTTTTTTGTAATTGGGATTTTTAAAGGTCTGAGAGAATAGTTCATCTAGTTCCAGCTTTTGCAGGTTAGCTTAAATACAGGCATCTGCTGTAACTTGTTTATTCCCCTTGATCTCGGCCATTTCGTCAGTGGATATCTGTGGATGTCTCAGAGCTACAGCTGTCAGCTGTGGCTTGGGAGAGGCCCTGACTGGAACTGTAAGTGCATGGCACCTTGGTGCCTCGGTGGCATTGGGAGGGCTTTGGAATGTTGGGCAGCAGCAGGTCTCAGCGTGGTGTGCACATGGTGGAGCGAGGGCGGAGAGCTGACGAAAAGGAAGGAAGATGAAAATGAGGGTTTGCTCTCTCACCTGCCTCTTGTCAAGCTTCTCTACTTTCCCGTGGTGCTTCTACTGTCCAGCTCGTATAGCAGCACTCATTTTGGTGTTGAAGTTTTGCATCAAATTCCTGGCCAGAAGAAAACTCTTCACGTGACTCCATTTCAGTAGAAGGGAGAGTTTTATGTTATGGAAGGGTGTTAGTTGTTTTTGTTTGTTTGTTTGTTTTTAAGAAGGTGAAGAAGTCAGGAAGCTGTTGACTTTAATGGGAGTTCCAGCTTTTAATAACTGTTCTTTCCTCCGTGCTCGTACTTCCTTAAACTGACCGAACACGTCCCCATATACCATAGGCAGCACTGCTGTGTCACTACTGTGGGCGGTGAGTAACTACCGTTAGAGCTGTGAATGGCGTCATGAGTTGGTAGCCAGAGCCTACGGCTCTGTGACATCTCTCTTACGTTTCCAGGATGGTGAAATGCGGGGTGTTAGGGTTTTCTGTGTGGCCAGACACATCTGCTTGAAGTCAGCAGAAGATGCATGACAGCCCTTCAGCAGCAATTGCAAATGTGTCCCTATAGCAATAAATTACACGTTTAGCACCAGAAACCATGTGGCAGCATTATCTGGTAATGACTGCTTAGGCAATGTTTTGATTTCTATTACAACTCAGGCATTTTATGTCTAATGACTGCTATACAGGACTTTTTTCACGCCCAGCCTAAGTGGCTTTTATTTTACTGAAATAGCAGCCTCTGTAGTCCTTGGATTTCTTTGCAGCAGCATCTGCATTTTCTAGCTGGATGCTTCTCAAAAGTATACTTCTGCATGGCTCTCAAAATAGTATTGATTTGTGACTTAAGCAGTCATAGCATCCACCCAACATGACATGGGATATGTGCAAGCAGGATAAAGTAGAAGCATGGGCACCTCTAAAGGTCAGGCATGGATGAATAAAGCGTACACACTGAAAAAGGCGATAACAGATAAAGTATTTCTTAGGTTAAAATGAGTCAAAAGACAAATTTGAAAACCAAAACAGGGACTTCCCCTATTTCAAATTACATTAAGGAACCTTTAGCACTTAACTTCTTTTCTAGCAAGCGTTGACTTGTTTGTTTTTTTGTCAGGTTTCACATCATATTAATAATAATACAACAAAAATGATGTGTGTCTAACAGTTCCTTGTAGGCAATAAAGCACCCTAAGGTATGCTGAAGGGGGCATGGCTGAGTGCCTCTGGTTCCTAAAAGACTACTCATTTGACAACCTTGGGAGTACAGTTCTTTGTAGTGAATTTTTGTTCTTTCATGTATGTTTTTTTTTTCTTAAACTATTTTTGTTTATTGGAAACTGTGAGGTTTTTCTGTAAGGTTTACAGAAATCATTCTGCCCACTAGAATGGTGATAAACCTATCAGGATTCTTCAAGCTAACGCAGTTTTCACTTCAGTATTGTGAAGCACCTTCATTGGTTGAGAAAGGGAATCTGAGAAAAGACCAAAGCTCCCTGGGATCTGCTTTTAAAACAGAACTCCTACTCAATACCTGTCTGCAGATGTCTGAGTTTGCATAGTCCTGTTCTACCAACATCCAGCCTGGTGACTGGAAAGGGTCAGAGAATCCAATGCCTCAATGTGTACCAAACCTGTATTTATAATTCTCTGAAGCGAATGCAATGTTTAGTGAAAAATCTGCTCATGTTTATTCTGAGTTGGCATGTGTAATTAGATATAATTGTTCAAAACTGTCTTTTTAGAATAGTTGTGCGAAGGCATATTTGAGAAAATTCCTTCTTTCAATCAAATGAAGGTGCGCATCTTACAGGGAAATATTGTGTGTTACACTTGAAATGTAGAGATGTGCCCTGTATAGCTTCAAACAATCTTTCAATGTCTCCATTAAGTATAGTTTGTCTCTACATTATTACTAACTGAATGAGAACTGGATTATTTTCAAGACAACATTAGTAAAAGTATTGTTCTATTGAGCACTTTAACATACATATCACAAACTGACATGGGTTTTTCAGGTTTTGAAGTACATTGAAATACAGCTTTTCATGCTATGTCCTTTACAAATAAAACTGTGAGAATAATGGTTGGTGTCGCTTTCTCCTTGCAGAGGGACTGAAGGAGTCAAGTTGCAAGCTGGAGAGCTGATCCGAGCCTTTCCTCTGTGCACCTGGGTTGCTCTGGTACTTGAATGCAGGGTCAAAGAGCTGGAATGAAATTCCTGCCCTCCAGTCTGTCAGTCAGCACACAGCGTGATGGGAGAGGTTGGTGGAGGAGAGACAGAGGGGTGCTGGCAGCAAGGGATGTGCAAAACATTGATAGTGAAATGCCCTGCTTAGTAGTTAAAGGCTTTCTGAGTTGGACTGGATTTTCAGAAATTCCTCTGCCTTGCGCGTCCCAGCTCTGACTGCTGGAACTGGCAAATGTAGGAGAATTTTTGAAAACTGCTCAGCTGAAATGCAGTGGCCTGAAATGTGTGTGCATGGTGTGCGTGGTGTGGGGTGCTGAGTGACTCATTTCAACTCTTGGTTTGGAGAATGCAGACAGTCTCAAGAGAGGACTGAAAATCTCAGAGCCTGGGACTTTGTATGTGGACAACTACAAATACATCATTTGGTTATCAACAGCATAGCGCCAAAAACACAGGATCCCATAAAGGTAAACAAGATCCATGGAGCTCCTTGTTGTCAGATGTCAATACGAGTGCCCATACCTAGTACCCTTCCTTACTAAATGCGTGTTGCTTATGTGTGTAAACTGGAGGTAGGGGGGTCTGGCTTCTTAAAGACGGTAAGTATTTGAAGTACAGCAAGAGTGAACTTGTCCTGATGAGGAAGTGCAAATAACTTCCTCCCCGCTGCACTGCCAGAGGTGCAGGCTGGGAGCACTACAGTGATTTCTGCAAACGGTAAGCAGAGTGAAACTGTCTGAGAAGACTCGCATGGGTAGGAGTCAAATCAGCTCACTGATCTCGTCTGTTCCTTGCCGGCATTTCAGGTAAGCGTGTTGGAACAAATTGTGCTCGAGTTGTGAGCGAAGCCGCTTCCCTGTCTGTCACCCCGCCGGCTCAGAGACTGACCTCCTGTCGCTGCCGTCAGGGAGCATTTCGTTGCTGACATTCGTATTCTCTCGCCCGCTCTTCCATCAGACATACCACTCTGAGGTGGTTTGAACTCAGCACAGGGTGTGAAGGAAAGGGAAATGTTTCTGTGTAGGTTTGGTGGCCGGTAAGGGTAAACTCTGCCTAAGCCACTGCGAGCTGCTTTGTCACCGGGAAGCTGTAGTTTTGCAGGGAGGGCTGACACCAACGGGCCCATCTGTGTTCTCCACAGACCTTGCAGAGCTCCTCTGAAAGTCTTTCTGTCAGAAGATGATGTGACCAAACAAATTACTTTCTCATTTAACCAAGCCCACCTTTCTGAAGGGGGTTTAGAGGGAAACAAACCACGCCCTCCGTGCTTACCCACAGCATATTTTCAAAAAAAGTTGCTGTAAAGGCCCTTGTTACTGTATAATCAAGTAACAACCTTGTTATCATTCATTAATTGATTCACTGGGATGGATCCGTAAATGTAAAATTGTGGTTTATGTCAGAAAGGATCAAACATATTAGAGTAAATGGTGTGAATAAGTAATCAGGTCATCTATAAGATGTTTCTCCCACTTGTAGTGGCTGGCCAAGACTTGTGCGAGTCTACTTGTCTTGTACAGGGAGCAGAAGTAGCCAAAATTCATCACTTTCACTTTGTAGAAAATAGCTGTCCTCTGCCCATTACAGACCCCTTTGTTTTGTGTGACCCCTTCCATGAGTGTTCCCTTCCCCGAGCCAAAATGGGTGGCTCGGGGAGGGATCTGCACCCCTCGCCTGGGGTGTTCAAGCCCGGCAGTGGGGCTACATGCTAAGCAATGGAACGTGGTGCATGGGTGATGGAGCTCTGTTTGCAGAGAGCGTTCGGCAGGGCTCTGCAGCAGGTTTAGGGCTCGAGGTGCTCCAACACGTACCACAAGGGCATCTTTTCTCCCAGCAAGAGACAGGCATGGAGAATGCAAGAGGCACCCCAATGTTTGCACAGCACATTAATTGCCAGATTCTCCCCTGCTCCTGCTGCCAGCTCATACAGGTCTGAGCTAAGGTATACTAAAACTCTTCCCTCAATAGCAGCCAGACGTGGGGTTTGGTGCTCTGCAATCCTTGCGTTCTCCTGCTTTAAACAAGAGGTTTATACAAAGACTGGCCTAGGGAAGCCATTTTCCTTACACTGCCTCTGCAGCAGAGGGAAGAGATGGGCTCTTCCAGTCGGCCTTACAAGGGGGAACCTAACCTAGCTGCTTTTAATTAAGGCCAGAGAAGTCCAGAAGAGGCAGCTTGTGGAGGTTAAGCTAACATTAATCTTGATGAATATACCCCCCAGCATTGTCCTCCCATACTGAGTTCATTTCTTCAAAGGCACCCAAGTGGCATATTAGCATGTTCTTTACACATCAGAAAACAAATTTACAGGACTGAGTACAGGACTGATGGTGTTTCTTTGGTTTTCTTTTTCTTTTATTTGAGAGGGGGAGGTTTACAATATATTAATAATTCAGACATGAAGATAAATTCCATATTTGTCTTACAGTGGCATAGGATAGAGACCAGAAAAATGTGTTTTCAATTTCCATGTCTCTTTGACTTCTGCTGAGACCTTTAAGCACAGTGCTTATGATGTATCCCATTCTTCATCAAGGGAGCTGAGGTGCAGGGTGGTGGGACTTCCTTCTGCCTGCCTTTGCTGTGCCAAGCCAGGCTGTTCAGCCTTTGGGTTGAACTGGTGTGTGACTGGGAGCAGCTTTTCAGTGCTACTGTTACAGAAGTGCCCTGGGAGCTCTCATTGAGGGTTAATTCCAGGTTAAAGGCATTTCTGAAACCTGTTGTATGTGGCATGTGGGCTTGTGCAAGTCTGTCTAGCTGTGTATGGTTAGAGAGTTTTGTTAGCATTAGGACAGAAAAATAGGCTTTCTTCTTACTGAGCTACAATACAGCGGCTGATACCTATCATGTGATTAAGCGCTACAGCAATCCATAAAATACTTGCTTGGCTGTTGTCTGAGGATGGCAACAGATTCACAACCAAAAGGGAGGAAGGAAAAATATCCTCTACACGAGTCTTTTCGTTCTGGGTCCAAATCTCCTCTAGGAGGCACGGTCATGCCTCACTCTACCTCAGAAATTGTGGCTGCTGGGACAGGACAAGCTGTCCAGACAAAGAAGCAGCAGTTATGCTTAGATGGAAGTGGTGGGGATGCCTGCAAGCTCGAGCTTCTTGTGGTCTGACTCAAAGGAAGGGTCACCTGCAAATGATATGGGAGACTTCCTCACTGAGTGTAGCTGACATTGAGTTAATGCCGTCCCCTCTCTGCCCCACAACATTGCAAGCCCAAGTAGCTCATCAATAGCACCTGAAAATGCGTAGTGGAAGACACCTGAGGCACCAGCAAGAGACTTCCAGCAGTAGTCAGAAATGGTTGGTGAAACTGAGATTTGTCTTTGACAGTTTGTTTTTACTTCTTAAAAGGCATATAATTAATTCCAAAGTAATTGGGATGTCAGCTCAAAGATTGTGCTCCTGACCTTAAGACAGCTGCCAACTCCTGCACTGACTCCTTAGTCTGTTTCTTCTGACCCATGCTTTCACCTGAATTAAGTTTACCTGCTTGCACCCATGCAGCTTTTGAACTGTCATTACCCAACGAAACAAATAGGATGTGCTCTAAATCGGGCCATGTAGTATGAACCCACCAGCTTGGAATTAGTGTGGCTGTTGGCCTGTCTGAGGTCTAAACCTCTTGCAGATGGTCTGTGGTTCCTGACTGTATAAATAGTACGAAGCTGGCTGAAAGTGGGTGTGGTGCACAGGACATTTTTCCTCCCCTACATAAAAATGACTTTTAGCAAAACTGGGAACTGAAGTGGAAACACCACCCACGGCCTCTACCAGCTTTCATGTTCTTAAAGCTGTGGAAAAGATTTCCATTCATGGTAACGGGAACACAGGAAAACTAGGAAAAACCTACAGACCAGGGAAGCTGCTGAAGTCATCCTCTGAAGAGACTTTGTAGAAGAGAATTTCAGATGTCAGCATGAATTTGTGCTAGACAGGGGTAGTGTGCGTGGCTGTGATGGGTGAAGGTAGCTGTTCTGGGCTTGGTGTTTAACTGGCACATGCTGAGAAATGAGGAGTGGACAAATAAGGGAGAACCATGAACTCGCTGATCTTTGATTCACACGTGTGTCCTGCAAGGTGCAAATACAAGGTGATCCACCACAGCTGTCGTGTCATGGTCTTATGGAAGTCCCTCTTGGCTTTGTGTGAAGTTTTTCATACCAATGAGTTTAGAAAGGCATAAGCACTGCAGTCCGCAGGCCTGTTAGCTTGTGCCATGAGGAGAAGCAACTCTCTTGTGTTCATCTCTTGCCTTGTGGTCATCTCTTTGGTTGCAATAGCTTGTAGAAGAGTAGTGGCAACACACCGTGTCTGACAGGTGACAGATTGGCAGTGATGACGACTCTTGCGGTATTGATTCTGGGCAGAATTGTGAACGGCATGTTTGGTCTTAGCACGAACCGCAGGATGCCCTGGGTAGATCCCACCCAGCTTAGTATTCAGAGCATTTTTCTGGGCAAATCTGAGAGCCCATTTTCCTAGTTCAGGATCTAGCAATACAAGGAACAGTGAAGGCATGTCCCTTTTCTCCCCTTGCAGCCCACTCTAGGCTGAAGTTAGCAGAATCACTTTGCCAGCTGGAGTCTGCATGCATTGGTCTCTTACCTGCACTTTGAAGCTTTCCTGTGACATTGGAAGTTAAACCTGTTTGCAATAGGACCAGCTCCTGCATGTGCTCAGAATGTAGGGAAGTCTTCATCCAAAAATGACGCAAAGCTGCTAGCAAGTCTTCCCAAGCACTGCAGGCCTAACGCCTTGTCCCATTGTCCCATCCAAGCCGGCCATATTCCGGGTGAAACCCTGGGCTGAGCTATTGAGCAAGCTTCCTCCTCAAAGAGCTTCCTGGGGTGCCCTCTTCCCTGTCAGGTTTCATAAGCAGGGGCATTCTGAGCGTCTCTGACTGCTGTGCTGAGCAGGAGGGCTGGGAATAGGAGGAGAAAGAAGCCGCGTTTTGCAGCGGCAAGATGGGGGAGGAAGGAGTCTGTAGTTTGTTGAAATAGTTCTCAGCAGGCAACGTCGCCATACAAGAACCTCCCTGACTCCCCCTTGCCCCCCAAAGTATTGCCTGGGGGAGGATGGCAGGAGGGCTCACACCCTCTTCACTCCTCCAAGTCTAGAAGAGACTTTCTTCCTCTGGCTTAGGCAATTAATCAGGTATGGAAAAACTGTTGAGGACTCCAGGCATAGCACACACTGTAACATCTTAATCGATCTCCCCATCCCCTCTTTCACGAAATACTTGCCTCCAAGGGCCTGTACTGTTTTTAACTTGTTTTAGCTGTGCTGGCACAGGAGCCATGGGTAAAGAGCCTGGGAGATGATAGTAGCGGTTCTGTTTGTGTCTGTATAATCACTCATGGCTTTCTTACTCAGCTAATTAAAACCAAACTCCCTCTAGCTACCCTGAAAAATGTAAGTAACATTTATTAAAACATTGTTCTGTGGTATAACCAGCACCCAACTTACAGAAAGACAGTTATGAAACAGGATTTTGCTTGTGAAGAAGTGGATGGCTGCAAAACAAGCGAATGCCATGATTTCTTCGTGAAAGCGCTAAGCTGGGGACAAAGAAGTGTGTACAATTAAAAATGCATGAAATGCACAAAGACAAACAGCTGGCAGGGATTTTAGCTGTCTGATCACCTTCCTACCATGCTTTGCCTGGCTCTGGATCTAGCACCGATACAGGGCTGTGTTATGTGCAGCGAGACAAGAGCTTTCCAAGGGCAGTATGTTCTTAGCACAAGTAATAAGGAAACAGAAAGGCAAAGCACATTTAAGTAAGAGAAAAAAACTTTGATGAGACAGAATAGTGTTTGTTCTTGAACCTCTGACTAAATGTGCAATGTGTGTTCAAGAGCAGGTTTGTCGTAAAATAATAAAAAGGGACAAAATGTGAATGGGAAGCGAAGAACAAGGTTGACTCCAATGGAAGGACACACAGCTCCAGTGTATTCACATTTATGTGAGAAACCAAGCATGTTTTGTAGAAGCACAGAATGAACCCTGGGGCAATAGTAAGCAAGTGAAGCATCTTGGTTGCCCCCTGCACCTGGTAAAGGCAGTACAGAACAGGCCTGGTTTAGCTCTCCTTGAGCCATGTCAATCTATGACTAGCTTGAAAGGACTCGATCCAACATCTCAGCACTCTAATCTGAGTCAGTAAAATCTTTAAAAGTGACTTTAAAGATAGCTAAATGAAGAACTCTGTGGAATTACAGGAGTGCATAAAGCCAAATGCATGCTTTAGCCTTGCTGAGCAGAACAGCGTGGTATGGCAGTCCTAACGCCCCCTCAAGCCTGCAATGGAGATCATAGAGGAATTGTAGAGGTTGCTCTGCTTTCGTGCAAATCCGTACGGGCAAGTATGGCTCACCAACAAAGTCAGGTACGCATTACGTTGCCATATTCTTTGTTGGGTTCTTAGGTTTGCAGTTTCTAACTTGGACTCAGCTTGGGCAATGCCAAACTCTCAAGCCTGAGAAGTGCTCAAATTTCTATTTTAATATTTGCAACCAATCCAGCTGTGCTAGAGGAGATTAACTTTCCCACTCTGCCAAAATGCAGCTCTGTGTAGGAAGCAAGGGCTGGCTGTCCTACACCTCCCAGCGCATCTGCAGGAGCTGCAGCATTCTACACCTCAATGTGCAGCAGTGCTGGCTGATCACAGCAGGTCCCCAGACAGGGAATCCAAACAGAGATGAGGAAGGGGAGCAAAGTAAGTGGGAGGACCAAACAGTTATTGAAGATGTAAAATAGAACTTAAAATTGTTTGAAAAGTGAGAAGCCAGTGCAAGCTCAAAATAAAAAGTATGAGAAGGAGAGGTGAGAAAGACAGGGTGAGGGCAGACCCTCTTGCCCACAGAGAAGCACGCAGGCTCAGCAGGCAGCAGCTGCGGGGCTGTGAACAAAATAGTAACTGGAGCATGAAGAATTCGCCTCCTCTTCCTCGGCTGCGGTGCTGCAGGCCCAGCATGCTCACCAGCCCACCTCAGCCAGTGCCCCCCGGCAGCCAGCAGACACCTGTGGAGTCTTCAGAAGGGAACGGTGTGAAGGACTGGGGGAAAGAAGAGCTGTAACCCAGCTGAGGGGCGACAGCCTAATGAACTGCGATCGCATCTCCCCTGCCTGCGGGGAAGAGGAGCTGGAGGTCTCCAGGCCCCGTGCTGACCTGCTGGGGCACCTGGCCCCGAGGCTAGCACTACTAGGGAGCTGCCCTGTCAGGCTGAAACAAAACCCTTCCCATCCAATAAAGGTCCCGTCATCTCGCATTAAGGTGGGGAACACAAGCTGTGTCATGAATGTCATGGTGCAGCCTGGATGCCAACGAGGTGCATGGCCTTGGGGCCAGCATGGTGGCATAGAGGTGACAGGGGACTGGTGGGGGGACACAGGCCAGTGCCATTTTTAAGGTGAGAAAGGCAAAGAACAGTAAGGCTTGTGCCTTCAGTGCAGCCAGTAAGCAACGCAATATGTCAGAGAGCCGCCTGGTTTTGCTGACCAGCACAGGAGACTCTGGGAGGCTCCTGCACACTCCTGCTTCACGGCAGCTGTTCTTCACCATGGCCTTGAGGAGGAGGCCTTGTCCCAGCGGCCACCAGAGGCCATCTCCCCAGCCCTGATAAACTTCCCGCTGCCCCATGCTGCTGCCACACAGCAGTACCACCGTGATTACCACCTCCGTGTCAACAGAGGTGGCTGCAGAGCTGGGGACCCTCTGAGGAGGAGAGGACCAGGGTGAGGACGTACCCTTACATCTCTTTCCTAATGGATGCGCAGTAGTGCAGCACGCATCTTTGAAATGCAAAGATAAAAGTGGATTTGAAATCCTGCCCAGATGATAAGAGACTACACAGGAATCTCGTGTGCTTTGGCTGTTTGGGAGCCCAGGTGTGCAGCTCACCCTCAGAGACCAGCCATGAGCTCAGCCCACTGCAAACAGACATGCTGGCTTTGCCAGAAAGGTTATTCTGCCCCGTAAGGCCAGAGCCACATATGCCACTTTATATTTGAAATAACTAACCCTGCACGAGAGCCAGCACCATTTCACAGCTGAGCTGACCCTAGGGCACGGGAAGAAGAGGACCCTCCAATGGAAGGAGCCTCCTGGCCCCATTATCCGTTTGATTTCCTTCCGCCCACCACAATGCGACAAGTGTTCTAAGGGCCATCGGCAGCACAGCCCAGATTTGTTCTCTGCTGAAAGGCCAGTGGCAAAACACTTCAGCTCATGCAGTCTCTCTTTTACATGGCAGTCGCACCTCCTGCCAGTGAGGGCAGTGCTGCTCTGACACCTGCTATGGGTGGGAGATGAGAGAAGGCTGGCAGCCCTCCACCTGTGGGCTTCTCCATTCTGGCTTCTGTTATTGTTCTTAGGGGTGAATCCAACTTTGCATCATTCATCTTGAACAGGAAGCGTTTATCCACCAAAGCACTGAATCCTCTGACCCAGTGGCAGACAGCCTCTGTGGTGTTGACAAACATTATGTGGTGTTGACAGTCTACCTGCTTACTTAAGAGGCAATTTCTGCTCTCTGTTCTGAACAGTCTTGCAGGATTTGTGTGGACAGGTAAGTACTGAGCCTACATACTGCTATGGTTGGCAAGCTTTTGGAAGCAAATCATTCCTAAAGGGTTTGGAAACGTTAAAGGTGAGAACAGCAGGTTTAAAAGTTATTTTCTGTTAGTCATCTAAGAGTTCATCACATCATAGGACCTCAGTTTAAGTTACTTATTCAAAAGTATCAGAAACAGGAATCACAGTTTCTGTCTTATTTTAGTGTTGGAAGATGACTCTATGCCTAGTGAAAATCATTGGTCTCAGATGTTTTTTGGTCTGAATCTTGCCCTGTCCAGTGGTCAGAATCTGCTCTAAAACCAACATGAGTCCTCACAGAGCAAGCTGCTTGTGGGGCTGCAAGCTATGTAGGCCAGCAGCAATATGAGGTAATAGTTGCCAGCTGGTTTTGCTCTTCCTATCACTCTGGCTTTCTTTTATGTCCTGGGCATCCCGTATTGTTGAGTAACGTGGGATGTTAGAGCAAGTTTTATCCCCTTTTTACTAAGCTACATCTGATGCAATCTAAAACAGGCTGTTGTCAGCAAGTCAGAGCAATCTCTGCTTCCTTAGCAGAGAATATCTGGAGCTTGCTTAGCTTGCTCTGCAGCAGAACCCACCTGCACAGGTACAGGTACTGCCTTCTTCCTTCTCCAAAGGCTAATCCCTGCTGGCTTTAGCCACCCTAGCCATGTGCTTCTGGTGGCCAGAGACACTTCACAACCTGAGAGCAAGAGGTGCCTCTGTGCCAACTTCCTGATAAGAGACCAGGTGTTGTTGCTGGACACAAAGATGCAGTTCACTTCCCTCAGACAAGAGATCCTCCACTGGGCTTCAGATGCTGTGCATGGGCCTATAGCTCTTTCAGTCACTGTGTAGAGTGGATGCTGTAACTCACTTCAAGAATGCTCTGGAAGGTGTTTTGCAGTAAGTTCTTTTTTTACAGTACATATACCATGCAATTTGTTAGATTTGAATATTATTTTTAGTTTTCCATGACTGATGTAACCACAAGCATTATCACCTACCTCAGAGGGCAGCAGGAGTTTTTCAGCAGGAGGACTGATCAGGCTCAGAGAAGTTGGGTTACTCCCATTTTCTTCATGCTTTCTGAGAATGAAACACAGCATATAGGAGAGTTTTTTTCCCCAAATGCCAAAAGAGAACTGGCAGCAAAGGGAACACGTTTTCAGTTCTGAAACAACTTTTACTCCACTACACTAGGCTAAGCACTTAGTAGGGCTTCCACACTGATGGTAACAGATTGCACTTCAGCAACTGTCTAAATTTCTATGAGAAATGCCATTCAGATTCTGTAGCTGGCTACTCTCAATGTGCTGGCAAGGAGGACCCTATATGGATTTCCTGCAAGCAGAGGACATTTTCTGCTTCTGTCTGCTTACCAGGATAGACCTGCAGATCAGAAAATGAGTAACTGCTGGTTGCCCTGTAGAGGGTCCTGAGTTTTTAGAGTGGGGCTTGCCTGAAGCACGACTGCACGTACCTGCTGGAGGGGAGCCTGTGAACTTCTCTGTGCATTTAAAGCATTAGAAACACGTGGAGCTGGAAGCAGTGATGGTGGTGGATTATATAAGCCTTGCAGGGAGGTATGTTGTTGCAGAGCAGACAGACAAAAGGTTTGGGGGACATCGCTGAGCCCTGAGGTGGGGTGGGTGTAAAACCAACACAGGAGCATCCCAGCCATAAGGCAAGGGGCGGCAAAAGTGTGCAGCCAGGGGCTTGGGAGGGGACCATCATGGCACAGAGGTCACAAAGCAGCATGGTGTTTACCAGAGCTAAATAGGCTGCCGTTAAGGACAGAGGGACCAATGCAGAGGCCTTGAAGGCAAGTGGACTGTGGCACTGAGCTTCTTCAGAGTCTGTCCTCAAGACGCTGAGTTTCTGCATGCAGTGCTGACATGTCACACCCGACACCTTGGTCTGTTTTGGGATAGATAGAGAGGTGACACTGGTTTCAGCTGGCCTCTGGAGTTTAGCAGCTGGTATCTGGCCCCAGAGCCTCCCAGCACACCCTCAAATATTGTCTTCAGAGCCCCAGCCAGCATCTACGTGCTGACTGGCAATAAGGAGCACATGGGAACCCATTGGGCACAGCTTATAAAAGAGGCTTTAAAGGGCTGCTGCTGTGTTACAGAACTGCACATACAAACCCCCTCCTGTTTTGCAGGCCTCCTATGAATGGCTGCTTATTCTGATTTGCAGCAAGATGTGTTCCATAGGAAGCTACCCTCAGCCCAGCTGTTCAAGAGAGAAGCATTTACACACTATACACACACAACTGGGAAACACCTGGGCCTTTGCTGCACATGCATGTGTCTGGGCTCCAGCGCATCCTCACACCTGAAGGCTGAAGATCTTCCTGCCTTCTCTGTGAGCCCAAATGTGCTGGGCCTCTCTGCTGTGAAACAGCTCGAGATCTAGAGGCAGAGGAGCCACCAATCTGGTCAGACCTGAACTTGAGTCAGTCTGGGACCATGGCTGGTGCTCGATGCCACAGAGGAAGGTTCGTGAAACCTTGAACTGTTCTGCTCTCCTTCAAGCAGTTAGTAATTGGCCTAAGCTGGAGAGTTTCAGCCCTTCCTCAAACATTTTTTTTTGGGCCCCTCAGTTCAAGAAGGACAGGGAACTGCTGGAGAGGGTCCAGCGCAGAGCCACCAAGATGGTTAAGGGAGTGGAGCATCTCCCTGATGAGGAAAGGCTGAGGGAGCTGGGTCTCTTCAGCTTAGAGAAGAGGAGACTGAGGGGTGACCTCATTAATGTTTATAAATATGATATGTAAAGGGTGGGTGTCAGGAGGATGGAGCCAGGCTCTTCGCTGTGACACCCAGTGACAGGACAAGGGGCAATGGGTGCAAGCTGGAACATAGGAGGTTCCGCTTAAATATGAGGAGAAATTTCTTCACGGTGAGGGTGACAGAGCACTGGAACAGGCTGCCCAGAGAGGTTGTGGAGTCTCCTTCTCTGGAGACATTCAAAACCCGCCTGGATGCGTTCCTGTGCGATCTGCTCTAGGTGTTCCTGCTTCGGCAGGGGGATTGGACTAGATGATCTTTCGAGGTCCCTTCCAATCTCTAACATTCTGTGATTCTGTGATTTTTTTGATTGCATACATTGGAGTAGATGGCTTCCCAGGAGCTGTTCAACTCTGAGTGCAAATACTCGGCCCTGGCATTCCCAGTGCAAAGAAGGATCAGTTCAAGAGGTCACTTTTGTAGTTACCCGTTAGGCAGTTTTCCCACCTCCATCCTACAGATAATGCAAATCAACCAGTAAACAGTGCTTTTGTTTTTGAAGCCTTGTGTTAGGACTGGCTCAGCCACAGCTAAGGATAGTTGTCCTGACAAGAAGAGTCCCTCATTCAGCCATGGATAGAGATTTGTTTTGACAGCACACTGAAAATAGCATCTCACAAACCACACTGCTAGCTGGTTTTAGAATGGCCAGTTTCTGGAGTGTCTCTGACCAGCCAGCTCATTATGCTGTAAATAGCAATAACTTTGTTTAACTTTTTTTTTGAAAAATGCCCATTCCTGAAGGGTGATGCCATCCCAGGGCACCTCATGCAGGTTGCTCTCATTCAGCTTCTCCAGGAGCCCCTGGGGCTCATTAGAGAGGTAGGAACTCAGCTGAGGTGCCATCATTCGAGTAACCCCCCACAGGCACTCAACTACCTTCCCTGCAAGCCTGGGTGCCCCCCAACCTGGTCAGGTGAGCTTATCCCCCCAGCAGGATTATGTCTCCTCACAAGGCACCTCATCAGCCTTAACTCTTCCCAGGTAAGCCCAGTGTAACGGACTAATCCGTTGATACGGATGGCATGCCTTAAACAAATAGTTTTTGAGTGATAACTGATTATGGGAAGGGACAAGCGCCACGGAGATGGGACAGTGTCCTTTTCTGTGAAATGTCCCTCCTCCATTTTGACACACACAATGGCATAAGGGTAAGGTCATACCTTGGTCACAACATTAAAGGGGGCCCAATGACAGCCTGAGACTCCTGAACACCTCAGACTCATTTCTAGAACACTCTAAGGAAGGATTGTGCCCACTCAATGGAATTGCACAACTAGTGACTAAGCTCCTTTTTAGGGAGGGGATGACAAAGACTTGAAATGCAAAAGACTGCCAGTTTGGGTGTGTGCCCACCACCAGAGAAACAACCTTGGCTACCACAACAACACTGGATCCAAGGGTGGTGATCTTTTTCTCCCTCCCTCTCTGTTTCTTTCTCTTCACTCCCCTTTTTCTCAAATATATACATCTACATTTATACTGTATGCAAACATATGGCATTGAGTAATACCTTATATAAAGAGGCAGTATTTCAGTATGGAACAGCAACTGCTTTTTGATTTAAGTATAATTGTTAACCCATCATTTGGTGTTGTTTCACTTTAATTTGCCCCAAGAGGATCTTGAACCTCGTGACCTCCATTCGTTACTCAGGGTAGCCTAGTGTCGGGTCGTAATACCCAGTCTCCCCATCTAGGTGGGAAAGAGGAAAGCTCAGCTGGTAGGCTTTGTACATCTTCTGTGGAGATGTAGATAAGCTGCAGAACACCTCCTGTGGCCTCATGGGGCCCGTACGCCAATGCAGCCTTTCTCTCCTGTGCCTACATGCACTGGTGCTAGCTTCCTCGGTGGTCTACGTGTCACAGGGTCAGTGAAGACGGGAAATTTCCCGCTGTCCCTAAGATGTCTGTCAGATCACCCTGTGCCACGCTGCACAAGTTCTGATGTGCCCTCCAGGCAACATCTGGGTCCCTTGACTTCTTTGCATGCCATAATTTACAATATGAACAGGGAGTCTGCCCTGTGGGAAGTCACTAAGGTTAGATGCATGTCCTGATTTGTTTATTTAAGCCCTTCATCCCTCTGTACAGCTAATCCCTGACCATGAACGTCCATGATGGCACCCAACTTGCTTGTGGAGATTTTTGATCAACATCTAATCAAATTTGCTGGAAGCTTGCCCATCCTGACTTTTCTCTTTCTCTTGGAAAGTCTTTCACCTTTCCTTATCTTTTCTGAATGGGATGCCTCTGTCCTGTGGCTCCTACAGCCTTCCTGGTATCTTCTCCATCAGCGCTAATTTCTCACTGCCTGCCCTTTTCCTCTGTCTGCCCTTGGCATGGTATTTAGAGGATGTTACATGTCAAATTTGGTTGATTTGCTGCAGTCCAATTAGCTGATTCAATCCAATTAAGCTATCTGAAGTTATCTGTGTAATGTGGTGGCTTTGTTAGCCAACTCCATTCCCTCTTACCCTTGCGAAAATTTTTGCCTCCAGCTCCTCCCTCCAGATCTCAGCGGTAGATTTCCACTTGGTTCTTGGCTGCTTGTTGAAAGCTCATGATCAGGGCTCCAGGTTCTGCAGATTTCCTCCAGGGACTTCTCCCACCCACCTCCTTCCCCTGGTTAGCCCAGGCTGCCCACAGCTCTTCCTCCTTGCCAGGTGTCTTGTGAGTGCTCTGTTGGTCTTTGTCAGCCTGGCAATAAAGGCAGCGAGATGCTAGCCCCTCATGAGACTGGTCACTTCTACTTGAACCTGGTCAGGTTTGTACCATTATCCTCTGCCTTGCTTTGGCCAGTTAAAAGCTCTGCCCACAGTGAAGTGTGTTTTCTCCTCATTTTCTGTGGCTGCCTGCAGTCGAACTCTGTCACCTTCTCCAAGTGCCTTTTTCCTTTCCTAGGGCTACCTCTGTGTTACATTGGTCTCATCCTTCAGCAAGTTCTTCCACCTCGATCTGGAAACATTTTTTTTTTTTTTTTTTCACATGGAAAAGAATCTTATGGACCTGCTGGTGTTGTAGTCAAAAAGCAGTGACACTGGGAACCGACCTGTAGGCTAGAAAGTCTCCAGAAAACGGATCATGGAATCATAGTATCACAGAATATCCTGAGTTAGAAGGACCCACAAGGACTACTGAGTCCAACACAGTTGGACACAATTGTGCAGAATGCTGAGTACACGGATGGAACGACTATACCTGTAAGAAAATCTCAAATTCTATCCGTTAAGTGATCCCACTTGAGACCAGGCCTACACAACTTGCATATTCCTAAAGCCTACTTCAAAAATGTCCATATAAAATCTGGAACTTCTGCCCACTGTGTTGGGAAAGATGACCCCATGCATTCAGAGGAGACACCTCTTTCAGGTTTCCAAAAATTTAGTCTCCATTTTCAAAAATGCCTCAAACGATAGGATGAGAGGGGATAACTTCCTTGACAGGAAACAGCCTGGCAGGCAGAGGGCTGATCTTCTTAATGGCATCTTCAAATCGCCTTAATATAAATCCTCATAGAATAGTCTTAGTGGCTTTAATAGGGATGAAAGCAATAGTGCTGCAAAAAATGAGCAGCGCTCATGAAGCTGCACTAAAGGTATTTAAACAGTAATAGAAAATTATCATTTTTTTTGCTATAGAATTTGAACAACCCTTAAGAATTCAAGAGAATTATGTTTAAGAAATTTGACATGTCAATTAAAAACTCCTCAGAAGGATTATTATTCTCTGTTAAGCCCTTATGCTTTTCTTGCTTAGGCTGGGATATAAACGTGCTGCCTTGTTCCTAGGTGAGAGCCAGTTCACAGGTCCAGCGTTCCTGAACCACACAACTTCAGTGCTGTGCTGAGCGTTTCACCCTGACAGCATGAACATCATGATTCTTATCTTCATAATCTTCAAACTTTGCTGTCATTGTTTATCTGTAGCTGTCTTGTTACTTGGCCTGAAACATAACATAAATACTACATTTCTTTACTTGTGTATTTACTTCTAACTATCAATTTTGTGAGCATTTATGCCTTCCAAAAATTCATATGCTGTTACTCATATGGATAACTGGTGCAAGTGGTGCTGTACTGTGGATGATAGCTCCCTCTTAAGTTTTACTCCTTGGTAAAGTCTTATTTAGGATTACATTCCCATCAACTTTTTTTTTTTTTTTTTTTTTTCTGAAAGAATTCCTGGTAATTTTTCAAAATCCTTTGGCCAGGAATTTAGCCAGTAAAGAAAATTTTCAAATAAGTTGTAAAAAGCACTTTGTAGTGAAATCTTAAAGCAGGAACAGCTGCCTGGGTTTGGTTTTGACAGCTGCTCTTCACCTAACAACAAGTGGCCTATTTGTGTTCATTTATTCATTAATATTGAAAAACAGCACAATAGGATCAGATGTCTGAGCTGACAATTGTCCCACTTTTTCTCTGTGCTAGTGCTTGTGTCTCAGCATTCATAATATATGTATGTTTTGTATTTTAAAATCCCCTGTGGTTAGCTCTATTATTATATCATCAACATATTTTAGCTTCCCAGCTAAAATAATTAAGATCCCCTCCAGGAAAGGTACAAGTTTAACTGGAATACGGCTATGGCCCCATTCATTTCCCAGAGACCATGTGCATTTGTAGAGGTGAATGTTTTTAAGAGCTCTCCTGGTTGAGAGTAAATCGTCTGGTGTAGAGCTCATATTCCAGGTCACCCATGATCTCTGTGAAATCCCATATTCTTCCTTTTATCAAGGTGCTTAATTTTTTACAACAGCAGGACAGCCAAGAGCCTTGTTGAATGAGGCTTAACTGTAGCGCTGGCACCCTTAAAAAACAGAAGCACACGCTATTGCAGATGGCTGCGCTTTCCAGATTAAACTCTTCTGGCTTGCTCCAAGTTCAGGGCTATTTTGATCACCTGCCTTCCCCACAGCTCGGTCAGGCAAGGAGTCCGGCTCATGATGCAGGGAGCACAAGTGGCTTGATGGAGGGGCACGAACCTCGAAGAAAGCTCAGTAGCTATTGAAGTGCTATTTATTTACTTGCAAGCTGGCTGCCAGTCAAAACTGAACTGAACTCAAACTGCTCTCATGTTATAGGGTAGCCCCACAATGCCATCAGCAAACCAAGGACACCGGAGATGTTTGAGAAATGAAGGTTTTGGACCATGCTTTTGTTTATCCCCTGCTTTTTGGACTTCTATGGCTAGAAATTGTTTTCCTCTGAGAGGGCAGGAATGTTCCCAGGTCAGAGCAGTAGGGTGCTGGGAACTTCAAGTAATCCCCAGGTGACAGCATCAACTGCTTTCAGTATTGCATGTTAGAAGCTTGTGTTCTCCACTGTGCTGAGATTCAGAGTGTAAAGATGCAAAGCTGCAAAGTGACAACCTGAGCAGTCCCCACGACTGGTGTGTGGGCAGTCAAAGCTCGCTCTGAGCCAGGCTGTCACTGCTCAGCACGGCAAGGCAGCCATCCACGAGCACCAAGAGATCTGCTTTGTTCAGCGGGCACCGAGAGGCAGCACATTGCTCCACACCCACAAGGGTGCTCCTTGAAAACACCATCTTAGTCTCATTTAGGGATTTAAACACTACACTGGATGGCACTTGGCTGAAAGGAATGCTACTGAGGGGACTTCGGAAGCACAGAGAAGGAAAAAAAAAAAGAAAAGAAAAAAGAAGGGAAAATGATGGAAAAAATCTGAATCACTCTCTGAACCCAAGTAAAAAAAAAAAAAAAAAAAAAAAAGGTAAATAACAAAGCACATCTTACATGTAAACAAAAGTTGCTGAAAGAGCTGGAAGAGTTCCCTAGACTAGTTAAAACCAGTAAAAGTTATACGTATGCATTTTGGGAAATTATTTGGCGTTGCTACATTTGTGTCCCACAAGCTGAAAGTGATTTAGTTCAGCTGAGTCTGGAAGGAAGCACAGGTAACAAAGTAGGCAAACTAAGACCATTTAAAAAACAAGTAACAAAACAAAACAAAACAAAAACCCAAGCTCACAGATCAACGCGGAGACCGGTGAGGAATCCTGCGCTTTGTGCCCCAGTGGACTTGTTTTTGTCGCACAGGAAATGGCCCGGAACTACCCAGGATTTGCAAGCCAAGGGAGGTGCTGCTGGGTGCCCGGGCTGACACAAAGGCAAGCGGAGCGCCCCGCTCCCACGGAAATCTCCCATGGACACCCCCCACGGCGAGCTGGTGCGGGAAGCCAAGGGGTCACTGCAGGGAGCGCTCTGCTAAACCAGCGCCAGAACCAGGATGGGACTGGACCCATCCCCATGGCTTCAGCCTTTTGTTCTGACGCACCAGGAAAAGTTATCTGCTGCTTTCGGAACGCGCTGAAATTAAGCCGGCGTGGGAGAAACAACTCACAGATGTGCGTCCATATGCACACAGGTACGCACACGCGCGCGCACGCACGCACGCACACTGCGCCTGCGGCGCTGCCCCCGCGGCTCCCGGGGGCCGACGCGG
>VXAV01010314.1:1018288-1034377 GCA_013399715.1 Alectura lathami | reverse complement strand
GGCCCCGCGCGTCCCGCAGCGCGCCCGAGCCCCGTTTTCTCGGGCGGCTTTCACCGCCGTCATCTTTCATTTGTTATTCGCGTGGTTCTTCGACTTGGTGGCTTCAGCGTGGGAAGCTCTCCCCCCCCACCCCGTACCTCTCACACGAGCCCGAAGTTGCCGTCTCCCTTCGCACGCCCGGCTCCGGATGCGTGCGGCTGCAGGCGTTTAAAGGGACCCGCCGAACCTGTTGTTGCCTCGGCTGAGCGCGGCTCGGCAGCCCCGGGGGCCCGCGTTGCTCGCTCGTTGGTGTAACTGCAGAAAAGTTGAGGGCTGCGCCCTGCCGCCGTAGCTTTGCGGGCATGTGGCGCGGGTTGCCGCTCCCAGCCTGCCGCTGGGAGCCCGCAGCACGTGGCCGCTGGCCGGGCCCTGTGTCCCCACGTGTGTGGGGACAGAAGTGTCCCGAATCCAGAGCCAGCTTCGGCAGTGTTGCATCAGCGTTGGAGGCTGAGCAGTGGACAGCCACCAGGTGCCTCCTTCCAAAGGTGAGCCTGTCAGCCGTGCACAGGGCACGTGCTATGGAAACACCCCCTCTCCCCAGTCTGCGCCTTGCTGTGTAGTTTACAGTTTTCTTAATTAAAAAGATTACGTGAACCCTGCAGGACCGGGGCAGGTGCTGAACTGGAGGTCTTTGTGCCACGAACTCCTTTGTGTCACAACTCCTTGGGCGCCCAAGTGAGTTCCAGCTTGCTTGAGCTCTGCAGCCTGTGGCAATGAAGCAATGAGCAGAGAGTCACAGGGTGTTCAAACACACCTACGAGCCTGCAGCATCTTCCCCCGTGGGAAGTAGGTGGGACTGAGCTCCTCAGCCTCTGGGAGAAATTCCTCCCTGCTTCTCTCCCAGGCAGGGGATCTCAGGGGGGAGCTAATTGCCAGTGTTGCAGTCCTCCCTTCCAAAGGAAAACACTGCTTGCTGCTTAGGAGAAGAAAACTTCTAGAGAGATGACAAATCCACCCAGGTTAAAAATTAGCAGCATTAGAATTGTGATGGTTTGTCTTGCTCATGCTGAACAGCTCTTTCTGTGTCACCAAACTGCTTTGCACCAGTTCTTAGCTCTCGGTGACTTGCACCACTTTCTCAGTGAGGTTAACAGCATGCACAGCCCTGCATTACAATCAGCTGCTGCCTTAGACCTGCCCCTCTTGTGGCACTTGCTGCTTAGCCTGGACTTGAAAACTGAGTAGCTGAGCAGGACGCAGGGGTGGGACTCAATTTCATGAGCGCATCAATTTCTCTAGAATGTGCTTGGTCCAAAGTCTGGGTGAGGTGACCACTAATACTGCTTAAAGACTTGGAGGTGTCCTTTTTAGACAAGTCACTTCAGCTATTTTGCTAGATAATTACTACTTCTGTTGCAGTCCCCATCAGGTATGTTAGTCTCGAAAAAATAATAATAAAAAAAGTTGATTAGTGTCTTGTGATCTCAGGTGTCTGTGATATTTTTCCAGTAGCAGGTGGTTGCAGACAGCATCTAACAACTGCAGTGACTGTACCCAGATAAGCATCACAGACCAAATGCCAGCAGCTTACCTGAGAGCATCTTGGGTTTTCCTTGCGGAGCGTGGTTCTAGTTTTGCAACAGGAGTTTCAGGAGGGAAGTTCTCTTTCAAGATGGAATGTCTGCAGGTGGGACAGGTTTGGGATTTCTTTTTTTCCCCCAATGCAAATCTTGCTGATTATTGTTTTCATGCTTTGGCCTATCCCTGCTGGAGCACTAACCGCAGGGCAGTTTGCAGGAACGCCCAAGTGGCTTAGCCTTTCACTTTTCTTCTTTGTGTAAGTGCGTCAGGTTCCTATTTCCCACAGAAGGTCGGCAGGCTCCTTTGCAGCTTGACTACTGAAAGCTTCACAGGATGGCTTGTGGCCCAGCCAGAACACTGTGGGGTCTGAAACAAGGGAAAGAAATGTCTGTTTTTATTTTAATGCTGTCTGGTAGCTGCTGCCAGTTGCATCTGTTACACTGAGATGTCACTGCTGCACTCAGTGTGCACCAGTAGCTGCAGACGAGACCGGCAGAAGAGCTAGCTTACTTATTTTGGCAGGGGAAAGATTCCTGAAGATGTAGTTTGACCTTTTACTGTTTCAGCTCAGCTGAAACTGTGGGATGCTGTTTCATTCTGATGTGCCTGGACTGTAGCAGTGGCCAAACACGGCTTTTCTGCAAGGAAAGTTGTTTTGGGTGGAGAGAGGAAAGGAGGCAAGAGGGAAAACAGGAGGATATAGAGGGCATAAGGAATGTACAGTACATGCAATTCTAAGGTTGTGATTGCTGGAAATCAGTCACTCTCGTTTGCGCTATAAGGACAGATGTCAATGTAAGGAAAAAAAAAAGTTTCTGTGAATACTGAAGTTATGCTTTCAGATTCCAATCAGCTTGGTCTCTTGCTTGGAGCATTCTGGCTTTGGGAATGTTAAAATATGGTTCTCTCTGGTCCAATCTTAACCTTTATTCCAAAGTTTCTTTTTGGACCATGTAAACGGGTGGAAGCATATTTACATCAAGTCTCTGATACAGTTTGGCTCCTTTGCCCCACAGTTGATTTCCAGTAGAGGTACTGTAGTTTCCTTCAGCAGAGGGACAGGCCCAGGAGTTTATTAGCTAGACAGACAACTCTACTTCTGGCACCCTAGACATCTCTGGGAGCGTTTTCCATGTATGTACATGTGCCTGCATGTATGTGTGTGCAGATGTAAAAGCCAGAGCATGTACAGTCTTTCTGTACTTCAAGGAAGTTTTGGGTTGTGCTGATCCAGGCCAGGGTGGGGAGATGGGAAAAAAGAGGTATTGAGTAGTCAGACCGGCATCCCTTTGCTCCCCTGTAACCTGGGGGAGTGCTTCTCTTTCAGCTTCACGAGAAGCAGGTGAGTGTATTCCTTCTGACTGGCACAATAATTGGGTTATATTGGGAGACATGCCTGCCTGCTAGGAATTCCTTCCTTTCTGTTATTAAAGACTTTTCATTCTTCTTGGGTGATCAGAAAGAATGCAGAGGAATCTGGAAAGGCAAACGCAAGTGGCTCAGCTTTTCTTAACCTGAAAAGTTCAGAAGTTCTTCCTTAACTTGAAATCTTAATGAGCATCTGAAGCAATACCTTTTAATTTAGATAATCAAATTAATTTTTGCAAAGAAAACTGAGTCCCAATTTCTAGTCCTGACAGGCAACAAAAGCATTAAACAATTCTCACACGCATATGATGCATGCTGCTTTGTACCAGCCTTTCACAAATGTAATAAGCAGGGTGTGTTTTTCTTCCCCACCTACTCTGCTGTTCTCTGCTTGACTCCAGCTTTTCTGCTTTCACTGAAGTGTAAGGGCAGAGGGATGGCAAGGACTTGTTCCTTCCATTCAAGTTGCTAAAGCAGGTGTTCAAAGCAGGACTTGTCAGAACAGCAGCTTCCCCTTTTGAAGGGGGGCCAGGGAAGAGGATCACTTTTTCTCTAACATGGGGGAGTTGTGTTCCCTACATAGTGCAGGTAAACCTTCATTTCTGCAGATTGACAAATGCACTCCACTAGGATTTATGATTTTTTGCTGCTGAGTGGTCCTTTTCCCTTCTGTGCAGCTGTTAATATAACTTGCTTAAATTTGACAAAAGTATTTTAGGTGATACTTTTGTGGAGCTACATTGCTACCTGCCATCTTTTTGTCTGTCCCAAATATCACATGGTTAAGCTTCCACAGCTAAAATTTCCAGGCATTACAGTAGCAGGGAGGCTACACTGTGTTGCTGACTGGCAAATCTAACCCCCTGGTTCTAATTTGTGATCTAAATTGCAAAGCTTCCAGGTTAGACCTTTTTAAATGGCCCAGTCATATCCTTCTAACTACCTGAGGTCTGTAGAGAAGTAGCATCAACTCCAGCACTAGACATAGAATTCTGGAAGTCGGGATGGAGCACTTTAAGTTCAGCAGTGTTGGTGAGTACTTGTGAACTTAAATGCAGTCAACATTAGCTTTTAAGCTCTGCAGCTGACAAGATGTTTACTGTGTAATGGTCAAATGGCAACTGTTTAGGATTAAATGTGTAGTTGGACTGACGCCTTCCATTTATAACTGTACATCGATGCAGTTGTCAGAGAAATCTGTTTTACTTGCGGTTTTGCTACCAGCTTTTCCCCATTCACGCATGATATATGGTAATACTGTTGCTGACCATTCATCAAGTGGGAAACAGATGGCACTAGTTTCCCTTCCTTTGAAAGACTGTTGAAAGGCTGCTCCTGTGAGAATGGCAGCAATGATGCAAAACAAAATATTTTCAGAATATACATGTCTGATGCCAGCCTTTGCCAGAACTTTAATTGTAGAAAAAAAAATCATCGTATTCTACTGTGTGTAAATACCAGCTGGTGACAGAGATCATCTCATCAGTGCCTGAATTTCTGGGAGAAACAGGGTTAGAAAATGAATCAAATTGTTGAGAACAGTTCTATGTCTTACTCTGTAACAATCAGTGTGTTTTTACTGTTTAAATTTTGTTGCTCTGGTACACCTTGTGACTGCAGTTAACCTTGACTTTCTAAAGAAAAGCACGAGACCATAGACCAAGGTAGTCAAACAGCCTAGAATTACTGTCTGGTAGCTGGAAATTCCCAGATGAATGTGCTGTTGCCTCTCCAGAGACTTGTTAAACACAGTGTCCTCAAGACACACCCCTTTGAAGGGAAGGGGTATGTTGGATGCTGAAAAACAAAATTTGTGCTCTGAGTGTCTGCCTAGACACTCCTTTTATTTGTCTTGACAGTCTAGGGGTACTAACTTGATCTGGCTGAGCATTCAAGTTCATTTTTTAAGCACCCCGGAAAACATCCAGACAGAAGCAGAGTAGTTCTGAGTCCAACCCTCCCTCAGCAAGGCCATTCAGCAGGCTGCTAGCTGGATGCCTTTGCTCACTTACTGCAGCTTCTTCTGGCCTCCAGGCTAGTGCTGTGCTAATAGAAGGAGCAATGAGTCTGTAGGAAGCCTGGCAGCATTTGGGGCAGCGTTGCTGGCTATGTGCACCAGTCATCCTTGGGAGAATCCACCTTGAGGTGAGCTTGTGCTGCAACCTTGCACAAAGACAAAAGGAGCACAGTGCTTCAAACCATCCAGTTTGCACAAGTCCCTTGCCTTCCCCTCTGCAAGGGATTTGGTCACAATGTTTCGGTTTTGTTTTTGCAATTTCTGGTTTTCTTTGGAGCCTGGGAACCTTGGGCATTTGTCTTGCAGTGCTGCCATGTCCTGATCTTCCCCTGCGGGGTGGGGGTGTTGCTGGAGGTAGTTCTACCTACGTGTAGAGGACCATGTCTAGACCTGTGTGGTTCATTAACTGTTGCTGTGATCCTTCAAAAATGCTCAGGATCTTTATCCCTACCTGTAGCCTGTCCTTCAGTAAGGTGAGCGTGATGCTAGGTGTAGTCATTTTATGGAAGCATGTTTTCATTCAACCTCACCTGACCCTGCTTCTCAAAGTATTTTACTGCTGTAACAATGAGGCAAGCCTTGATGCTGCAGACTGAAGATTTCAGGTTAATTTTCTCCCTCCCTGTGGAGGATGAGTCCTTCCCTTGTCCTCCTGCAGGGTGAAGATATGGGGACAGGCTCTCGCACCACGTGTGTTCCCCAGTAACCCATGCCATCCCTGTTCACTGGGGCATGGCAGTCCCTGAGACCACGAGGTGACTGGGAGTTCCCTCTGACTAGAGTGTCCCACAGGTGGTGATGGAGGTGCTGCTCTCCAGAAAGCCCCACCTTAGCCACCGGATCTCTCAGTAGGTGTGGTGGGGGGAGGTTGGGTTTTTGTTAGCTTCTATGAGACTTGACCTTTTGTTAGGAGAAGGGGGAAGAATGTGTGTTATTTGCATGGCTCTGTCTCCTTTCGGTTCTTAAAAGCAGAAGTGCTCAGCAGTGGAAGCCTGTTCTCGGGGAGCTTCCTGTCACCGGTGGGCTGTCTCCTGAGCAGCTTTCATGTGATGGATGACAAGCAGCAAAGGTCTGCTCTGGCATGGGGTCAACAACGCACCACAGTCTGTTCAAACAGAGCCCTCCTACGAGCAGTCCCTGCACGGCCATGACACACATGCTCTACACTTCCCTTGTGGCCAGCAAGGCCTTCATGTGACAAGAAAGCACCTGCTGCACTCAGTTATTTCTTGAAATGCTCTGGGAGCTGGGCGTGAAGGCAGTCTGCGCTGGGGAGCACCTGAGGCCTGCAGAATGGTGGCGATGGGCAGGCCCTTCGGAGCCTGGGCAGTGGGCTGCCCCTCATGGAAGGGTGCATGTGCGGGAGCCGGCACTGCTGTGGAGGTTGCTGGCCTGGGCCTGGCCATAAAGAAGTGTTCCTGGGTGCCGAGCTTCAGACGCAGGGCGAGGTGGGGCTCCACCCTGCCGCTTTTAGAGCGGCTTTTCAGGTATGTCTGCCCCACAGCCTAGGGGTATGGCTGCAGCTCCTTTGAAGTGACTCCTACTCGCTTTCAGCAAAGCAGGTTTCCAGTGAGGGCAGGTGGTGACGACAGCCTGGTTGCTGTGACCCGGGGCTTGGGCAGGTTGGCATGGCTTACCCTGCAGCCCGCCTTGCTGCAGGTATAGGAATGGCTTTCCTGAGCTGCGCCGGCTGTGTTGACACCTCTGGGTTGTGCTGCTGTAGGTGTGCCCTTAGAGGAGAACTGTGCAGTTGGTGTGCTTGTGAGTCCTGATAGATCTTGCTTGATGTTCTAGCTGCTGTGCACTCTTCTGTAAAATAATGAAGTATGGGCTAGGTGCATCTGCTCTTTTGAGGCAGTACGAGATGGATTAGGCCAGTGCTCTCTCAGTTCCCTGTCCTGAATTACAGTGAAATGTTGGTTTGCATATTGAATCATGAGAGTTTTTCTTTCAGTATCTAAAAAGTGATAGCTAACCCCAGTTCCTGTTTGTTTCCACAGGCTACAGCTGGGAGGAAAAGATGTTCGGCTTTCACAAACCGAAGATGTACCGGAGTATAGAGGGCTGCTGTATTTGCAGAGCTAAGTCTTCCAGTTCCCGCTTCACTGACAGTAAACGCTATGAAAAGGATTTCCAGAACTGTTTTGGGTAAGATTCTTCCTTTGGTCAGCCCTGCATCAGTTAGGGTGTTGGTCTTCAAGCCACATGCCTCAGAGGTTGGCTTGGACAGGTGGTGGGAGAAGTCTCCAGCCTCTTCATGGCTGTCCCACTGCAGGGCTCGCCTCTCTGCGGCTGCCAGAGGAAAGCTGCAATAAATGACAGCAGTGAAGGCTCAGGCCGATGCCTGCTCTCTGCTGAAGTATGTGCAGTGACTTAGTCACATTTCTTAGAGGTGTAAATCCCTGCACAAGGTGGAAGGCACCACAGATCCGTGGAGGTTTTTGGCCATTCTGAAGATAGAAGGACATGAGATAAAACTTACATCTTGTTTTGGCTATCGGTGCTGTTGTTCAAATAGGACTTATCGATATGTTAGGAAAGCTTCTAACTGGAAGCCCATTCTGATGGAGGGTAAGGTTCAAGTAATCAGCTTTCCAATTAGGTGAAGTTGCGTGTAATGTTGCATGGAAGTGTTGGTAAGAAAAACTGTAAAAACCAGTCACTTCTTATACCAGCTGCTGTGAACAGACCTTTTAACTATTTGGAACTTCGAAATTTTGTCTAAACTTGTGTCACTGAGTTGTCAACAAGATTCTTCTGGTAGCTTGCAATTACTTTTTTGGATTTTATTGCTTGACAAACTTTTCAGAATAAAAGCTTCTACTGTTTATGCTGTAGTTTTCCATGAAACCATTTTCCCAGGAAAAAAATGCCTTCTACTTCTTCCCTTCCAGTCTTGTTGAATTAAATCTCAAAATCTTAGGCTAAAGTGGAACTTGCATACAGATTCTATTTAAAAACTCATATTTATCAGTATTGCTTCTCTTGTCTCAAGCACTGCACGTGTGCAAGTCTTTGCAGTCTTTGTGAGCCTCTACATTGTTTCTCGCTCCCTCTTCTCCCCCACCCCCCACCTTCTAGAAACACTCCTTTCATGTACAGTTTTATAGTTCTTTGTATTGACCATGAATTTTTGTTCATAAATCTGGTGCTGACAGTTTCTGTCGTATTTCTTGGCTGCTGTCCTTGGCAGTGGAAAGACTGTGTGAAGGCCCATCGCTTTTTTATATAAACAGCAGTAAAGAAGCTTGCAGTATACAGGGGCTTTTGGTCTTGCACTATCTGAAATATGTTTGTCAAGGTAAAAATGCAGTCTTAACACTGAGCAAATAAGGGCTTATCTGAGTCTGCCCCATTCATCTATAAATGCTCCAAAGTCCTCTCTTTGAATAGACGAAAGACCCCACCATGTGTCCTCTTTAGTGTGGATTAGCTTTAGAGATGATTTCTGAAAAAAAGCTTGTTAGAAGGAAGCAAGTATTGCTGTTGTTCCAGTGACTCCTCCTGCTGAAATTTTATCCTGCATGTATGCAGAGGTGTGTTGGGTGGTATTTGTTACTCATCCTTGAAGCTCTGAGAAGGCTATGAGCTGAATAAACTTGTGTCAGATCTCAGAGTTGTGTTCCCCCATGTACACTCCAGGAATAGGATTATTCCCCCTTTCCCTCCCATCAAATCGACCCAACCACTGAAGCAGTGGTTTAAAAAGAGACAGACAAAATATAAACAGCAATGCAATGGAGCTTGGGCTTTTTTAGTGCCCTTCTGGAGGCAAATTACAATGCCTTCTATTGCTACCTGGAAGTGTTTTCTGAAAGTGAGTCCTGGTCTCCAAATGGCAATGTTTGAGCACCCTGCTTAATTGTCATGCTTGAAAATCAGAACTTGAGAACTTTTCCTTATGCTTCTTGCTCTATTATCACATGATTATTTTTATTGGTTGTTATAAAGTGATTTTTACTTTTATTTTTACCAGACTCCACGAGGCCCGCTCAGGAGATATTTGCAATGCCTGCGTACTTCTGGTGAAAAGATGGAAGAAATTGCCAGCGGGATCCAAAAAGAACTGGAATCATGTTAGTTGGCTTATTTATTTCTCCCCTAACCCAAAACTAACTCGTCTTCTACCTTAGTCCATCCTACATCAGAGGGGAGGCACTGGCAAGGTTTTGGGTGTGTCTGTTTCCCCCCACGCTTTCCCTGCCCAGCCCCAGCATCTCTAAAACTTTCCTGGGATATTTCCTGTTACATGACTTTTGTATGTCTTTGTTTGGCTTCTGTGCAAGCTATGGATGGAGTCACAGAATTACTACCTTGTAATTCCTTGTTCTCACAAGCTCATAACTTTGTCCAGAAGTTATGACATTCAAAACATTACAGATTTGGCCTCTGACCAAAATCGGTTGCTCTTTTTCTTACAGTTTGAACAAGCAAGGTGACTTGCTCAAGCAACACATAAATCAATGTGGTTTAGTCAGATAATTAAAGACTAATATCTTGCAGCTATTCCTACTCATTCTGTTTTGATATATCTAATTCAGTTTGGGCCTATAGCTTGGGGATGTGATCAGGATTCTTTGTGTATGTTATCATATTTATTCAGGAAGTCTCATTGACAATAGGAGCCAGAACTATGGTTATTACTAGTACTAGCTTTATTCAGAAGTTAAATTGATTTTTTTTTTTTAAACCTGCTTGGCAGTCACTCTTTTGAAATTCTGTTAGTTTAAATGAGTGAAGTGTAAGTGTCAGTGCACAAAACTGCCTTGGTTTAACTTGACTCTTGTTGAGCACCTTCAGCTAAATTGATGTGGGCAGTGTTGGGGCACAATTCAGGAGCACTGTCTGCATTTCCTGTGTTATAGGTGGTAGATGCCAGGGCTGGACCCAGTCTGAAAACAACACTGAAACCAAAGAAAATGAAAACTCTCTCTGGAAACAGAATAAAGAGCAATCAGATCAGCAAGTTGCAGAAGGAATTCAAGCGACACAGTAAGTAGATCCAAACACATTTTGGTAATAAACTTTCTTTTCCCCTAAAAGAGCTTACTGGTAAGTGACCATGCTGAGCCACCTCCTGGATTCAGTTGTGCTCTCAGACGTTTAGGCACTCTGTTTCTGTAACTGCTCCTCATTGTGCCAGGGGAGGGGGCAGAATGGAGGGAGAGAGCTTGTGTGCAGGGTGGATGTCTGCAGGAGGTGGGTTGTGGCAGGGAGAGGTTAGAGGCAGGGGCGAGCAGGGAGCTTGGCTGGAAGGAGTAGGCAATTGTAGCCTATGTCCCACACTTATGTGCCACATCTCTAGGAAAAACTTCTTGGGCAAAGCCCTCGTTGAAGCTGAAGGAAGAAGTTTTCTCCTGCTCTCATTAATGTGCTGTGATTAGTCTTCAACTCTCCCTTCTCAAGACAGGCTGCCCTTCTGATATCACTATCAATCCTTTTTTTCCATATAGGTTTTCAACGTAGGCTTTTTATTTAGCCTATGTTCCACCCCATAAACTCCTCTCATGTTTTCTCCGTATAGTTTCCTTACACCTTCCTCTGCCAGTCTAGGTGGTTTCTTTCCGCTAGCACCTAGAATCTTCAAATAGATTCGGATTCATAGCTTCCCAACGAAGCCATCTGTCAGTAATGCTCTAAATATGTCAGTAATTTAGGTTTTTCCTCTAAAGCAAACCTTCCAGCTTCTTAACTGTTGCTGTCTTGGTCTTCTTTCCATTTTCAGTCATCTTGCCTGACCTGAACAAAAAAAAACCAGTAAAGGCTCTGGCCCAAAGAGCTTGTGTCTACTCATCCAACATGCTAGAGTTAATTCTTATAAATCATGTTTCTGTAGGTGATAGAGATGACAACTAAAAGGTGGCAGACTGGCAGTACCTCTATTTAGGTGTGCATCTGCATACTTGAAGTTCATCACTCGGTTTTGACCCAGCTAGAGCTTTGTGCTACCTAATGTGTTGCACTAATCAAGAGCTTTACAGGATTTTAACACAATGGGTGAGAAAGGAGATTTGCTTTAAAGTACTAGATCTGAAGCAAAGATCCTGAGCGACTCCAAGGATATTTCAGTGATTACAGAGAGACCAGGATCCTGTCCAAAGTGTGGCCTCCACAGGCTGCACTTGAAAGCCAGGGACTGTGACCCTGAACCTCTTTCCAGTCCTTGACATGCAGGGACCCCCTTTGGTCTCCCAAATGATGCCGGCTGTTCTCTCAAGGATCTTTTGAAGTGGGCAAGGGCAAGTGGAGAAAAGAGTTGTTAATTACAACAAGGGAAGCCTAATAACGAAAGTCTTTCTCTCTGGTTCTAATCTGCATGCAAGCTTTTAAAAGTGAGAATAAGGATGAGTTGCTGGGTGCATGTCCTCATTCTTGCATTTATTCCTCTCCCGTACAGACTCAGATGCCCACAGCACCACTTCTAGTGCCTCCCCAGCTCAGTCCCCCTGCTACAGTAACCAGTCTGACGAGGGCTCTGACATGGAGATGAGCGCCGGCTCCAGCAGAACACCGGTTTTCTCCTTTCTAGATCTCACTTACTGGAAAAGGTAAAATGCACCAAAGGATGTACTCTGTGCAGACAACAATGTGTTTCATGTTCACAGTGCTCAAGTCTGCTTGCTCAGGGACTTGCAGGGTGCTGCTGCTGAGCTTGTTTTAGTGATCTCATTTAAATCGCTGAGTATTTATAATATATATTATATAAACAATACTGAGGTTCAGAGAAGCAGCGTCTTGGGCTGAACTGAATGTTTCTTTCATTTTTGTAACTTCTCTATATTCTTAACACTCACTACCGTCATCTCTCCTTGCTGTTCCTTTCAGGCAAAAGGTCTGCTGTGGAATCATTTACAAAGGGCGTTTTGGGGAAGTCCTTATAGACACTCATCTCTTCAAACCTTGCTGTAGCAATAAGAAGTCTGCCACTGAGAAGCCAGAACAAGAAGGACCACAATCTCCAGCAATCTCCACTCAAGAGGAGTGGTGACTTCCTTGGAGAGCTGTGGAAGGTTATACAAATCCTCTTATTCTCTGGAAAAATACTAGAAAAGTGACTCTGTTCACATTGGACACCTGTTATGCTGCCAAAAGACTATTCCCTAGAACTGTTTTGGGTTTTACTGCTACAATCCCACAAACTCTGAAGCCAGTTTGTATCCTTTCAGAAAGACTGTACATAATATTTAAGATGCTATGGAACACTTAGCAAAGCTGAATGCTGCTGCAAGGTTGTCCCTCTACTCTTTCCCTCCCACTCTCTTCTCAAATGAACTTGAGGATGGGGTTTTGTATATTAAAGTGTATGTAGTTCATCTTCATGTATTGAAAGAAGCAGTGGTTGTAAGGCGTTTCTTTTAAAGTTGGTTGATAACCTCCCTTAAATCCCTGAGAAAATATTTCATTCTTAGACATTTATGAGTCAATATGATGAACTAATACATAGAAATGTTGTCACCTCTCTAGTTATATAAATGTATATTTTTTTTAAAGGTGTGGAGATCTCACCCTGTACTACTGACATTGTAACAAATATTTTTTTCCCTCCTACATGACAGGCTGTTAACTGCAGACATCTCTACTGTAAGTGATAGTTTTCTGAGAAAGCCTCCCAACATCAGATGCTCTGAGGGAGGAGGTAAGGAGCACTTCCCCCCTTAGCTGAGGGGGAAGATTTGCCTGAGAACTGAACACAGTGGAAACCCAGCAGCAGCTGCTCTGGGCTGCATGCAGTAACTGGCTGGTGATTAGAGGTGGACCCAGAAAACAACCCAATGTCCTGGTTGGGTGTAGATGATGGCCAAAACCAAGTAACTGCTATATCTGTTGGCCCAGTGCAGCTGAAATGTGACCACAAACCAGACTTCTTGCTGGTTTCAGATCTGACAGAGAACCAAGCCCCTCGCTAAGTGGCTCTGGTCCAGGGACACGGTCTGATTCCAGCCTGGGGTGTGGATTCACAGTGCCTGTTTTGGAGCCCTTCCTTGGCAGTGATGCTCTATTTTTGTTCAACAACCAGCAGATCACAGATTTTGTGAATACTGGACTTTCTCTAATGACAAAGACTTCTGTTAGGATTGGTGCTGTACTGAATAGAGGCAGCTCTCTTCTCATATATGATCAAAAGATAGCGTTTCCTACACAGATTCCTAGCTAAACTTGTGTGCAAACCATTGTGGTGCTCCTTCAAACTCCACTCTGCCTTTAGGGTGAAAGCAGCTTCCTGGAAAGAGTGTGCTGCTGTTTTAGCTCCCGATTGATTCATGTTCCTTTTATGAAGGTTTAATTTGTGTAATTTGGGAATTATGCTTTTCTTGTTTGTTTGGGGGGAGGGCAGAAGGGATTTTTATTATTACTCTTTTGGGATATTCTGCAGTGGACTGCTACAAGCTTTCCTTTTTGTGTGTCATCAGCATAATACTTTGGTGGGTAGGGCCTAGGACTGGATTTCCATGTAATCTCACTTCCTGAAATGGGACTGGTTAGCAAATTAAAATACAGGTAAGGAAAGACATGCAGGTTTTAAGAGGAGCCTCCACCCTCAAAACAGTTTACTTTCTGCTATTGGGTAGCCTGCCTTCTGAGGAGAACATCAGAAGAAGGCTTAGACTTATCGCTGCCTTACAGCTTATAGCTTTCGCTGCTCTTAGTTTGTTTTTCCTGAACTCTCTGATATTCTGAAAGGAGGACAAAGCTATGTATCGTACTTTCATCTGCAACCAAATAAATGGATACTTGCTTGTATAACTGCTGAACTAGGTTGGTCGTGCCTAATAAGGGCTTGAGCAAGAGTCCTAGCTACGTTTGCAGACACCTGCTTCTATTGGAGTTTGTGTTTTCAGCATCAGCAATTCTGTACACCTAAGGCTGCAGTACTGGTGGTAGGATGTGCTCTGATACAGATCATCTCTTCTGTATTTATTTATTTATTGCTAGATTTCAACTGCCAACTGCTTCCCCTACTCCCTCCCACCTGTTCCGTTCCATTCCCGGTAGTAATGCAAAATGAACTGTATGTAGTCATGCACTTTGTATTAATGTATTAGAAATCTACGGAACCTGTTTTGTACTTTTATACTGTTCAGACACTTGTAATCCAAACTTTTTTTACTAGGGTAATGAATAAATTTAGACTTATTTAGAAAATAAACTATTTCTCTGTTTATTTCAACTGTTCATTGAATTCAGCTTTGTGTTTGAACCAGCCCATGCAGTCCTGGTTTCTATTTGAACAAGACTTCAAGCCTTTTTGTTAGTTTTTTGAGAGAGGAAGTGAGATAAAGCTCTTGGAAAGAAGCTGTTCTGTATTTATTTTGGGAAGAGGAGCAGAGCAAGGGAAGGGTATGATGCTTATTGTGATGGACAGCTGCCTCAGGGCAGAGTTCTCCAGCTTTCCCTGGCACTGCATGTGTGTAACAGCCAGTCCTTTACTGGAAATGGGTGGTGCAGAATTTGGTGGTCTCCAGGGGCTTGCTGTCTGATAGCTCACGGGCATCCAGCAAAGGCCAGCTGAAGAAACAGCCTTAGAAGTTTGGTGCTGACAGCGTGTGGAAACATCCCTTTCCAGATCCAGCTGAGGCGGTGGAAGGGAACACTGCTCCTGTGCTGGAGCCTGGGGTGTTTCTTCCCATGACAGGCGTAGTCAGCTGGATAAGCGTCAGCAGACTGGTGGGAGCAAGGTCTCTGGTAGGAGGTGGCAGTGAGTAATGGGGTTTAGAAGGAGATGAGTCTGTTCCCTGGCTGAGGAGGAAAACCTTAAGCTTAATGGTTTACTGCAAAAGACTGTTTTGGACTTCAGTGGAGAAACTGATTTATTCCTGCTGATATACTGGCTTTTTACTATAAATTGAGCAAAATTATATCCAGGGGTTCATGTAGCAAGAAATCATTTTGGTGAAAGTTCTGCACAGACTGCACGACTACAATTGCACATAATTTTTAGAGCAACAGCATCTGTTTTGGACATTATCTGCTGTAGATGCATGTAAAATTGGTGTGTGTTCCACTCCTTGCACTGCCCACCTTTTTTCAAGTAATGGATTCCTTTTCTCTCTTCTTTGACTAGTGAGCTCCTGTGACTGCTGAGGTGTCTGGGTAACCTCAGGGTGTTAAAACAGCAGTTTCAATGGGGAGTGTTTTCTGAGTGAAGCAGATAGCCTCATAGAAGACTACAGCTGTGGAGGAGAAAGCTGCTCCTATAGGATCAAGGGGGAGACAGGACTCTGAGCAGTGTGGAGTGAGAGCTGGAGCCAAAATCGTGGCTAAAGCCCACCTGTGCTTTACCTGAATCAGCTGTCACAATGGCAAGCGTGGCATCTGCTGAAACAGCTGCCAGCACACAAGCACTTAAAGATGTTTTACAGAGGGTTGTGTTATGCCTGCTTGGAAGATGAGGAAAGCAAGGCA
This sequence comes from Alectura lathami, assembly GCA_013399715.1. NCBI lineage: Eukaryota > Metazoa > Chordata > Aves > Galliformes > Megapodiidae > Alectura > Alectura lathami. Next base: position 1,019,028 of record VXAV01010314.1, on the reverse strand, counting down.
TGTGACCAGAAGGTATTCAGTATTTTGCTGGAGATCAGCTATGGACCAGGAGCAGACCTTAGACTTCTAAAGCCTGAGTTGAGTGCTTTGTGCTGCTGGTGAAGGACAAGGGCAAGTAGCCTATTCTGTACAGCATGACAAGTTCTTTTCCTGTTGACTTCTGCAGCGTTGGGTCTGTAACCTGCTTTCTGAGCAGATGAGGGGGGCACCCAGCCTCAGTCACTCAACAGTTGCAACTATTTTCACCTGAAGTTGTACAAAATTTCCATTTCAATATGATTTAAGAAAAAAGGAAGCTCCTAAATGTCACTCGCAGCATTAATGTCATTATTTGGGCTGTGTAGTGAGGGCTATGAGCAGTCTGCTGTGTATCCCTGCTGCCTGTGGCAAGGCTGCTCCCTTTCGGCCCTCATTTTCTGTTTCCTTCCCATGGCAGTCTGGCCACAAGGGAGCATGTGTCCAGGTCTCCTTTCTTACACACAGCTAGGACACCGGCTGTGACACCTGGCAGATGCTCCTGGCTTCCCGCTGCGGAAAACAAACACAACACACATGCTCCCTTGCAGCGTAGCCATGGATTTGTAAAGTCGCCAAGAGATCTGCTTCCTCGCGGTTCCAACAGGCATCGGGTGCCACACGCGGCTTCACCCAGGGCCTCCCCCCACCGAGTACGAGGCGCTGGCAGCTCTGCCGACACCGGCTGGGTCACCACGGCCCGGAGCTCCCGGGGGCCGGGGGGG
>VXAV01010314.1:986391-1001237 GCA_013399715.1 Alectura lathami | reverse complement strand
GAGCCCCCTCAGGCCGCCGCCGCCGCCCCCCCCCTGTGGGGCGCGGGGCGGCGGAAATGTGGTGTCATGGCTCGGAGGGCAGCGGGGGGCAGCTGGGGGCCGGCGTGTCCGAGCATCCCCTGCGGGAAGGCTGCGCTCAAGGTTAACGGCAGGCAGCCCCTCCCCTCCGAGCCGGTGCCGTAAGCGTGGCTTCTGCGGGGTGCGGGCAGGAACGGCTTCCCCACGAGGGGGAACGCTGCCGTAAGCGGCCGTGCCGCTCCGGCTTGCTTTGATAGGCAGCTTTTTGCCTTTCCGTTGTCTTTTTGGCTGGAATCTTCTAGGCTGAGACGCAGCTGAGATTGCTGCGAAGGTCACAGAGGGGTAAATCCGCCGTGGTGGGGTGCGAGGGTGAGGCGGTGCGCTCCGGCTGCAGCCCGGCCGTGAGGCTGGCAGCGCGGTCTGCAGCTGCTGGCTTGCAGTTTTTTTCCCCTGTGGGTGATGCGTGCAGGAAGCCAGCCTAGTTTTATATGGACACTTGGGCTTCTGGAATCATCCCCTCTGCTGTCGAATTCTGCCTATGTAGAGGTTTTCTGCTGTCTGGATGGGTGGGGAGGCTTGAACAACGCAAAGTTTGCCTTTCTTTGAAATTCCTGCTGCAGATACAGGAAGGGGGTGGAGAAGAGGGGACGATGAGGATGAATTCTTACCGAGGCTCAGTTCTGTGGCTGTAAATGCCTGATAAGATGCAACTTCAAACAGAGCTAAACAAGCGGAGTTTCTTTGCAGCTCCATCCCTTTCAATGGTGCAGCTGTCCCAAGCCCCTTTCCGTCGCCAATCATCATCTTCAGGCCGGTCGGAGGAGGGGGAGGAGAGGAGCATGAAGGCGGCCAAGCAGCAGGTGCACCCGGCTGGGGAGAGCCAGCCTCCTGCCAGCCCCCTGCAGTCTGCGCTGAACTCGGCAGCCTCTCCTTCCCAGGCGTACGAGACATACATTGATAATGGGCTTATCTGTCTCAAACACAAGATCAGGAATATCGAGAAAAAGAAGGTAAATCGTTTTCCTTTGGGATGATGCACACCTAAGTAGCTAAGGGTAGAACTTTATGCCTGAGTAACTGCAGTAAGGGGTGTGTATGGTGGAGGACTTTCCCAAATAACCTGGGAAAGGACTTGAACACAGATTTTTGTTACCACTTAGTGTTTTTTACTCCCATTGTTCTGAAACAGACTACTTGCATTTGACACTGTGTGGTGCACAGCGCCGTTCCAGATAAGCGGGAATGTAGCTAACTGGGAGCCTGCTCTCTGGCAATCCAAAGGTGACTGTGTACTGGCTGGCATTGGGATGCTTCTCTGGCAGGCTGAGCTCAGAACCTAGAGCTGATCTGAGGTGGTTTATGGTCCTAGGGCAGTCTTCGTATTTCCATTGATTACATGCAGTTAATACTGGGATGTAGAAGTCTATGTGAAAATACAGGGAGCATTGTTTCCTCTGGCTAATGGCAATGTCAAATTTTATGAAATATGTATTGCCATATGCATGGATCGACTTCTGTATTTTATATATAGACAAATGCTGTTCACCAGAAGGCTTTTGTACAGGAAGTTCCCAAAGCCTGCTTTCTCAACTTCAAACTGTACCTTTTTCAGGGAATGTAGTTAATAAATATTGATTGATCATGCACCTAAAGTACTGTCTATAGCCACTGAGTCTTCAGCATTCTAGGAGTTCTCCACTGATTGCTGGGTGGCTGAAAGTTATGTTCATGCATGTTTATTAATCAGGAAAATGCTGTTTTCTCTAAGATTAAAGCAGTTGGTGCTGTTGCTTTCAGCACTGGGTCAGGGTTATAACTAAAGCAATTGTGTGAATGCTGTGATTCTGTAAATGTGTGAAAAGGCTTGTGTTGTTTTAGGGTGAGAAGAGGGATGTAGGTTAGATGTCAGGCTATGTGGCTGTGGGACTGGATCCTCCTGCAGGAGCTGCCTTATTACTGTTGTCTTCTGTCATGCTGCAACTCTGAACAATGTCAGATAAGCATGTTCTAGCTGTGATCAAGCAACTTGGAGTTGTATTCTAACTCTCCAAGGAATCCTATTTTTGTGAATTTCTCCAGTGCAATGAACTCCTAATTTTTCCTGTTTTCTTTAAAACCTAGTTCACTTCAGCTGTTTTAGTATATTAGAAATGAATTTTTTCCTCATTTTCTTAGAAAATAATGCAATAAAATCCTGATGTAACTGGCTTCAGACTTTGAAAGACATACAGTAGAAAAATAGTAAAATTATTCCAAGATAAAGTAACTAAATTGTGACAGTGGCTTGGAAAAACTGAAAACACCCAATACTTTCAAATGAAGGCCGGTGAATGTGTTTGGAGCCTTTTGAAGATCTAAGGTCAATGTACTACTTCTTAAATGAAAGAAAGGCAGTAAGTAAAAAAGATTAGAGGTATGAGAAGGGGTGGCAGGCAGCTCTGGAGGCTGAGTTAGTGTAAAAAAAAAAAAAAAGGCACAGCAAAATCTGTGTTCCTTTCTCCTGAAAATGAGAGGAAGTAAAAATCCTGTGCTGCAGTGTGCAGACTCCTTTAAGAATATTTAGCTTTACCCATAGTCATTCTTAACATGATAAATCAATATATTAACTGACTTTGGGTTTTCCTGTAGCTCAAACTGGAAGACTACAAAGATCGACTGAAGAAGGGAGAGGCCCTCAATCAAGACCAGCTGGTAAGCTTGCTTTGTGTGGGAGTGGAGGGACTTCAAACATGTTTGAAGGTTTTGGCTGTTGAGAGTTGTATAATTTCACAGAAATACTTGCAGACTTTTGCTGATATTTTTCTCAAAACTGAATGGACAAACCATTGATAATTAAGGTGAATGGAAACTTACAAGCTTTGTCTTCTACTTCAGCCTTCTCAGCCATCTTGTGTACAGGAGTAATAAAAGGTCCTAATTATCTTTTCTCTGCAGGCTTTCAACTACAGTGCTCCTACACACCTTTCTTGATGAGGTGTCCATATATAGCTTATCTTCGTGGCATTGTGATGTTAGAACAGACCTCCAGACCCCTAGGGTGGCACATTCCTGGGACTTCATTAATAGGTGTTACTTGAAGTTGCATGTTGGCTACTCAGTACTGTTGGTTATAGGTAGCTGAGTGTAATTGAACAATTCCTGTTGGCAGAAAGGAAGACTTTAAGTCTAACCTGAATGGGGCTGAAAGACTTCCCTAATACTAGCTTAGGGAAATTATCCTGTCCTTTGGCAGCTGCCATTACATTGCTGGAAGTCACCAGCACTCAAATGCTCTTAGAGCAATGGTTTTGTACTTAAGACTGCTAGAGTTTGAAACATTAGGACAGAAGATTGCTGATCAACAAATGTGATGCGCTCCATGAAGTTAGCTTAAATTCTCCTGGTGTTACAACCGGTTCTGTTTTTTCTGTACTTGAATGTTTTCTAAAACAGGAAACAACTTCCCATACTATGGAAGCTATTGCTGCCTAAGCATGTCTGGGTAGTGATGTTCCATGTAATTCACAGGGTTCATTGCTCTGGTCATCTGAGCAGCTGCATATTTCCACATGTACTTCACAGGGCTGCTCTTAAACATGTCTGTGGCAAAGGGCACTGGCTCTTCAGTGCCAGTGCTTGTTCTCCTAAGGGGCCAGCTGGAGAAAGAATCCATTGCCTCTTAGCTTCATTGCAATGCAGCAGTATGAGAACACAAATTTCCTTAACAATTCACTTGTGAATTCCTAGTCTTGAAGGAATAGGAGAAATAACTTGCTGCTTGAAAGTAGAATATACAGGTAGAAAATAGACTAGTCCTGTTGCACTCAACTGCACAGTCTGATGCAGTCTCTTGCCCTCTTAAGTGCAGAAACAAATGAACTAAACCTGATCATCTGAAGTGCGATGCTTTTTTTAGTTCTTTACTAAACCTGGAATCAGGTGGGGAAGGAGCCTTGCTGTTGTCTTGAGATCCCAATAGTTAAACACTCCGTTGTCTTGCTAATGGACTACTGAGCAGTGTTGTCCTTTGGAAGTTTGATCATTCTTGAACATGCTATGAAGCTACCCCTATAAGTGACTGTTTTGTTTGGTCTGTACTCTGGACTACAAAAAGTCAGGTGGTGAAAGTGAAATTAAGAAGTCAGGACTAAAGAGGCAAAGGGTTCTGTAGGTGTTTTGTTTGCAGATGCATCCAGCAGCCCTGACTTTGGAAAATGCATAAGCAATCAACCTTGTTACAGGCTTTCACTATTCCCAACTGAGCTTCAGTATTTAGTAACTTGTAAGGATTTATTCTTATCACAGTCCTGTTTCAGGGATGTCTCAGGCTTTTAGAACAGAATAAGATTCAGTCTTGTTAGTGAACTAACTTGGTAATCAAACTGCTCAGATGATGACTGTGGAAGCACATAGCTCAATCTGTAATCGAGTCAAGACACTGTCCTTCTGTAGTTAAGGTACAAAAGTACTGCACTGGTACCTTTCAGATGCAAGTTGCTGATGTATATACATGGATCTGTATATATATACTGTATATATATACCAGTATATATATGTATATATATACTGGGATCTGGTGATTGAAACTGGAAGAGAAGTTAATAGTTTAGATACTTGCCTAAATAGAACTTTACTGCCTATAATACAGAGGAGCTCTAATGCAACCTGGTGTCATCTGTATTTTCCATTATTCCTCACACAGGAGGACACAGTGATGAGCTTGCTTTGCAAGTAGTTTGAATTAAACTAATTGCTCATGGTGCATGCCTGCTGGAGTTGGTGTGTTTTCCTTGCTTTAGGAAACAAACCTGCTGGTAGGAGCTCCTTAGTTTTGCGGCGTTTGATGTTCCCTTTGGCAATATTGTACTGTTTTGCAGGCTTGGCAGACTGACTGTCACTCCAGGAATTAAGTCTTACTCAAACATCAATGTTTTTGCTAATGAATGCTAGTAACAGGTGTGTGAGGAAGGAAAGCTGTTGCTTTCCCACAGGTTGTTATAGTTTGTCATCTGAGCAGTGGTAAGTTCTTGGTGTTTAAGGTAGGGAGATTTGCTCTGGAGTTTGCATGGTTACAAGCAAAATTACTGTGATCTAAGCTGTTAACTTACAAGTCTTCCTTATGCATCAGTTGTGTGGGCACTGGGGTCTGAAGTCAAATTCTCCAAGTACCTAGGGAAGTTGCTGATTAGTTCACAGATGCTGCTTGATAAACTGTATGTTGACAAATTACTAGTTGAGTGCTCTGCAGTAACTCTGAGCTTTCTTGTGTTATGTAGCCTTTATGCATAGTAATGTGCTGTGTATCACCAATAAGTGAGCACAAGTGACTGCACAATCAAACTGATAGAAGAAATTAACCTGTAGCTTGTTTTTCCAGGTGCTTAGGAGCACAGTGAGTCTGCACATCCCAATTATCACTGGGACAGCAGACTAAGGATTCTTCTGCTGTGTTGAAGCATGTGTCAACATTCCTACATTCTAAGACTTGTATTAGACTAACAGAACAATTCTAGTACAACTTCTGATGTCTTACCATGAGTATACACCAAACTGAGTGTAAAGCATATATGAACTGAAGTTAAAATTAGATTACTTCTCAGGTGTTCCTCATTAAGTGGATATGTGCAGCATATCTGTACTACAGCATTTAGCTATCTTGAGCTGTCAAGGGGACTTAAAAATGAACTGACCCCTCAGTGGGGGAGGCAAGGAAGTCAGAGTATATCAAAACATAAATACTGTTATTTTTGAGAACCGGGGAGTAAAATGTGTTAAAGCCATTAATGAAGTCAGGAACACTGCCTTATTTGTAGAAATCAAGTTTGCAAGGCTCTATGAAAGTATGACTTGCCTTCTGTACTGTTTGACAGTTCATAAAAGCTTTAGAAAGCTGTAAAGTCATTCAGCTAACCATCAGGGTGAAGGTTCTATACTGAACTTGTCTGTCTCCTGTATTCCTTTTAAGCTTTCACATCAGTATCTGATGTTAAGTAGCTGTTTTTGTCTGACACAAATTTAAAAATAAAAGTGGTATTTAGGCTTTCCTGTTTTGGCATTGGTGTACCAAGCATTGCCCAGGATGTTGCCTGAGAAGTCAGCATGGACAAATGAGATGGCATCTGGACGGTGGTGGGGGCTGGCTTGGTACTGCCTCTCAGATGGTTATGGATGAATGATATTCACAACTGAATTTCAAGTACCAATTATGGACAGTATCTTTGAAGTTAGTTTCAAAGTTCCTACTAAATGAGTAGTTCTCAATGAGATTAGGTAGAATCGGTTTGAGATGCTACCAGTAGTCTTAAGTATTAAAAATGTATTTTTATCCCCTTGTAGGAGGCAGTAGAGAAATATGATGAAGTAGTACACAACCTAGAATTTGCCAAGGAGCTTCAGAAGACATTTTCAGGTCTTAGCCAAGATGTAAGTATAAAATGTTTGCATCATTATCAAGAGGTGACTGCATCCTGTGTGCTGTTCTAAGTGCTGTATTTATATGCCACTATGCAGACCACTAGGAACCTTCTATCTCAGAACTCAGGAGAAAAATCTGCATATACTGTTTGGAATGGTGAGCAGATCAAACACTGACAATTGTGTACCACTGACCTCAGCAATGTGTTTATTCACTTTGTACCCTTGTAAGAAGTTGTGCTTAAGCACAGAGTTGTTTGAATTTGGCTATGTTTGAGATGGCTTCAGTTTACTCAGGTTTGAAACTGAACCATCTTGCTGGTAGCTTGTTTCTGGGGTGGACTGATCCCCTGTATGGGTGTGGACTGGTGGAGGGGCAACACTACTGGAAAGTATGTGGAGCAGGGAAAGTAAACCGTGTATCCTGGAACAGTGAAGGCCAGACCCCTAGCCAGTGGATTAAGGGGAACTGATTCTTTTTGCTTGATGCTTGTTAAGCCAGCTGTCTAGTTCTGGCTGCTCAGTGCATGAAGGTTATAGATGCAGTGAAGTGAGGCCTCTGGATGGCTGGGGGTTAAAGCATGAAACCGGTGATGGGAGCCTGGAAAAACCTGGGTTTGTTAAACCTGGAGAAGCAAAGGCTTGGCAGGAGACATTAGCCCTCAAATACTGTAGAAGATGGAGCTAGGCTCTGTACTGAGGTATGTGTTAAAATGAATGACAAGAAATTGGAATGTTGAAATTCCATCTAGAAAGGAGGAAAGCTGTCACTGAGGATAACTGAGCACTAGAGCAGGCTGTCCAGAGAAGTTGTGGAATCTGTCCTCAGATATTGAAGACCTGACTGCACTAAGGTCTAAGTGATCTACTCTTGACTCAGCATTCTTTGTTCTGGGGACTGGGCTAGGTGACCTCCCAAGGTCCATTCTAGTGGAGTCTTCATTTCCAGTACGGAGGAAGAGCTGAGGCTGGGGTTAAATCACTTTGGCTCCAGTTAGTACAGCTCATGGTAGAATTTTACTGAAAATTGAGGACTTCGCTAATTACTATGCTGTAGTCATCCCTAATTATGGCAACTTACAGATTTAATGCTTTATTTAGGACTTCAGAGTTTAAGGCACTACATATGTTTTTCAGGTAAGCAGGTGGTTTCTCTAACTGCTGGAAAAACTGGTTTCCTGGCTTTCAGGCAAATGCTATCCTTATGAAAAGATCTGATATGAGGTATTGCTAGGGATGTTAAATGTGATTAGTCACTGCTCTGGCATTATTTCTTTGCCTCTTCAATAATGCTGAAGGACTGGAATAGCAAAATAGCCTGTTTGTGACTGAAACCCAAGCAGTTTTGCTTAGGGAGGCTTTGTTTCTTCCATATGTAGCAATTCCAGGTAGTGTTTGAAGAGGTTTACTGCAGTGTGTGAGTAGAGATCTAAGCCTTTTCAGTGGTGTTGCTGCTTTTGTGTTCACTCAGTTATCATTCAAGTACTGTGAACACAAACCACTGTGCTGAATGTCAAAACATGGCCAGTCTCATATTGCTTTCTTCTATGTGGCTGCCCATGAAATAACAGAAAAATGTTTGTAACCTAGCATGTCTTGCTGCAGGTATGTTTAATCAAAAATCTATAATTACTGTCTGCTAGTTCAGGTTTGTTCTTGAGCTTGTTATATTTACAGGCTAACACATTTTTTTTCCCTTGGCTCTGCTTCCACCAGTATGGAGTTGACAGCAAATACCTGTTACTGGAATGCTAGGGGGCATTCCATCCACAGCACCCTTATGTCCTTCAGTGTGTTCTAGAAAGCTGTGGATTTTCACAGATAATACAAATGAACTTCAGACACCATATCAAGGCATTGAGTCTTGCTGTTGTTTAGCTTAGGCTGCATATTTCTATTGAGATGAGGTGAATGTTCTCAAGTGCGTGGAGGCTGTATATGTTCTGTGACTTCTGTTTCTTGAGTGCTTTGGTCTTCTGCCAGCAGAAGAGTAACTGTAGGGTTCTGCTGTATCACTTAGACTGGAATACTCAAAGTGAATAGACAGTTCTCATGAGGGGGAATTTAAGACAGCTTCTGCATCACTAATGTGATAACCGTGATGTGGGCTTCGATTTGTGCATTGGTATCAGTTCTGTCAATTTCCTGTATTCGATTGTGAAAGCAGTTCAAGTAACTCTACCAGTCATATATGATGCTATAACTGGGATCTAGGTAGTGTAGGAGAACACAGAGTGAATCTGCCAGTATCCAGTTTGACTACAAGCTGTAGGTATAGAGTTAATGGAGAAATGGGGTGCTCTGGTAGAGGAGGGACTTGAAAGGTCTTGGGCATCTGAAGACAGAGTGAGGAGCTCCTGTTATCCAACCATGGTTGTAGCCATCAATCTGTCAGTGTAGCCTGAGCAGTACTAGAACTCCATGTGTCTTACTGTAGGGTTCTGTTACTCAACTGTTGTTTAACTGCTGAATTAATTTATTGAAATAGCTGCTGAAAGCACAGAAGAAGGCTCAGCGAAGAGAGAGTCTACTGAAACTTGAAGCGGAGAAGAAAAAACTGCGTACAATACTTCAAGTCCAGTATGTGCTGCAGAACTTCACTCAAGAGCATGTTCAGAAAGATTTCAAAGGTGGTGTGAATGGTGCAATATACTTGCCTTCTAAAGAACTAGACTACCTCATAAGATTTGCAAAACTGACTTGTCCTGAAAGAAATGAGAACTTGAGGTAAGGTCAAGACTTCTGACTAGTTAGAATGCTTTGCTCATTCAGTGAATGTCCTGTTTGACACTGCCATGTCTTGAAATATTATGGTTTGGGGGCACTAATTCAAATTCTTTTCATTATACTTCCTGTAGTCTGAGACTTGGAATATAGCAGCAATACTTTCCTGTGAGCCTTAAAGGAAAGCTACAGTACCCACTTTACTGGTTGTACAAGCTACATGCAAATCCTATGTTGTGTCTTTCTGTACCTGCCTGGGGAGGCACTCCAGTACCATTATAAGCAGGAAGGCTGGTGGCATGGTGCTTCCCTGAGGTCTTGTTGTTCACTTCATAAAGTGCAGTAAATACAGGGGTTGTAGGTTCCCTGTTCCATGCATGTGGTGATCAAAATGTGTTGCCTTAGAATAAAGGAGTGTAAGATAGTTGTGAGGATCTCTTCCTGTATCTTTAAAGTTTTAAAATCTTAAAATACCCAAAGTTTGTCATCTTAGCACTGTCATTCACTGTGTATGGTGGTACTAATTTGGCATTATGCTTGTACTATGACTGCATATACTTAGCTTGATTCTGTCTTAAGGCTGCAGTGAATTCTATATAAACGTGGAACAACGTATTAGGTGGTAAGTTGAAACATGTCATGGGAAAGAGTAATTATTTCCATACTCAGAAATGTCTTACTGAAGTTCTTAATCACTTGTCACATGCTAAATGAGCCTAATATTTACTCTGAAATGTTTTAAAGAAGTTACTTAGAGAAACTCCATCTCATCTTGGTGAGAAACTTAGTTCTAACTGAATTCTCATTGTGCTACACTTGCACAAATCATAACCCTTTCCTTTGTCACTAAGCTTCGTCTTAGTGCCCTTAAACCACTAGTGGTGGTGGGGGGGGGTTGGATCATGGCCCTATGCCAAAAATTTTCACCTAGCAGAATGGGGTGGGCTGTGGGTGACTGCCCTTGCATGTGTCCAATGAGCATGGTGATCAGCTGGTTAGAAAGTAGCTGTTGTCCTGATTAGGATTTCTGGCTTGAAATCCAGCCTTATTGCCCTGTGGGGTAATGCTAGATTTTCTAATTTGACTTGATTGCAAACAGGAGAACTTCTTTTCTAGACTAAATGGTGCACAACTAACAAATACAAATCAGTTTTCAGTAGTGGTTAATGGGTGTTTAGGATTCACCCTGTTTACAGCCTTATTCTGGAAGGCTGAACATCAGTCAGTATCTTAAAATGAGGGATATTAGGGAAACTGAGTGATTTTTTGGCTACAACTCTACCTGGTAAAATTGTCACTTCTTCTAGTGTTGAAGATCAGATGGAGCAATCATCTCTTTACTTCTGGGACCTTCTAGAAGGCAGTGAGAAGCCTGTGGTTGGAACAACATGTGAGTGCTTCATCTAGAGAAAAAACTGAGGTCTGAAGTTTGTGCTCTTTCAATATGTAAAACAAGTGGAAGTACTTAATTCAGTTCCCTTCCATATATATTCAAGTGCTGTGTGCAACCCAGTTCTCCAAGGAAGCACTGCTTAGGTTCTGTTTGTAGTACAGATCAGTAACAACAATGCAGTGGTGATCTTTCCCTGGAGAAAGACACCATTATCGTCTACTGATACCCTAGTACCTTCAGCACATGTCTAGATCCTTCTGAGGAGTAATGGTAGTAATCCAGATGAGCAAATATCTTGCAGAACCTGCAGCAGGGGACAGCTTTTTGGAAAGCAGTGCAAGTGGATTAAGTCTGGAGTGCTGTTTATGGCCATAATGCTTAGCTGAATATACTGATGTGTTGTCTGAATGCAGATCAGGATGCCACACTGAGAAGCAAGAGTCCTTAATGAAACTTGCTGGGATCTCTGGTCATCCACAGTGCAGTTTTACTCTGATCTATTGAAAATGTCCTCGTCTTATCAGGCACACCAGAAACTGTGGGACTCTGCATATTCTGACTGTCCTTGAACAATCTCTTGCTTTTTTCCTGTTCCTGTTGGCAGTTCTTAGTTTTTTTTCCTCCTGAAACATAATCTTTCCACTGAGAGGATGGTCTGTAAGGCAGTTTCATAGCGATTTCCTATAGCTTTACCCATGTCACAGTCTGCACAACATGGTGTTAGTATCAATGCTTTCATTTATAGATGCTAAACAAATCCCTTTCTAAGTGTGTGGGAGACAACATCAGCTAATGTTGCAATACTCGCCTTATCTGTGTTTAAACACAAGCTGCAGCCTTACCTCTGGATGTTTTCAGCTAGATTAAGTGATCTAACTGATCTTTCCTTTAAAATACTTCTAACTTGGCAAAATGTGTAGGAAATTGGGGAAGTTGAAATTCATATCCAGGAGGGAAATAGTCTTGATCTGTAATTTGAATACTCCTTAACTCTGAATTGGCATATTTTAACTTAATGCATTTTCATTTTTTTTCTCTTCAGATAAACACATGAAGGACTTGTTATCCAAACTTCTAGACTCTGGTTACTTTGAAAGTATTCCGACTGCTCGCACCCCTGTGCCAGTAAAAGAATTGGAAGAAGTAAATAGAAAACCTGAGAGGACAAGACAACTCTCAAAAGGAGAGTCTGTCAGAGAAACAGGTGGAACATTTCAGTGTTCAATTTGTGTCATAATGTTGGGATAAGTTTGAACTGAATATTGCCTGCATTGCTTGGTGCTAAATGTAATTCTATAGCTTGTTCTAAAACTGAGCCTGAGGGGATTTCAGCCCCATTTTGAGAAGAAAATCTTAATTGATGGTGATAGGATGTTTTTACCTTCTGAGCTTGCCTCTGTGTGAGAAATGTAGTATTTAATATTCCTTACACCAGATGAAAAAACATTGTGGATTTGGTAAACTTATGCAAATGTAAAACCTAATTAGAAGTGAAAGACAGCCTTAACATCAGATGTTGAATGGTTGGCTGAGATTTCAGAGCAAGTTTAGCCATTGGTATTGCTACTTTGAATTGAAAACTTGCTATTGCTTAGCTTGCCTCTCTGCATTTGATCAGTTGAAACAGATTAACATCCTTTTTCTAGAATCCCTTGTGGAGCTTATGAAGTCTGAAATACAGCCACAAGAGGTAAGATACTCCACTGTTAATTGCTTTCCTTTTGGTATTGTGATTTATCAGAAATACTACTGCACTTCTGCAGCCCTTCTTTACATTTCAAAAAGTCTGAGTAACAGATAAGGTGTTACCTTATGTAGGAAGCATTACAGACAGTTGTATTTCTATTTCTAAACCACTGTTTGGCTCCTCTGAGGTATTTTGGGGGTAATTGGGGAAGGATTCCATGAAACAAAATGGTACTTCTAATGCTGTTTTTTTCTGAATAAACCAAAGCATCTGCCTTTAGAGTTAAAACACTTTGTTTGCTACAGTATAGAGAGAGAACATTTACTAAAGCTGTCTCTAAAAGCCAAGCTTATTGCAGAGGACTTAGTATTAATGGGATTGAGAATTATGTAGATCTTGCTCTGTCAGAAAAGGATCCAAAAACAGACTTGCGTGCACAAGAGTGTATAGATGTACTTCAATAGCCATTCAACTCCTGAGTTAAGTACTCAAGCTTCAACTGGCAATAGCATGAAAGCTGTGAGGTGTGGTTGAAAAGAGGGGAGGAGTGGAAATATGGGTTCTTAAAATGTTGAATCCCTGTTTCCCAGATACCTCACTAGAGGGAGTGGTCTAGAACAAGTTTTTGTAAGATCTGGTAACACCTACCAGATCCTAAACTTGATTCTGGTGACTTGTCAGAAAAATCACAGCCAGTATCTCTTGCAGTCCTTCACTTCAGATATTTCCTGTTTGACAAAGTAGTAATTGGGGAAATCTTTAAGATATTAGTTGAAAACTCCCAGACTTACTGATGATAAACACAGCATGGGCTTGAAGTCCAATTCTATTAAATCAGAGAAACTGACTTATTCCAACTGAGAATAAGAGTTGTGCCTTGGTTACTGGACTACCAAGGTCAAACTCCTTGTGAGGAGATGGTGCTGCTACACATGTTAGAAGAATGACTGATGTACTAGATACTACAGACTCAGATTTTTAGAGTTAACCTTTATGAGTCATAGCTGACTTTGATATTGTCACTGCCTAGGAACATCAGTTAGCACTGAGGATAGGGATCACAGATTCACTCGGCCTATGTTTCACTTGTGCTGTTCAGGAGTGTTTTCATACTTCGGTGGCACACCAGAAAACTGCTAATCTGCAGTGTTGTAGGACAGAGCCATGGCTGGCCACATGGTTTCTATAGCTAGTGCTTAAACTGCTTAGGCTCTGCTTTTAGTCAAACTTTGAGTAGCTGGATGTCCTGACTTAATTGACCTGAACTGTACTAGCAAAATGTTTTCTTGGAGCCATTAAGTTTCTCTGGTCTATATAGTTTCTCAACAGGCGTTATTTGCCTGAAGCAGAATACTCTGTCAAGAAGAAGCCAGAAGAGCCCAAGTCTTGGGAAGCTGAGTGTGCTAGAAAACAAGAGCCTCCAAAATCCTGGGAAATGCTGGTTGATATTGAAGAGCAGAAGCAGAAACAAGAGACCATAAAGCCTTGGGAATCTCGTGTTAGGCAACAGGAAACAAAAAGACCAGATTCACCGAGGCTTTGGGAAGTTCGTGTTAAAGAAGAGGAGCAGAAATGTGAGCCTGCAAAGCCCTGGGAGACCCGTGTTGAAGAAGAACAGAAGAAGCAAGAAGCTCCAAAGGCCTGGGTAGCACGTGTTCGAGAGGAGCAGGAGGCCTCCAAACCTTGGGTAGCAAAGGCTAGGGAAGAGCAGGAACAGAAGAAACAGGAATTACCTAAGCCATGGGTAGCAAAAATTAGGGAAGACCAGGAACAGAAAAAACAGGAGTCCCCAAAATCTTGGGTAACAAAAGCTAAGGAAGAACCAGAACAAAAGCAGGACTCTCCAAAACCCTGGGTAACCCAAACTAGGGAGGAACCAGAACAAAAGAAGCAAGAGCCTGTGAAATCCTGGGATATGCATGTTAGGGAAGAGCCAGAGCAAAAGAAGCAGGAGCCTGTGAAGGCTTGGGCTGCACATGTTAGGGAGGAGCCAGAGCTAAAGAAGCAGGAAACTCGTGAGGCTTGGGAAACAGCTGAGAGGCAGCAGCAAGTGTCATCACAGCAGTTACAGAATCCTCCGAAGTCCTGGGGAGCTGCAAGTGTTGGGCCAAAGGAGCAGATGGGGCCAAAGAAGTTTGATATGGAACCCAAAGAAGTGAGTTGGCATACGTAGTATTACCTGTCTAAGCTTTTGACATTAGTGTGTTGGAATAAAGCCACCTTTTTAGCAGAGGTGCATTTTGCAGACTCCCATTTCATTCTTTCTTGGGGGAAGTAACTCAATTCTGTTAAGCTTTTGTATTGGAATACCAAGGTGGCCTGCTGGCTTTCTGCATCAACACAGTACAGCTGTGTTCGAACCCTGAATAACTGCTTTATGTATAAGACAGAAGAATTAACTTACCTCATCCCCAGCCATTGGCTGTCTACTGTTATCAGTACAAAGCAGGTATGACTCATTCAGGGATCAAATACTTTGCCTGTGACTGCATACAAATAGCACTTCAGTAACTTTTTCAGGCTTTTAATGAAAATAGCTGCTGATTCAAGAGAACTAATGTCTAGTTCAAGCACTACCAACTGAACAGGGGCTTAAATATGTATTTCCAGATGAATGCAAAGCTATACTGC
>VXAV01010314.1:958795-981462 GCA_013399715.1 Alectura lathami | reverse complement strand
CAGTGTAGTAGTGTACTTGTCCTAGTAAATTTTAATGAGGAAGAGGGTAACTGAGAAGCATTAATCAGGAAGCTTGACATGACAGCAGGTCTTCTTAAGATGAAGCCTGTCTGTAAGGGAGGGCCAATAGAGATGGACAAGGAGATTCGGACTCCTAGTAACTTAACTGATAACTTCAAAAGAGTTAATTTTATTCATCTGTAGCTTTTGAACTGTACTTAGACCCTTAATGCCTCTCTTCACTGGAACTCCAACAATAAAAACATGCATGCAGTCAGGGAAAGCTATTGCTTGCACATCTGAATTTCTAATGAAGATGGGGTAGTACAGAGGTAGCCCCCTACTAGCCCTAGGGTAAAGTACAACTTCTCACCGCTCAACAAGTAGCCATCCTGTGGGCCACAGATACTAGAAATGGACTCCTCCAGTGTTAATGCAGTGCTGCAAGTACATGGATGATGCTTTGTGAAGCTCGCTAGACCCTGCAGGCTGCTTCATTGTGTGTGTTACTGGAACTCCTACTAATGCACTGGTTAGTTCCAGCGTCAAGAAACACTAGAGTTTCTGGGCTTGTTCTAAAACTGGTCAAGGACATCTCATTGATTTGTTTTGAATCCAATGTGATGATTAAATGTCATGACATGTATATTCTTCTGTCATGCTTTTCTAATGGCTTGATGCAAGTACTCTATGATACTATACAGTACACAGAAGATGTTGCCACTGTAGGGAAGTAAAGGCTTTCATGTGTTCCTGTTCCAACATTAGGACCAGTTGAAATAATGATTATTTACTTTTGGATTTGCCTCTTGCTGCACAGGCAGACAACCAGCAAAGCTTTATAGAATTGTTTAAAGCTGTGTTTTTTAAAATGCATACAACAAGCCTGCTTTCCCTCAGGCTGCTTCCAAAATGTTAGTCTGTCCAGGCAGCCTAATGTTGTCATGGTGTCAGCAACAGGGCTCATCCTATGTAAGGAGTTGACCAACTCATGATTTTTCTGGTATCTTAAACTTATCTGTGTTCCGATAAAATGTTCCCGAAGCAAGAACTAGTTGGGATGAACTGTTAAGAGACTGTCTGAAACAATTGAGTAATAAGGCCCTGCTGAAGTCAGTTTAGCTACAGAAAGGCTACCATGTTGGGGACACAGGTGTATTTTTCATGTCAGTCTTCAAAGTGTAATATCCTTTTGCTGGAGCTGGTGCATTGAGAGTATCCTGAATGCAAACTTCTAAGTCTAATCCTGAGTAACCTGCTTGCAGTGCAGCTCTTAGGTGCAGTCTCCTCAATGTCTGAAAATGCCATCCCAGTAAGGGATCCATACTTACTGGCATGGGCTCTACTGGAAGGAGGTACGTGTTAAATCTTCAGTGATGGAGTTCTGATTTTTAAGCTTGTTCTGGCCTTTACCTTGAATACATGGTTTTCCTTAGATGGAGATGTTTAACTTTGCACTAAATGCGGGTAAATTGTCTTATGTGCTTGGTTGTAAATGAATTCTATGGCTTAGCTAGCTGTGACAACAAGCTTTTTTTTAACTGAAATGAGAACTTGATTCAGGAAAAACTAATAACAGTTTATTAGTCTGTGGTATCCAATAACTGTAGCTTGCTCTGGAGGTATATTGGGTAAGACAGCTTGTATTGCTTCCAGTGTTACTTAATCTTTGTTCCTCTGTAGGTGCCTAAACCTGTACAGCCAGCTGCAGAATTTTGCTCTACTTCCACTCTTCCAAAAGATCCAGTTCTGAGAAGGGAAAAGCTTCAGGATCTGATGACTCAGATACAAGGGACTTATAATTTCATGCAAGTATGTCTTTGCCTGCTGTTGCAGCAGATCCAATTTCTACTAGGTTAGGGAAAACAGTGCTGCCAATGCATGTTTGCATGGAATGAATTGATCTAGTTCTACTTAACAGCAACTTGTCAAACCAATGTTTCATTTGTGTGTGGAATTTAGTTTTCTACCAGCCAATGATCTTTTTTCAAAAGGAGTCCATTCTGGATTTTGATAAAGCTTCACCAAGTGCCATTGGTTCATCCCAGCCTCCTTCAGTTACTCCAGCAAGCAGTCCTGTAGGTAGGTAATTCTGTAAGCAAAAACCTGTATATAAACTTCTGCAAAAACCGGTGGGGTTTGCTTGGCTGTGGATCAGTAGGTCTAGTGGGGAAGACCACCTGTGTATTTAACAAGAATACCAGTGTCTGACAGCAGCTTGAACCATCTAAGTGTTGCTGGAGGTCGCTTAAACTGTTTGTCTAGAAACTGGATGCTTGTACAACCACTGGCTCAGATGTCCATGTGAACCAGCTGCAGTGTGGGCATGCTGTCTGTGTACCAAATGTGTCTAGATGTGGCATGGAGATGCATATAGATGAAAGCCATGAGTGAGCTCAGTTAACTAGTTATGCTTCCAAAGCAAAAACTTCATATAATGGACCATAAAATGCAGTTAACTAGTTCAGCAAATATTGCACTTCATTTTAATCTGGAAAGAGAGGCTATCTCTACCTTGGTAGAAATATTTGTCACTGAATACCTGTCCTCCTTTTTCAAAACACCTGTAGCTTTCAGATGAGTGTAATTTAGTGAAGCAAGTCTAAATATTTACAGTGCATACTCTAAAGGGGGGGGAAAAAAAAAAGCATCTTCATATACTAAATATTTGGAGTTTTAAAACTTGCTTAATTAGCGTTCTTTTACAGCTTCAAAAGAACAGAAACTGCCAAGTCAAAGTGATTTTCTTCAACAACCCCTGCAGGTAAGTTGATGTTAGGACCATCTTGAAGAGGCAAAGCAGTAGCCCAGAAATAATACAGAAGTTATTCACTAGAATAGACTTTTTTTCAGTGTTTCTTAACATTGACTTTAATCAACTTCATATAACTTCAGTTTAGTGGCTTGAAAGTAAAACCTGACCATGCTGACTGCTCTTGTGCTCATCATAAAGCAAATGCAGAGACAAATGTTAAACTTTTTGAAGTAAAATTGCATGTTGAGGATGTACTCAAATGGTTTCAATGTTTAACTCATGGTTTCAGGTCATAGCTGATGGTGTGCAGGAGAACATGCTTCCTTCCTAGATAGTGAAGTCTTCATCTTTGAGAGCTTCACTTATGCCAAAGATGCAAGGTCTCCAACAGCCATGTTTAGGTGAACCTTAAGTTCACTTATCATGCTTGCATGTCTTTAACTACTTTGACTTTTAAACTGGTTTATTTGTCACTAACAAGAACTCTTAAACAACAACAAAAAACCCACCAAGCTTTGACTTTCTGGTCAAAGTACTCCAGGTCCTGCCTCATTTTGAGATTTACTTGGAAATGCCTGGAGTGAATTACAGTGACAACCAAATATTCAAGGTAACTTTTCCAAATCTTATCTGTTTTCTCTTGCAAGGCTACTGATCCATCGATGACACTGCATGGTTCTAATACTTCCATAGCATCTGCTGATCAGACACTTTCTGGCTCTGAAGCTGAAGACTTGGTAACACCCCAAGCACCACAGGTAACAATCCCTGGTGTTCACAGGCACACAAAGATGTGTGATGGCCAGCCTTAGCAGAAGCTGTGGTTGGGACCTCTCCTGAATAACTACTTGACTGTACAGGGACAGAATGCAGGTGACAGCAGTAGTATATCTCACATCATGGGATACTTAAAGATGATTAGTCCCCCTAATGACTATAGAGGATGCATAAATTGGGGTGGATGCTGTCATGCAATAGCAGACTAAGCTGAAAACAGATGTGTTCTCTCATGCAGTAACTGAAGCAATGCTATGCATCTGGCATCTGTCCTGATATTGAGCCAAGCCCTCAAAATCAGCTTTCTTACCTGTATTAACATGTAGTTGAATCTTCAGCTAGCATTTCTTAAATACTAAGAGCTGAAGAAACAGTTCCAGTTTATGCTGATCACTGGGTTAGAGACCTGTGTGTTGCTGTGATTGGAAATGCAGTTGGATCTTTCCCACTGGACTCCCTTAATACTGTGTGTAGATTAGCAGAAAACAAACATTTCTTCCTTATGTGCATGCTGTCAGTACATCGTGTAGCGTTTACTCTGTTCCTTGATATGTTGTACAGCTTAATATCCCCATCAAGACTGTTCAATGCTAGTCTTCCACCTCTTGAATCAGTGGTTTTAGCCTGTTTCTTGACACTATCTCTTAAAATGCAGTGAAACTTCTTGAGTTGGCAGGCATTAAATAACTGTTTAATGTGAATCAAGATTTTTTCTGTGCTGAATATCTGATTAAGGAGAACGCTCCAAGTTTTTGCTGATGTAGTGTTCCCAGTGAGGGTTTCTTGTGGCCGGCTGATCTCCAGTCCCTTAGGTCTGAAGTGTTGAGGCTTTCCTCCTGTATGAGAAGCAGGAGGACTAGAAGGCAGTAGGTAAGATTCATTTGGTCTCAGCATAACTCCATGGTGATTGTGTACCCCTTTGGTATGGAAGTGTAGTTCTGTTTGCACCTGTGATGACAGACATGGTGAGAATGAGACTTAATAGCCTCTATCCTTAGGCTGTGTATCTAAATATAAGCAACTCCTAGCACTAGAGGTGTGAGTGAACTGGAACAGGCAGGCTTTGCAAAGGCTGCCAACCAGTGTATCTCTGAAGCCTTGTTAGGCAGGACTTGCCAGAAGCTTAACATCAGACATTTCCAGTTGAGACGTGTCACTTTGCTTCCTTAGGTTGTTGTAAATAACTGATGGTTCTTGGCATTACCTGCCTTTGCAGGGCTAGTTGTACAACTTAAGGAACAACAGTATGCTGTCTGAACCTCTAAAGCTAATTACTTGAAGGTTGTGGTTAAGATAACTATTTAGTATGTGTACTTCAGATTTAATTTTTTTCTTGGTCTTTCAAAATCCACCTGTTTCAAAATACTCACTCGTGTAACTTCAGCAGAACCTTTTGCTTTCTGCAATACTTGGAATAATAGGTGTATGTATGGCTTCTTCCAGGCATCAGCCTCACTTCCTCAAGAGACTGAGAAGTTTGCTTCCCAGGCACTGTATCAGACAAGTCCACGTGTTTCTGAGCCACTGATACCTAAGAAGGTTGAAATAGCCCAGGTGAGCTATCACAAACAGTTCAGGAATTAATGATGTTGTAGGAGAGGGTAATACAGGTCAGGTAAGTGCATCATTTGCTGAAATGTGTCCTGATCCTTATTCCTTTTGACTTCAGATTCCTGTAATGTATTAGTGTTCCATATAAAGGCTTTGTGTTGCCACTCTGCACAGATGAGTCTTAATGCAGGTTAATACTTTGGACAACTCAGCACTGTTTCTAATCTGAACCATAATTGGTTAAGATGGGGGGAAAAACAAATCTGAGTTCCTTTGGAAAGAAGTTATCTTTATTTCCAACCACAGAATCATCTTCCAATAAACTGAATAGAAAGTGTCCTGTGTTTCCTTAGTTGGTGGATTAAAAATACCGAATGTCTCTTTATTGTGGGCTTCATACAATGAGTGGTATGTATAGTAGCTCATAGGCACATTTCACTTGATCAGCAGAGACTGCAATAGAAATACTGATTGCTGAGGATGCACAGCAAGATTTGAAATTGTAAGCAAAAACTTTTGTGGCTCTACTATGTCCAAATGTCATCCTGTAGAAACTGCTGACTTCTGTCAGTCTAGGCTTTAGAACGATTTAACTGCTTCTGCTACTGCCTGATAACTATCAAGTGACCTCTCACTACGTTTTTGTTCTTTCCCTCAGGCAACTGTTCCCCTCCCAAGTGAGCCACAGTCACCATTGGCAACTTCAAGCACCTCCATGACACCAGTACCACAAGGTCAAAGCTTTCAGTCTGCTCCAGCAAGCAGCAGTTCTGTCACAATAACAGCAGCTCCCTTCCAGGCTATGCAGACTGTAAGTATGCCCCTTGAGGCCTCACACATGATAGGGGAGCATACTGATAACTTATCCCTAATACTGGGGAAGCTGCCCCTTCCTTGATAAAATACAGAACTTGCTAGGTCATGTTGAAGATGTCCTTCGCCAAGATCAGTTAGCTCACTATTGATCTCTAATGAGATCTGGAATAGTCCACAGATGGAGCAGTACTTGCTGCAAATGTAGTATGACCTGAAAAAATAGCATGTATCATTAATATTAGCAAACATGGTTAATGCTGCTACTGTCCAGCAATTTGGGGTGTAAGGTCTGTCTAGAGGGACCTAGAGAAAGGGTCTCCACTTAGCTGTTAATGTCCCTTTCCCTGCACTTGAGCTTGTCAATTCCTCTCATCCCTTCTCCAGAAGATGCTAGAAACCTGCAGTTAACAGTCTTGCTCAAAAGCATGCTTAAGAGACCACATGAAAATCTCCAAAGGCATTCGCCATTTCACAAGTCTTAGGAGTGGCTGAGGGAACTGGGGCTATTCAGTCTGGAGAAAAGACGCAGGAGGGACTGCGTCTCTTGCTCTCTATAGCTACCCGAAAGGGGGCTGTAGTGAGGTGGGGGTCGGCCTCTTCTCCCTGGTTAGTGACAGGATGAGAGGTAATGGCCTGAAGTTGTGCCAGGGGAGGTTCAGGTTGGGTAACAGGAAAAATTTCTTAGTGGTCAGGCATCGGAACAGGTTGCTGGGAGGAGGTGGAGTCTCCTTCCCTGGAGGTGTTCAAGAAACACGTAGGTGTGGCACTCAGGGATATGGTTTGGTGGGCACAGTGGTGTTGGGTTGCCGGTTGGACTAGATGATACTAGAGGTCTTTTCCAGCCTTCATGATCTTATGAGTCTAATTTAGTTCCTTGCCAGAGAACATTAGATACTCTACTTGGATAAGTTCAAAAAACTGTAAGCATCAGTAAGTCTTGAATTGCTTTGATCACTTCATCTGAAGTCAAAACCTGGAAGCTGTGATATTTTGTAATGGTTCCAACTACACTCAGCACTTATTGGTATTGTGAGGGCTTCCTGTGTTGGCTCCATGTCAGAGGCAATGCTTGGTTCCTTTACCCTGGAAAGAAGTTTATTTCCAAGCTCTGACTATAGAGGCTTTTACAAATGACTAGGACTGTCCAACTGTGAAGTTGTTCCTTGCACCTGGCTGTAGTTAATCTTGTCCTGGTTGGTTTTAAGACATCTAATAGTCTTGGAAAATGGTCACAGCTGTAGATCCAATATCAATACTACTGATGGCTTATGTGAAATTCAGATCTTTTTACCCAGAATAGGAGACATCCTATTTTATCTTGATACTAGTTGTCCCTTTTGACAGCATCAGTTCTACTGACTCTGGATTATTGGCCATAAACTGATACAGGCACAGGAGTGACTGAACTCTCCTTCACAGAATTAACTAGCAGTACTGCTGCACACCATTTTACTGCCCAGGCTGTAACATTAACATGAATTGCTAGACTGTTAATTTGTGTTTTAGGTTCTGCTAAAGTAGTCAAGGGTAGGAAAGTGGAGGCTTATTTTACCAGAGGGGTAAAAGCTGTCTAATATGGTATTTATCTGAGTCGATGGTAGAATTGCATCAGTTTCCACGACATGTTTGGGAAGAATTTGGGTCTCGAATATTGCAGCTCCATCTAGGCTGTCCCAGCTTCATGTCAAACTGTAGGATGTAGTCATGGAGTTCAACAGTGGATTTCAGCTGGAAGCAAACTACCTTGCCATATGGTAGCTGTTGATCAAATGTGGTAGCTATGTTCAGTCAAGCTACATCTCTTAGCTAGCAGCCAAAGACACAAGGGTACCTTCAACTGGCTCACTGTGAGTGGAGAGGATGAGTTGAAACACCATGTTCTCACTTTTTTCTATGAAATGGTGTTCTAGAAACTGGTCAGAGTATTGTGATTTAAACCACAGTGCATCAGAATGATGGCATTAGGCAGGGACTTTAGCAGATAGTGTTAAGCGTTTATCTTGAACTATGTTATAGGTGTTTAAGGTGAATGCACCTCTGCCTCCACGTAAAGACCAAGAAATTAAAGAAGACTCTTCATATTCAGCAGGATATAACCAGAGCTTCTCTACAGCAAGTACACAGACTCCTCCTCAGTGCCAGCTGCAGTCGTCTTCTCATGTTGCAGAACAAACCTCTCTTTCACAAGAATCACTGTCTTCAGGTGAGAATTGTACACATCTGTATTTTGAGCAGTCCTGGAGGCTCTTTAGGCTATATAAAGTTATTCAGGTAATACTACTTCAGGTAGTATTAACGAATCAATGTGCTGTGAGTGTATTCAGTTTTTCTAACTCAGTGAAATTGTTAACAACTGAAGTTCTTATGCAGCACCTGTTAACATTAGGGTTACATTGGCTGTAATCTATCTGACAGCATGGTATGGAAACTTGATTTTGAAACTGCTAGGGAGATGAAAGGCTGCTTCAAACTAGTTACTGTGCTAGTTGCACAAACAGTGTCACCTCCATGCATGATGCAGGTGAATTCCCCACCTACTGGGAAGTTCAGTATGCAAAGATACCTGTCAATCATACCAGTGTTTGCTTAGAATTAAAGCACTGATTCCAATACTTGGAACTGTTGGTCTCTGGTAATAGACACTGGTGATGTCTGTAGTGCTGGGAGTTGGTGAATGCAAGTTCTGTTATCTTGTGACTAAGGCCTCCTAGTTAGGAAACTAATCCAAGGTAGCAACTGATGAATTTAGGGCAGAATTAAGAACTGAGAATCAGCTAAGCTGCAGGAGCTCTTAGTGCATCTTTGTGTTCTTGGCCTCAAGCAGGGTGCAAGATTACCTTTTGCTGCAGTGTAGGTTGTCTTTCACTGTTCTTTACATAGATGCAACTTCTTACCAAGGCTAGCTTTATTAGTTGCTTAAGTTGGTGTCTGATCTGAAGAATCTGGTAAGTAGGGTCCTGAGCTGCCTTATTCAATACAACTGATCTGCTTGACATTCAGATACTGATACCAGATAAATATATGGAGCTGCCACTAAGGGTTTGAAATGAAATGAGCTGCTAAATTTGCCTGAAACAGTTTCCAGGATGAGAGAGATGACAGCTAGGAATCTGAACTTCAAGTTAACTAATCAAAGTGATCCAAGGTCACTTTATTGGAGAACTCTTCTTAGGAATTATACTAGAAAGAGGCTGACTGTGTGAAGTCAGCAAGACATTCCAAGTCAAATAACTCCAAAGAACAGTAAGTACAGCAGTCAGGAAAGCTTGTTTAGCTTGAACGGTCCTCATCGCAGTCTATGGGAGGTGATCAGTAGCCTTCTGTATGGTTTATGAAACACCACAATATGTTTTATCATAGACTGCTGAGGTCTTGCTGCTAGTAGAACAGTATAGAATCTAAGTGAAAATTCCTAGTCAAGTGTTGCTAGTTCTTGTTCCAGCCTGGTTATTTTCTTGATGCTGCTTGCAAGCTTGTTTTGCCCTGTTCGACTGAATCTTCTTGAATGCATGATGCTTACACTGCCTGGGATGTCTACAACATACTTTAAAAAGCACTACGTTCTATGGAACAAAAGGAAGGATCTTGCTTATTTGGCATAATGAAAGGGATGAGTAGGATATCGAACACCTTAATCNTCTAAATGCTTTGAATTCACCTGTTCCTTTTGTTTTAAGCAGTGAATTATCAACCTGATGGAGCTGTTCCTGTCAGCAATGGTAGCCTTGCCTTTTATCCAGCACAGACTAATGTTATTCCCAGACCCCCCCAGCCTTACCTTAACAATCGTGGGTCTGTCAGAGGATCTGCTAGAGGTGGAAGGTCTCTGGCCAACTCATATCGTTCCCCTGGTGGATACAAAGGTATGTCTTTATTTACTACCACCTTAAAAATCTGTTATAATACTAGAATATGGCTTTATCATGTTTCACATATAGAACCTAAATTTAATACCATCTTAAAACAATATTTTAAGAGTAATGTGCAGAGAATGGGTTTGGTCTGTGTAGAACTTCATTTTGACTTGTCCCTGTACTTTAGGTGTCAGGTGAACTAGCAGAGCATTATGAAACTATGAACTATGAAAACTGTTCAATTACTAGTACATTACTGTCTACCCTTAACTGCTTATCTCCTCTGTTCTTTTGTTGGCCTCTGTCACTTGCTAATATTCTGGGCGAGTATTTCCTCTTCAGAAGACACTGATGTGACTTGCTCAACACCACTGGTTTTTAATATTGCAAGTGGAAATTGGGGTAATGAAAGGTTCCTGGTAATAGGAGAGCCCTTCTGGATTAATAACAAAGAATCTTCAGGGAAAGACAGTTTAGTCCCTGCAAATCAGTTTGCTGCTAGCTGGAGAGTCATGGAAAGCTCTGACTTCCAGCAGATACCAACTTCATATCAAAGTTGCTGGTACCTGCAGTGTATTCATTTTGAAGTGAAAGCATGTGTGGGCTGAAATAGAAGTTTCAGTTCTGGGCTGAGACTGCTTGATACCTTGTGGGAACATATACCAAAAATGCTGGGTACTTCCAACTTAACATCAGTTAAGGATTTGCAAGTGCATGGTACTAAATTGCATGCGGGTCCTCTTTGGTAGCCTAATAGCTGAAGAGGCTAAATGTTGTAGAAAAATGTCATAGCTATGTATCTAATAGCAAAATGAAGTATTCTG
This sequence comes from Alectura lathami, assembly GCA_013399715.1. Classification (NCBI taxonomy): domain Eukaryota; kingdom Metazoa; phylum Chordata; class Aves; order Galliformes; family Megapodiidae; genus Alectura; species Alectura lathami. The sequence goes on along the minus strand of VXAV01010314.1, from coordinate 970,885 downwards.
TATTCTGTGGATGTAGCAGGCTTTTCAACTGTTCTGTGAGATCCCATTAGTATCAAACAGGCAATTAAGGTTTGGTGTTAATACTTCTAAGCATGAAATCTTGCACCCTGAGTAGTTCTGAGAAGCTGAAGTGCATTCTTACTAGTTCTCATACTCTGATCTCTGAAATGAGGAATAGAGGTGCAACTGCATGATGTGATACACATGCTGATTGCTACAAAAGAGTTGTAATTTTCTGGACTTGCAGTATAAACAAAATGACAACATGACACTTTATTTGAACAGGTTTTGATGCTTACAGAGGGTCAGCTTCAATAACTAATGGCAACTATGGCCAGCTGCAATTCCCTGGCAGAGATTATGCTGGGATGCCATATTCTCAGAGAGTAAGTATTGGCTTTGTTTCCAGTAGCTGCCTTTGAGAGCTATAGAGAAGCCTTCTAATACTGTAGCTTTTTACTGTCCTAACAGGAAAACTATTTCTTACAAGCTAGAGGTCAGTTTTGTTTCCTAGACAAACTCTTTTGGAACAGTAGAAAGCAGCTGAAATGGGAAGAAAGCTCAGGAAATGTGGGACTGATTAACTTTGAGTCAGAAGTGGATCTCTGAAATGCAACCAGAAGGTGAATAAGGCATGTCAGTGAGCCCATTTAACTATGGGTTCTTCAAATTAGTACTCACTGCCTCTGTAGTATAAAGTATATGAACTCTTGANATGAAACACCACAATATGTTTTATCATAGACTGCTGAGGTCTTGCTGCTAGTAGAACAGTATAGAATCTAAGTGAAAATTCCTAGTCAAGTGTTGCTAGTTCTTGTTCCAGCCTGGTTATTTTCTTGATGCTGCTTGCAAGCTTGTTTTGCCCTGTTCGACTGAATCTTCTTGAATGCATGATGCTTACACTGCCTGGGATGTCTACAACATACTTTAAAAAGCACTACGTTCTATGGAACAAAAGGAAGGATCTTGCTTATTTGGCATAATGAAAGGGATGAGTAGGATATCGAACACCTTAATCTGGCTGTGAACTTCCTAATGCTGCCCTTGCTTCTAGGTGTGTTGATCTATTCCAGCTCTAAATGCTTTGAATTCACCTGTTCCTTTTGTTTTAAGCAGTGAATTATAAACCTGATGGAGCNACAATCGTGGGTCTGTCAGAGGATCTGCTAGAGGTGGAAGGTCTCTGGCCAACTCATATCGTTCCCCTGGTGGATACAAAGGTATGTCTTTATTTACTACCACCTTAAAAATCTGTTATAATACTAGAATATGGCTTTATCATGTTTCACATATAGAACCTAAATTTAATACCATCTTAAAACAATATTTTAAGAGTAATGTGCAGAGAATGGGTTTGGTCTGTGTAGAACTTCATTTTGACTTGTCCCTGTACTTTAGGTGTCAGGTGAACTAGCAGAGCATTATGAAACTATGAACTATGAAAACTGTTCAATTACTAGTACATTACTGTCTACCCTTAACTGCTTATCTCCTCTGTTCTTTTGTTGGCCTCTGTCACTTGCTAATATTCTGGGCGAGTATTTCCTCTTCAGAAGACACTGATGTGACTTGCTCAACACCACTGGTTTTTAATATTGCAAGTGGAAATTGGGGTAATGAAAGGTTCCTGGTAATAGGAGAGCCCTTCTGGATTAATAACAAAGAATCTTCAGGGAAAGACAGTTTAGTCCCTGCAAATCAGTTTGCTGCTAGCTGGAGAGTCATGGAAAGCTCTGACTTCCAGCAGATACCAACTTCATATCAAAGTTGCTGGTACCTGCAGTGTATTCATTTTGAAGTGAAAGCATGTGTGGGCTGAAATAGAAGTTTCAGTTCTGGGCTGAGACTGCTTGATACCTTGTGGGAACATATACCAAAAATGCTGGGTACTTCCAACTTAACATCAGTTAAGGATTTGCAAGTGCATGGTACTAAATTGCATGCGGGTCCTCTTTGGTAGCCTAATAGCTGAAGAGGCTAAATGTTGTAGAAAAATGTCATAGCTATGTATCTAATAGCAAAATGAAGTATTCTGTATTCTGTGGATGTAGCAGGCTTTTCAACTGTTCTGTGAGATCCCATTAGTATCAAACAGGCAATTAAGGTTTGGTGTTAATACTTCTAAGCATGAAATCTTGCACCCTGAGTAGTTCTGAGAAGCTGAAGTGCATTCTTACTAGTTCTCATACTCTGATCTCTGAAATGAGGAATAGAGGTGCAACTGCATGATGTGATACACATGCTGATTGCTACAAAAGAGTTGTAATTTTCTGGACTTGCAGTATAAACAAAATGACAACATGACACTTTATTTGAACAGGTTTTGATGCTTACAGAGGGTCAGCTTCAATAACTAATGGCAACTATGGCCAGCTGCAATTCCCTGGCAGAGATTATGCTGGGATGCCATATTCTCAGAGAGTAAGTATTGGCTTTGTTTCCAGTAGCTGCCTTTGAGAGCTATAGAGAAGCCTTCTAATACTGTAGCTTTTTACTGTCCTAACAGGAAAACTATTTCTTACAAGCTAGAGGTCAGTTTTGTTTCCTAGACAAACTCTTTTGGAACAGTAGAAAGCAGCTGAAATGGGAAGAAAGCTCAGGAAATGTGGGACTGATTAACTTTGAGTCAGAAGTGGATCTCTGAAATGCAACCAGAAGGTGAATAAGGCATGTCAGTGAGCCCATTTAACTATGGGTTCTTCAAATTAGTACTCACTGCCTCTGTAGTATAAAGTATATGAACTCTTGAATGGACTGACAAAATGTGGTTAGGCAAATGTCACAGTTGCTGATGGCTGGAGCAATTCATTAAAAGTGCTTTTGTCCTGTGACTAGGAGTGTAAATTTCCTTATTCTTGAAGGTGTCTGAGGTACCAGAAGCCTTGTAGGGACCTGCCTTAGTGCACTTAACACTTGAGCACTTGATTTGCATGAGGTCAAGTTTCTTGAGGGTTGGCTCATCTTGAAGAGATGCAGTGGATCGTAACCAGGAATGACAGGTTTATGTTCTGCAGCCTGTTTCTAATGATGTTAGAACATAGCTGGAGTAGGTGAAGTTGGTTACTCTGAATATGTTCTCTTGTCAAATACTGGGTAATTCAAAAAGGAAGCTTCACCATTCAGGAAAGGCATAAAGGATGAAACTTGCAAAGTTAAGCAATTCCAGCCAAGAGTTCGCTTAAACAGATCACTTTGATCAGTGTTTTTTGACTTGCTCGGGGTAAGTGGATGGTCCTAATAAGAGCTGAACTTCTGTTAGAGTAGCTTTGGGAGCTTTCATATGCTAGAACATGGCATATGAAGCATGTTTCAGGTTTCAAACTAGAAAATTTTGCGGACATGTGATCCTTAAACTTTCTCTGGGGGTGGGAGAGGCAAGGAGGAATCCTCCTGATATGGGGAGACAGTATGTTACTGCTCTTATCACTTGCAGCTACCAAACTGTTTTTAAAAAAAGGGGAGAGAGGGAGGCAAATGTATCAAGCTGTCAGCTTGCTGTACTACTGCCTTTCAGAAGTGGAAAGAGGATAGGTAAGGTATCAATTTGACACTCAGCATCACACTGCAGAAGAAAGTCTTCTCCTGCATTCTAACTAATGGAAGAGTTGACTGGAACTAGTAAATGAGTTGCAGTTTTTAATGAGGGAAATAATGGTGTGACTTAGTTAAATTTGTCATATCTAAGCCAACTAGATACTGCTGCTTGGGTGGCTGAAGGAGCAGCTATCTTCCAGGAGTCACTAGGCTGTCTTTTGAAGAAACCCAATTAGTTTTGAAGGGAAAATACATTGACTTAATGTTTCTCTATGTGTAAGGTCTTCATTAAGTCTCAGATATCTCATTAAAATGAGTTTTGCTATGCCTGTTTCTCTCAGCCTTTGGGTACTCCTATCTCTCTGCAAAAGTACTGTAACTTGGAGCATCTTTAAGCTTGCTATCTATACCATCTCAGCAAAATCTGAAACATAGGATGATCTCTAGGTGCAGATAAGTTGCGTATTTGCGGGTGAGGGGTGTTAAAGTGAAGTCTAACAACAATCTTGAGAGGAGTATTACTTTGTGTACAACGCTTACTATCTGTATGAAACTCGTTTTTCTAATAGATATGTTCAAGGCTATGCAGGTCTCGTGCTCTTACTGTGGAGTTCCCTGTGGAGTGTGAAAGTAGGCTTAATCTTGTGGTTCAAATTATGATGAAAGCAAGAATTAAACCCCTCATGTTCAGGTTAAACTGTGAACTTTCAAGTCATACCTGCTGTGTTTCTTTTATGAAGTAGTAACTTGAGAGTTCCCGGTTGGTGGTGGAGCTGGGTGTGTTCAGCTTTGGAACATATCCTTCTGTACAGACTCAGACTTGAAATAGACCTGATTTATGGTAAAGCACAGTGAAGAGACCTGTAGATGGTGCAGAGGCTTAATTGTTAGAACTGGCATCTAAGTAGCTTTTTAACTTCAAGCTATTGTAAAAGTGAACTTTCCACAAATAAGGCTGTTAATCTACACATTGTCTGAACTCCCTAATTGTCTAGCCTAGAGCTTGAATCAATTGTATAAGTGAGAAATACTTCGTAGTCCCTTTGTTTTAAGAGCTGCTCATAGCTGTCTTACTTCTGTTTTCTTTAGGATGTTAATTACCAGCAGTGCTATAAACGAGGTGGGATAACTAGTGGTCCTCGAGCAAATTCAAGAGGTAAGGCCAACACCAGGTTCCCAGTGGTGTGTGTCTGTGCTTGCTGAAGTGGAGTGTTACTGTGAATAGTGAGGGCACTGCCATCACATGGACCAAGCTTTGTACAAATTAAAGAAGCTAGATGGAGGCTTAGGTACTGCTCTTAAACAATCAGCATTGTTTAGCACACTTAATTTCACTGTTCTCACTTTGGTGTTTCCTCTGTCCAAGTTCTGATATAATGGTACCTTACTGAACTTCATAAATAAGCTGACTAGGAAATGCATGTGGAATGGTACCATTGTTGCACTTGGCATCTTCCCTTAGTTGTACAGCCTCTTCCTCGATACTAAGTAAGCTATTGGATCCCAGAAACTTTGTAAGAAAACTTTCTATAGAGAATAGTTCTTTTGGGAATACAGCTTCAGATTTTGTACTCCAGCATGGAAGTACAGATTGAATTTCTTCAATCTTGGATTTAAAAAGCTAGTAATGTACAGAATTAACTTTGAAAAGCTATAAACTAGATTTAATTTTGCAGTAAGATTTTCTAGCTGACTTCATGCTAGAGGTGAAAAGTGAGAACAATAGTCACTGTAGATCACTACTTAGAGGAAATGGAAATTTTGCATATCATAGCAACTGTTTTAGATGAGCTGCTTTATCCTGAAGTTGAGGGGATTCAGTCTTTCAGAAGATAAAAGAAATAAGATTGTGAAGAGTTCACTAGCAGGTACATCTGTCAACTGCTTTAAGGTATCAGTAACAACTTAGTTTTATCAGATCTCTTAAGGTGTTCACTTCCTGTAGAAGCAACAATGACTTGATGGTAACTGATTTCTCAGATCTAGTAATGTTTTCATTCTAGACTGAAAATAGATCCTCTAACCTAGATATTGGAACAGATAAGAATCTGTATTTTGGGGAGTGTGATGCAAAAAGCTTAAGGAATTCTAGTATTTCAGAATTGTAATAGTTAAGTGTGACAAGCTGATATGACCTACCAAGAATACAACTACAGAAGGGCAGCATTGAGAATTTGAGGTGCAACTTCAGGTCTTAAAAGCAATTAAATGATTACTTGGCTTTTGGTGGTTCTGACAAGTTCCGAGTGGAGATTTAAAAAAAAAAAATAAATTCTGGAAGAAGTCAGCATATGCTGCTTTATAGTAATGTATGTGTGGCAAATACTGCAGCTGAAACTATTGGAAACTACTGCTTCCTCCTACTTGGAGCATGAAAAGTCATTCTTCACAGGTGAATTATTGTCCATCTTGCGGAATGCAAGCATGATCAATGTGAACCAACTTCAAAGTTGTTCTCACTGGGGTCCTTTCTCAACTTCCTGTAGCTGAAATAACTGTTGCAAAACATCTGTTTGCTTTTTAAGAACATGCTTACAGGTTTAAGGTACCCTTTTGTTATACTACTTATCATTGCTAATGATCTTTAACAGCAGGGTGGAGTGACTCTTCTCAGGTGAGCAGTCCAGAACGAGACAATGAAACCTTCAACAGTGGGGACTCTGGGCAGGGAGACTCTCGCAGCATCACCCCTGTTGACATGCCAGTGACAAGCCAAGCTGCCACCATTCTACCAGTGCATGTCTACCCCCTCCCGCAGCAGATGAGAGTTGCCTTCTCTGCAGCTAGAACATCTAACTTGGCCCCTGGAACTCTAGACCAGCCAATCGTGTTTGATCTGTTGCTGAACAACCTTGGAGAAACCTTTGACATCCAGCTTGGCAGATTCAGTTGTCCAGTGAATGGCACCTACGTCTTCATCTTCCACATGCTGAAGCTGGCTGTAAATGTTCCCCTGTATGTGAACCTCATGAAGAATGAAGAGGTCCTTGTGTCAGCTTATGCAAATGATGGGGCTCCTGATCATGAAACAGCTAGTAACCATGCAGTCCTGCAGCTGTTCCAGGGGGATCAGATCTGGTTGCGCCTGCACCGGGGAGCCATCTATGGCAGTAGCTGGAAATACTCGACTTTCTCGGGATACCTCCTTTATCAGGACTGAAATCCAGTGCAATGTTTACAAAAAAGCTGCTCCAAACACCTTGGTGGAGGGGGGGATGGGACTGGCTTTGCACTTACTACTGACTTTATAGAAGATATGGTTCCATTATTGGGGGAAATGATGGTCCTGTTGTGCAAGGTGAAATCATGGAGTTGGGGTACTGAATCAGCACTAATTTGGCACTTTATCAGTTGTGATGTAGCCTTGCTAGTAAAGCTGTGAATGTATATTGTTTGCACTTACCCTAAACTGTATTAATGTTCAGCTTACTACACTCTTGATTGCCTCAAGTATGGGCTATTCACAATGCCTTGTTGTGCCTCAATAAAACAAGTTAATATGCATTTTAGTATTAACCTTCCTAGTGTTTTTTATTTTAAAATATCAAACTAATCCTTGTGTGGGCTGCACATGCATGTTCTCATGCCATATAGAGCTGGTCTTCAAGGTTAAACTAGAGCTTAAATGGGATTACGTGTTTGGTTTGCTCCCTTGATCAAAGTGAATTCAAGATTTAGTTGCATTCCTACTTCTGATTTCTTGACCTTTCAGTTAAAAATGAAGTGACACCCTGCACAGTTTACTAGGACTACTATAAATGCACCTTCTGTCAACATCTAGTGTGGTCACATGACTGTTTTGGTACTGATGTAGCTAGCCAAAATTATTAAACATCAAAACAGTCAGTGAAGGACTTGCTTACAATGTCATGTAGAACTCATTCAGACCTTACGTATCCTAAGCTGGAACTGACTTGTACAGAGCCCAAACCTGTATGACTTCCCCTCATGTGAGATTAACTTGCATTACAAGCTGCTTTTTTTCCTTTCAGGAAATTGCTGAGGAAGTAAGTTTTCATATTCAGGTTTGATGTAGGATGTTGAAGCCTGCTTTTTACTACTAATGCTAGTAAGCGTTTGTGAAACACTTCTTAGAGCTAAAGGAGGTGTACGACCAGTGTTTAGCCATCTCATAGCCTGAGAACTGAAGAGCTACAAATGCTCTTATCTATCTAAGCATGTCAAATATTGTGAAGTATTAATGTTTAAAATGAAAATGTGAACTTGTCAAAGATCTATGGTTTTCTTCTTACTTTTTAGGAGCTTCAGTAGTTTCAGTTGGAGTATTTCTTCTGAGTATGCTGGTAAGGGAGCTAGTGGAAGAGGCTGGTACATCCAAGGATGAACTAGAACTCTACAAGCAGTTCAGCCGACCATTTTATTTAAAAGTAAAAACTGATGTGGAACATAGTTCAGATCTGGTCTAACACTGCTGTTTCTTGGTAAATGACTTCAAAATTTCAAACATTAAAATGTTCTCCCCTACTGCCACACAGATGCCAAAATAAGTTGTCTGGCATGACTTAGTTAAGTTACTGGCATAAAGATCTTGATTTTATTCTAAGTGTAGTTTTTTTTTCCACAAATCTATTTAGAGGATGATCATGCTCAGTTTTGGTCTAATTTTTGTGACAAGCTGTAAAGTTTGAGATGAAGCTTCAGGCAACCTTGCTTTTTCTTTTTTAGTAACTGCAGACAAAAAAAAAGTCAAGCTTTAACTTTGTGTTTTTAAACATGCTAACTCTGTAGAACTTGATCAATGAAAGATCAGTGGTGGGAATGTTGAAGATGTTTAGTTTTTTCCCCTGACTGTCAATGCTCCTTACCTATTAATGAGAGCACAGTAGGGAATGCTAAGTGCTAGGATCAATTTCAGCTTGCAATAGCTGTGCAGCTGCTGCCAAACTAAGATCCATTGCTTTCCTAATGGACCTGCAGGTTTGGATTTTCAGACATCGTGAGCACTGTTCCAGCCCCTTGTTTCCCATGCTGCCTTCCCTGGGAACTAGGGACCAAATGAGCCCTATAGCCCATATAGCAGGGTATCCTGTGCACTACAGCTGCCTTAGGACCAGCTTTCTATTTGCCACATAACTTTCCATATTTGGCTTTATATGCACTTGTACTCTGGGTTTCTTGCACTTTTTTAAGAACATGCTACAAGTGCTTAAAAGCTTTGCCAACTTCAGACATGGTTACTGTGACTGCATAAGGTGTATGTTGCTTTCCATTTTCCAGTGCTCCTCATTACTTTAAATGTCTGTTTTTCTCAATCTTCCACTAAAAAAAAAAAAAAACTGACAAAATTCTCTTCTCCTACAGTAACTTGAAAATAAGATGAGTTTTATAGGATACAGGATTCTCATGTAGTACCTCCCTAGATGGAACTGTTTTTCACTGTTCCCAGTCAGAGCAGTGCACACAACTCTAGCTAGCCACTGTTACAAAAGGGCTGTAAGTACAACTGAATGATACTGCCGTAACAGTGTTCAGACTAAATGTCACTTAAAATGCTAGCACTGAACTTTAAGTGCTCCAAGGCTAAAAATACTGTATTTAAAAACAAAACACTAGAACTGCAAAACAAACCAATACTGTTTTCCAGGCTCACAGCTATCACATCCACAAGCCACTGATAGAAAACTGCAGTTCCAATCTTCAAAATACCAGTAACACAACTTAATCTGATGACACATAATATTAACACTAGGGGACTGACAGCTCAGTCTTCATTCTTTGTTTCTAGGTTGTTTCAAAAGATTGTTTCAAAAACTTCTCAGAGTACTTCAGAGTATTTCAGTACATTACTCACCAGCTGACACAGTTTTAGCATACCTAAGTATGCCCAGACTAAAGATCTAGATCCTTAATTCTACTTCTGGGTGGAGCATTTCACAGGTAAGTTTCACAGCTTGAAAACATTCAAGGTAACACTGGGTGTGGTATAGAATGCATATAAAAACTGTATGCTAATACTTATTTCTTCTGTAGCTGCTAAACAAAGTTGCTTAAACTGCTGCACAAAGTAACTTGCCTTAACTATGTAAGGATGATTGTGAGGTCTAATTAAAACATGCAAAGGGAAATCATGGTGATTCTGCTAACTTCCTGTCCCTGTATTTCCTATGCAAATCTGATACCACCTCAATTCCATCCAGTTTATTTATCTCTGTAACAAATTGAAGACAAACTATACTATTCAAGATAAGGAACTAACTTTAGGTTTTATCTTGGACTGAGTGAATTTCCATGTGTCCTTCTGGTAGTTCAGTGAAACGCTGGAACTATCAGCACAGAGAGAACTACCAGAAATAGGAGGGTTACTTGAAGTTTTCCAAGTGCTAATGGACTTTGTAACCTTGTTTGTTTTTCAGGTTATGGATGTGAGAGAAAGATGAATGATCTCCCAGAATTTTCATGGCTAACTTCCTGCAGCTAAGGAACCCTCCATGCTGTGTGCTATGGTGGTGGTGCAGATAATTTCACTGCTTTTGTTGTGGAGCTGTTGGAGCGGGTCCAGAGGAGGGCCACCAAAATGATCAGAGGGCTGGAGCACCTCTCCTATGAGGAAAGGTTGAGGGAGTTAGGATTGTTTAGCTTGGAAAAGAGAAGGCTCTGGAGAGACCTCATTGTGGCCTTCCAGTACTTGAAAGGAGCTTACAGGCAGGAGGGGGACCGACTTTTTGCACAGGTGGATAATGGTAGGACAAGGGGGAATGGGCTAAAACTGAATGAGGGGAGGTGTAGGTTGGACATCAGGAAGAAATTCTTCCCTGAGAGAGTGGTGAGGCGCTGGCACAGGCTGCCCAGAGAAGCTGTGGCTGCCCCATCCCTGGCTGTGTTCAAGGCCAGGCTGGATGGGTTCCTGGGCAGTTTGATCTAGTGAGCTAGTGGCTGGCAGCCCTGTCCATGGCAGGGGGGGTGGAACTAGATGATCTCTGAGGTCCTTTCCAACCCAAGCCACTGTATGATTCCACTAATTCAGTTTACTTACCTTTTCCTCACTGGCTGCTGTAAATTTGCTACAGGTCCTTGGACAAAACAATCAGTCAGGGAGGCCGATTTGGAACTTGACCTCTGATCAAACTTTGTATCTGGAAGCCTGGCATAATTTTATCTGCTGCAGATCATCCTTGATAGCTCTTTATCAAATTTATACACAGTTTTTGAGAAAATTAAGTATTACAGTCTTGTGGAGGGTATGAAAAGTCTGTTCCTTGTTCTAAATGGAGAAACAGTCTAGGTACTATAACCTAATTAAGACTGAATTTACTTATGCACTTGTTCAGAAGTCTCTGATCAATGTAAATGTGTGTATTGTCTCTCATCTATAAATCTGTAAATGAAAAACTTCATAGATTTGTATCTGCTGGCTCAACATCTCCAGAAGTTGTTGTAGTTGGGAAAAAAAAAAAAAAAAGTGCATTACTAATTTGGCTGGAGAGTACTAGTTCATACAGTTTTTGGACTGTCTGGATCTCACATGAGTAAGGACCCTAGCTGATTCTAGGCAAATGTATTAAGGGACATTTTTTTTTACAGATGTGTGTGAAATCATTATAGCATCAGAGGGTTTAGCATGTTTCTTGTGAGCAGTTCAGGAGCTTTAATTATTTAGGGACAGTAACGATGTTTGGGCAAGAATTAGCATATGCTGCACTTTGTTAGAGACCGTAAGTAGTGCTCCCACGCATTCACCGTTGTTACGGTCTCCGGTACGGGTCGGGTAGTGCTTGCCCAGTTGAGGGAAGTCCTGCTGTCTTCTTACTGGAGGAGCAGTAACGCGAGGTGATGTTTTACGCTGTAATTGCAATGAACAAATGACATGCTGTCAACCTGTATTCTTGAGGCATCCATACGCTGCTATGGTATGATCTTGTAACTGTCCTGGCGTTTGTCTCTTCCAAAACAAAGCAAGTCCTTTCTGTTCTTTCAGGTAACGTCTCTGTTTTGTAACTGCTGTGTAAAGCTTCACCTGCAGCAAGAACTGAGGGATTTGACTCACTACGATCAGTTAGTCACGAGGCTTTTCCAGCCCGTGGCTGGATTGTGAACTGAACCTTCGACAGCTATCTCACACCTGTACAGACGGAAACCACTTCCAGGGGCGACTGACGGACATACCGCGGCCAAGCACCACACGGACCAGAAGCGCGCAGCGGGGCACACGCCGTGTACCCATCCCCGTCTTCCTGCGTGCTGCAGGGCTGTCCTGCCCCCACACCGCCATGGCGGCGAGGGCTTGCTCCCAGCCGGCTCCCCGGGGACGAAGAAGCGGCACCCCCACACGGAGGGACCGCAACATGGCCGCCCCCACGGCGAGCGGTGCGGCCGGCTTCCGTCCGTACAACGACATGGCGGCCACCTCTCGCCGACCTCTGCGCGGAGCCAGGAGGAGGCGCCGCGGCCGTAAAGCAGCGCCCGCTTCCCGATGCACAGCTGTCGCAAACCGGTGAATGGCTGTGGAGAGGGACCGGGGGGTGGGGGACACGAGCTCGCGGTCGCGGCGCGGGGGGGCGGCGGCGGCTCCGCTCCCTCCTCCTGCCCCCGGCG
>VXAV01010314.1:889804-928471 GCA_013399715.1 Alectura lathami | reverse complement strand
GGGAGAAATACAGAAAGGTGTAAATGAGCGTGTGGGGGGTTGTGTTTGTTTGGTGCTTAAGATCAGAGGTAAGTGGGCATGGCCAGAGTATGAGCGTAAACGGAACGGTAAGAGTATAGCGTGATGTGCGGGATCATCTTTCTTTGCTCTGTCCTAGGAGGATTTCCCTTTTGATGCAAAACAGCTTTGTTAAGATTGTTGTGGTTGAGAGGTTTATTACACAAACACAGTTATTGAAGTTTTTTCTCCGAGCCTGGTTCTTTTTAATATTTTGAATTACTCAGTATTATTATTTTTAATATTTTGAATTACACTTGTAAACAGAGAACTTTGTGTGTTGCTAGATTGCGATTGCTGGGAAAGCCATAATCACAATTTTCTGAAATTGTATAGAACAAACTTACAGACTGTGAGTTTTTTTAAAATTGAAGGCTGAATTCTGGTCTCACATTTTACATAACACTCCAGCCTAAATTGCTTTAACATATCAAGTTTAATGTTGGCATAGTGCAATCCATGGACTTCAGTGATTAATTTTCAGTTAATTTCCCTGAAACCGATATAACTTTGCTACTGTAAATCTGAAGTAATTGAAGATAAAAATGTTCCCTGAAAGATTTTATTTTTAAAAGGAACCTGAAAGGGCTAAGAGTGAATTGTGTGCATTTACATTGAAATAAGGATGTGGTGGAATGCTGAATTGAGCACCACAACTCTGAATTAAAATAGTTCTGCTCTGAACTGAGACTCATAAACTGAAACACTCATAATGCTTCCTAAACTAATATAACGCATAAGCCTACATATTGAAATGTATATAGATTCTTACTTCATTGTGTAGAACTGTGTGCATTCTTGATTTTGTCTGAAAAAAACCTCACTCATTTTAAACTGTTATAAGAAAATTCACATCACTTTACATTTATTAGGATGGACGTTTTTTCTTGCAGGTTTAGGTCATTTCAGTTTTTAATACCTGTTATTTTTTAAATTGTTAGGTATCTTCAAGGTGGGAATGTCCTTGAGTTCTTTTCATAACCTTTTATTCATGCTAAAACAAATTCTGCCAAGTGTCCCCACGTATTCTCCATGCTGAGAATAACATTGGCAGTTTTTAGCTCATAGAATGTTGGTTTTGGGAAGATTTGTAAGCATGTAATCACAAGCTTAAAATGCTTTTTAGATTAAGAAATTGGTCAAATGCATTCTTAGGATATACCTGGACTTCAGTTAGCCCTGGAGAGCAGTTCTGATAAATGTGTTTTAAATTTTTACATAATCTGGCAACGTGTGTAATGCCTGCATTTTACTTCTTCATTCTGGGCCCAGTGTATCCCACTCTTCGTGGAGGCTGTTCTGGAGCGGTTGACAAGAGGAGTTAAGACAAGCGAGCTGCGTACCATGTGTCTTCAGGTTGCCATAGCTGCACTCTATTACAATCCTGACCTACTTCTGCACACCTTAGAGAACATCAGATTCCCACACAACCCTGAGCCCATCACTGCACAGTTCATAAACCAGTGGATGAATGACACAGACTGTTTTCTTGGGCAAGTATTGTCTCTGTGTGTTGTAGAAGTCCCCGATTTTGACTTGCTTGCTTCTCTTTGCATCCCTGGTCATGGAGATGCAAGAGATCTCATTCCTTGATTATTCCAAATAACAGGAATCCACACCAGGTCTAATTGCGGTGGTACTAATGAAGGTGTCCGATCATTATTTAATTGTCCTTGATCTGTTGAGACATATACTGAGTTTTCTATGGTGCAATGGTACAAGAGTACACTATAAATCATATTTAGATTTCTTTAAGTTTCTTAATTACAGACTATCAGACTAGATACCAGCAAAAATTCAGACTAGAAGTTAGAAAAAAATTATTTACCCTGAGAGTGAAGCACTGGAGCAGGCTTCCTAGTGAGGTGGTTGATGCCCATGCCTGTCAGCGTTCAAGAGGCATTGCCCTCGTTAATATGCTTTAACTTTTGGTTAGCCCTGGAGTGGGCAGGCAGCTGGACTAATGATCTTTGAAGGCCCCTTCCAACTGCTTTCTCCAAGTACTATATTAAACAGGTAGGTGTGTGTGTGTGTGGGGAGGGGGGGGAATCTCCATTGTAACAAAAACAGCGTATATTATCACAAGCATTGTGACCTTTTATACCTGCACATCCTGTATCTGAACATAAATACGCACATTATCTTTGAGACATTTGGAGGGGTTGCTTGAGTCGGTGACAAAGTAGAGATAAAGTACCCAGTGTCCCTCATTTCTTTTGGAGCACCACTGGCTGAAAAATGGCATCCTTAAGTCTGTCTTTCCCACATGTTGTGAAAATACTACCATTAATTTTTAAATTATTTTTGTATCTAGTGACTTTAGGAAAGAATGAGACTTTTAGTATCCGGATTTCCATGTACTATTTTTTTTTTATGGCTGAAGTAAAGTTCTTGATATTCAGCTCTTTATGCCGTCTTTTTTTTTTTTTTTTTCTGTTGCATATCAAATGCTGAAAGCATACAGAGACAGTATGAAAGAAGATATTCCCTATAGGTGGTAAGCTTGTCATGCCTTTTTAAAAGAAATAAAAATGAAAGAGATTCATAGCCTTAAACAGTTCGTCCTGGAGCGTTCAGTGAGAAGCTAGTGAGATCCAGAGGAGGAAAATGCTGCTGACCTGAATACTATCCAACCTCAAGTACTCCTGTAAGCTACAGCTTAACTTTCAGTTCTTTTATGTTGCTTTTCAAAAAGCATCAGCTTCTGCAACTACTGTTCAACTAAATTCTTTTTCAGAGCTGAGACAGAAGTTGACAAAGCCTATGAAAATGAAACACGAGATCATCATGCTAGACTCCACTCAGACTATGAACTTGAATGGCAGCTGAAAATCCAAATGCATTTCTTTGTTGTGCTGCTACAAGCGATGAAATAAATATCTGTAATGTTGCTTAAATCTAGAAATTGCTTTTCCTTCAGTGCGGTCTCCTCAGTATGTGGCTTCCAGGCACAGGGCTTCTGCTATAGTTCTGCTTGTCAGGCGCTGTGATGTGATGTAAGTGGCTTCCCCCGTTTCCCTCAGAAGGACAGGACTGCTTCTAGAAGACCATTTCATTTAAGCAAGGGTTATAAGGGTCGTTATCTGAAGAGGCCTAACTGAACAGGAAGAGGTAGTTGCGATCAAAGTCTGGTTTCCTTGCAACCCTTCCTTGGGCCCAGCGCTGCAGACTTACTTTCGTCAGTGAGGACTAAATCGGATTCTCTTCTGTTCAGTTCTTCCCTCCAGCTATCATTCAGTGCTGTTTAGTTAGAGTTGGATTGCCTTCCAGCAAGAGGCAGTTTTAGGCTTAAATTCAAGTCAGTCGGTGTTCTCACAGATCCTAGAGAAACTGGAGGAGAATGAAGTAAGATCCACCCCCAGGTGTGAACCTTACTGCCACTGCTTCATCAGCCCTGCAGACAGTCTGTGATCTACTGCTGAAGGGGCTCTTCAAGATCCGTCATGTCCCTCTGCCCCTCTGCTGCTGTGAAGTCCTAGTGCCCATAGATCCTGCTCAGCCACGGGGACTGAGAGGCAGCAGGGCTGTGTGTGGCTCACGCTGTAGCCAATGGTGTTTGCCAAAGGCAGGCAGTATTTCTTCAGCAGTACTTGTGAATGGAATCCTTGGGAATAATACATCTTGCTGGTGGAGGGAGCAGTTGGGGTATGAGAAGTAACAGTTTTCCTGTGTAATTAAAAATATGGAAACTGTTTAAAACTGTTTGGAAATTTTGAATGTTAAAAATAATCAAGGCAAGGAGAGCTCAGAACTCATTGCAAGACGGCATAAATCCAGTGTGTCATCAGGGATATTGCACATTGGTGGATGTGTGCCCACATACTGTATTTATTTATTTCTAAATATGTTTTCTGCAATTACTTCAAATTTAATAAGGGCAGGGGAGTGAAAAAACATTTATGGAAACATTTGTTCCTGCTGCTTTACACCTTTCTCCTGACAGCCTGAAATCTGGGTGAGACTTCTGTATGACTTATTCTTAGAGTAAAAATTCTTCAGTGGCAACTGAGATGAAAGGAAAACCCTAACTTGTTTTAAGATTTTTATTTATTAATTATTTATTTTTTACGACTATGAGGATTTACTTGGTAGGAGTTTAAATAGTTAGAAATCCTAGTATGTAACATCCTAATCTTATATAGGAGAACAAGGTTGGTTCCAGCTTTGCAGCTAGAAGGAAGTGGCAGGTTACGTGCAGTTTGTCCAGGAAGTGGTAATGGAGAGCACGTTGATTCTCACAAAAAGGAGCACAGCAAACCAGTAAAGGAAAGGCTTAGGGACTTCCCTTTGAAATACTTTCAGCTCGGTATAAAATCCTAGAAATTCTTAGATCTTTTGATCTGGTATTGGAAGAAGTGTGTTAACTGCAAAAAGTCCTGCAGGTTCTGAAGACCACAGAGCATGTTAGAAGCTGAGTTACCTAGGAGCTGTCATTGCCCTGCCATGTGTGGCTCTGGGTGCACGTGTTCAGCAGGCCAGGCTTGATCCGCCTCAGAGGGAGCAAACGGAGTGTGTGATCACTACGGAGGACTGCTGAGCAAATCGGTACGGATCTCAAAGGACAAAGTGAGGAGGGTTGTGTCCAGGCAGCTTTGTGCAGACAGAAGGATGCTGAAATAATGAGTTTTTTGGTAGCAAAGGAATAGTCTAAAAGCATTCCTTGCCATTACAAAGATGTGTAAAGGATATTAAACTCTGTTCCACTTACTCAGTCCAGTTGGTGCTCAGTGCAGCTGTGGCGTTGTGGGGTGCTGAACTTGAGGCCTGTCCTGCTGTGTGTCTGTGCTGACACGTGGAAGAAACAAGTCTTCTTCTGGCTTAGCTTCACTAGAGATGGCTTGATGCCTGGGTTTCAGCTCTCCTGCTGGGCCTTCTGGTAATGTGCATGTTCAAAGGGAACGTGCTCATTCTTACAACTTCTCTGATTAGATGCTTGAAAACGGAGCATGACAAATACGCTGTGCTTTTTGGCTCTGTAGGCTACTTCCTAATAATGATTCCCTTCTATACAGCAGTGCCTTGGTCTTCTACTTTGTTTTGCTGTGCAGAAGAGATAATTTAATATGAAGCTAAGCTACAAATTACTATAATTTTCCAATTATTTGTACTGTGTTATGTTTTACAGTTGGCATTATTTATCAGCAGCTTTTTCAAATGTATTGTAAAGGTTGATTCCAGGTGTCATGAATGAATCCACTGCACATAACATATGAAAGAAATTTCACTGCTTCACTGTGTCAAGAAGCAGGTTAGAAGTCTAGTGCATGTATGGTAGAGCTTTGACCAAACTTAGATGAAGATGCTGGGAGGGAAGGAGCGTAGAGAAACTTGATTCTGTTTGTGCTTGCAGTAAGAACAACAATTCCCCAGGAATCTGTCCTTTGTTCATAGGTGGTGTCATCTTTAGGTATAATTTTCGTAGTCTTTGTGGTGTCAGCATGTGAGCAAGTGGTGATGAGTTTGTCTTCAAGACAGATAAACTTGTAGGAGTAAGGGGTTTAAATTCTTTCATGTAATGAAGACTTTGTTCCCTTGGCTCAGTTTCCTTGGTTGGTTTGTACACCCTCTTTTGTGCTTGGTTCCTTTTGAAAAGGAAGTACTGCAGCCTGCAGTGGTGGAAGGACAGTCTTTGCCTGTGTGCACTTTGGTGCAGCTTTCAACACGTGCAATGTAGCAGCCGAACCCAACGTGACGACGTCAGTTGCTAAGCCCTAACAGGACCAACAAAACAGGAGGTGTAATGAATCCCTCCAGATCCACAGCCTTGTTTCAGCACATACAGGGTTCAGAAAGCCGTCATGTATGAACACGTGTATTTCTTGAAAAATATTATGGTTTAGTAACATGTTATATAGGACGAAATTGTAATTATTTTTGAAATTATATTTCTATATTAATTTTTGGAGTGATGGATTAAACTGTCTGCTCTCCTGTAAGTTTTATTGCAGTCTCTGGTGCACATCTTGCTAGTTTCTTCCGTCTCAACTTGCATCCTCTTCACTCCAAAGTAAAATGAGTTCTGTAACAGAAGTACCTACTGCAGTTCTGGAGGATGGACGTTTTCTCCCAGTTGGAAGTATTCAAAAATGCTGAAAGGGAATAGCTTTGCTGTTTTTCACCTCTTAACCCTGCTGCAGCTGTGGTAATAGTGCGATGCTACTGCATGGATAGAGGACTGCATAGGATTACCTGGTGCACAGATACAAGGAGAGAAGAAGCTACACAGTAGCCGTGCTTTGGAGATCTGCTGTGCTTTCTGTAGGTCTTGCTGAGACTTCTTGCTGGGGCTACTTGTCCTGCAGAAAGCTTGGACAGAAGCTGCCAGCATCAAGTTGAATCATTCAAAACTCTCAAGCCCTTCATAGCAAAACACCGTAGTGTCAGAGAGAAGTTGAATACTACTAGTGCTTCCGATAAAGGAGGACCAAAGACTATCTGTAGAGGCAGTTTAAGATTTTTTCCCTGTATTATTTGTAAATGATTTGTATTTCTTGAAGTGAAAATCGATTACTCCCTCTAAGAGCATAGATTCTTATCTAGTTTCCTAGCTGGGGCCACACAGAAGTCTTTCTGCTGTTAATTTTACGTTTTTCTTTCCCTTGAATTACTTACCATACAATCAGCATTTAAATCTTTTCATTTTCCCTTTTTACTTCAGTCTAACAACTTCTTGGTAGTTTGTTTTTCTTGTTGTTATTTCTAAAAATCTTTTGTAGCAATTAGTTTCCCTAATATTTTCTTATTGTTGACATGAAGCATGTTTACACCACGGATTGTTTGTTTTCCTGGAAGTCTGCTCATTTGCACCTTCCCTGTTGAAGCCTGCTGTTCTTGATGTTGTGCAGTCCCTGCCTTCACTGGAGTTAGCAGTGTGTCTCAAGTTAGTGCTGGAAGTTGAACGTGTAATACAGCCGTTCTGATGGACTCTTGACAAACATGCTTAAGTACAGCTAGCCCTGGGGCACTCCGTAAAAGCACCCGGCAATTCAGTGCATTCCTGCTTGACAGTACTCTTTACTAATAGCCTTTGTGCTAATTTCAGTCCTTGCTGCAGTAGTCCTGCCAGAGCCAAGGCAAATAAATTTCCATTCTATTTAATGATGATAATCTTTATAATCATTTTATTAAAGACAGGACACTCCACCTAGTTATTAAACTATTTTTTTTAGCATTAAAATCTTTGCATTTGATAATCAGAAACAGTTCTTCCAGGACTTTGGACATTGCTTGAAAGGTGTCTAATTGTTAGTGGGCAAGTACTTTTCAGTGGGAAACTTGCATTCAGAACAGAAGTAGTAATGTGTTCAGGAGCTTTGAACACTGTGTCTGTCTTCTGCCATGTCAAGCACCTGGACTTTAGTGCTCTCTAAATGTCCTTGCAGTGAAATTTTTTTTTTTTTTTTGTCTGATGTTTGTATTGTTTTAGACTCCATGACAGAAAGATGTGTATAATAGGACTGAGCATCCTAATGGAATTGCAGAACCGACCGCCTGCGGTGGATGCTGTGGCTGCTCAGATTGTCCCTTCCATCCTCCTCCTCTTTCTGGGCTTAAAACAAGTCTGCGCCTCACGAGAACTCACAGAACACGAGGATCATGCTAAAGATGAAAAACACCTCGCAGAAGATAATGGTAAAATCTCCTCTTCTCACGTTGTGGATTTTGTCTGGGTTTAATTTGAAGGGGGTGAGAAATTGCAGTTCATTTCTAAGTCTCATTAGTCTGCTGAAGATAGATAGCCTTATGGGGGGCTTGAAAGATCACCGCAGGAATCGATTTTTCCTCCCAAAATGTGATCAGTGTTTTTCAATGTATAATAGGTAATACTTTGTGAAAGGATAGCTTTGGTTCGGAAGTAACAATAGACCTTCCAAGCCCACTGTTTTGGGTTGTGAAGAGGCAGGTAGGCAGCAGGAGTCTTCCAGGACTCCGCTGGCTTTATTTTTGATTCCTGGAAAGAAGCCATTCCTAGTACCCAGCTATCTTACAGACCTGTTGTAGTGAACTTTGAAGGAGAGCCTTGCAAGTGGTCTTCGTCCAAATGGAATACGACAGGCAGTGGTTTGCGAAGTGGAGTTTGAGGCAGCTGAGGTTCCTGGAGTAGAAAGAACTCTTATTGCTATGGCTGGCAAATCCCAAAAACATGTCACAGTGAGACTTGTGGGGAGTGAATTTTGTGCAGCGTTGCAGGCAGATGGATGTGGCTATATTTGACTTGGAGCAGGAGATGGTCTGAGGTCTGAAAATTAGGAGCGGGTCTGAGCAGATTATGTAATCCATTACAATTTCATGGTTGTTCTGTAGTGGAATTACGGAATTCTTCTCAATGTGTAGGAGTACGGTATAGAAACAGCAGAGTAATGTTCAAATCTCCATCCTGTGATTCAATCTCTGCTTGTTGCAGATAGGTTACTTTGTACTGTTTATCCTGTTAATACAGGAAGAGCTAAACTGGAGGATGTTTTTTTTTTTGTTTAAATCTTGGTTATAAATCAGAAACATCTTTCCTTAAATAAAAAAAATAGCAATGTTTGGAATTGCATGTAGTTCGGGGTATAGTCATTGTTTCATAAACACGGTGGAAGGTGAAGCCATGCAAAAGAAGGAATTTAAGTTTGTTCGAACAAAGGAGTGCTCTGAAGAATGGCAGGCGTTTAGCAGACACCCGGTTTTCTGTTTGTTTTGTGTCCATTGGTGAAACCTTTGCAAGTTTTTTCCACAATTTAAAAAGCACAGTGGTAGGACATTTTGTCAAAGACAAGTTTGCTCAAAGTTTTTCCATCCTGTAGTAGCACAAGGACAGCATAAATGAAAGAAGAAAAAGATGCCACTTTCACATTCCCCAGGTGTTCCTAGAAACAAAGGTTTAACTGATCTTGAATGTGTGAAACATTACATTAGCTTCATCTTTCAGTTCTTCTGGGATTTTGGGGGAATGATGTTGATAGGGGATCCTCTTTCCAACCTGAAATTATTAATGTTCTTCATTTGTAAGTCATTGTTTCCTCATACTTTCTAAACCCTGCTTTAAAAACACGTGCTTTTGCAGAAGAGATACCAAGTGATGAGGAGGAGACAAATGAAGTCAGCCAGGCAATGCAGGAGAACCATGGTGGAGGAGGAGGTGACGGAGGAGGCGGTGGAGAAGAAGAGGACGAAGATGATGATGATGATGACTGGGATGAAGATGCATTGGAAGAGACTGCTCTTGAAGGGTTCAGCACACCTCTTGACCTTGAAAATGGTGTTGATGAATACCAGTTTTTCACACAAGCACTTTTAGGTATGTGTGTGCTGGTGGACAGAGTGATATCATACGGTGAAATAGCTTGGAGGTGGTTGTGGTCACCATTGGGAAAAGCCCTTGTCTTTGTTGTGAGTGATAATTTAGGTTACTGGAACTGGAAATGCTTCCTAATGCTAGTCCTAAGATTTTTTTTTTTTGGCTTACAAGCACCATACAGAATAGATGGCACTAAATAGAGCTAGAGACAAATTGTCCTCATGTTATCTTCCAGAACTTTTCAAACACAGACTAAATAAGTGAGACATGATCACTAGAGGGGCTCTTACATCTGGAGATGTTTGTCACTTTCTAGATGTTAAAATCATAATCGAAAAATTGTTTTCTCCCTTTCCTGTCCTGTTGCTTTTAGCTATGATATGAATCTTCAGTTAGAAGATTCCCTTCATCGTTGTCCATGAATAACGACACATTGTTCACTTGCTGTTTCTGAGAGCAGAGGGCGTAATGAAGTTCCCCCCAGATGGATTGCTTACAGTGGGGGAACTGCTTACAGCTGAGAATCTGGCAGGAATAGTGGTTGGTTTTTCGTTTGTTTGTTTTAAGCCAACTATAGGCTGTGTGCCTTTCATCTTGCTCTCCTGAAATTACCTTGCAATGCCAGCTGAGAATCACTTTTGATCCATTCCTGTTCCTGCAGCGGTGCAGAGCCGCGATGCTGCCTGGTACCATTCGCTGACAGCGCCGCTGAGCGAGGATCAGAAGAAACAGCTGCAGGAGATCTATACATTAGCAGAGCACCGGCGAAGCGCTGCAGGTAAGTCTCTTATCTGGGGCCATTTCTGTGTTGCGGGGTGTTGGAACTGCACCTGATGTGTAACCATAGAAGAGATCTCTGAGCTAATCATCGTAAGTCTTACAGGAGGCCTGAGAAGCATGATGTGCTGCTGTTACCTGCTGCCTGGAAGTGTGTGTTACTCAGAGAACCATTGCTTACAAATAAATGCCCTCTCATTGACATATGGCTGTGTTAGAACAGGCTGTGAACTAGTTGTGCACATCCTGACATTTGAAATGAAATGGAAATGAAGGCAATATCTGGCTCTCATCCTATCGCTGGATGAAGATATTCCTACAGAACGTTGTGTTTAACAGCTACGGTACTTTTGAACTGCTGACATTGTGCCTTCACAGTCAGTGTAAGGTTTTGGGTGCTTAGAACGCTTGCGTCATGGAAAATAAATTCAGATTTAATCAAGCATGCAGAATAGTGTAATGTGTAGTTGTTCTGTAGAGGTTTAATTTCTCCGTTCTGTTGCAGAGATGTGTGTGTGCTCATGCACTGAAAGAAAAACCAGGTGTAACTTATTACTGCCACTGCATTTGGGGACTGAGAGTTCCTTCCACAACTTTGTGGTGTTGGATGAACAGCATTATGTCTGGCAAAGGTGTTCCCTGCAGGCTCACGTCCTTTCTCTTCTTTGAATTCTAGAGACTAAGACGATAGAACAACAGAGTGGCTACTTGTTTGACAACAAAGGACTGATCACTGCATTTAATTTTGCTGGAAGTACTCCTGGTGGAAACTGAAGGATCAACTCCGAAGGTCGATGGGAAGGGTTTCATCATTACGTTTTCTTAAAATCATCATGGCTTCTGAGTGATTGGGGAGGGTAATATAATGCTGCCGAAGGTTTTCTGGAATATAGCAGTGTGCTTCCCCCACCAGAATGCTTTTTCTAACCAGCTACTGTAATGTACAAATTCTTGTGGTGTTTTTATAATTTGATGGACTGAAAAGGAAACATAAGTCCTCAAGGAACCTGAATGGCTGGGAGGGGCCAGGCTGCATCTAACTGAGTTGCACTTCTCAGGTTTTTGCTGTGCAGGATTGATAGATTCATATGGATAACAGTGCCTTCTGTTGTACACGGATTGCCTGAACAAACGGTTTTTTGGAGTGCATTATAATTTTTTAAGTGTAAGAACATTTCCTGATAACACTGTAAGCCTTGGTTCCATGTTTTCCTGTCATCTGCTTTTTACGACATGGTTTTGTTGTTGGTTGGTTGCATACATGTTGCTGGATTCAGAATATTATCTCTTCCCAGTTTGGTGCAGACCAAATGCGTGTAGGGAAGCGTCTGCTGGAGTTGCAGAGCATACACTGGTTGTGTCAGAGGATCTTAACAAAACTGCAGATTTTCTCTTGTTGCGGTAGTCTTAAATTATTTCTCTTAGCTATGAAATCAACTCACTTGAGTTACGATGGCACGTGTGGCAGGTGGATATCCTAAATCTGCATTGACGTTACCTCCTGCCTCCACGAGTGGCACGGCTCTCTCATGTAGATGTGCTACATGACAACTTTTTATTTCCACTGCTTTCGCTGAATATTGGATTTTACTTGGGTTGCTATAACCTGCGTTTGTTTTTATTCATTCATTACCATTCCAGTGGTAGTACTGAATAACGTGGTACAAAACATTTACAGTACGTTATTTATCTTGATAGAAGAAAAACAGCTCTGGACTTGCTTCTTCTTACTGTTACACTTCTGTGATGGAATTTCTGGTCTGCATTCCATTTGGCTGTTCCGTGCTGGAATTCTGTTATCCACCAGATTTTTTTTCTTGAATTTCAAAGACTGGTTTCTCATAAATTGAAACATATATAACAGGTGTTTTTGTGAATATGTTCATGTAGTGAGAAGCTTACAGTTATGAGAAACTGACAGCAATACTAATTGGAGTAGGTACTCCTCTAGACCTGTTGGGATCGCAGTGATGTAGCCGCAGTAAGCTGGGGTGCTTTAGAATGTGAAGTTTGAATTGGAGATAAAATGTTTAGTCCAGATTTTGTCTCTATGTGTTAATTTCTTTAAGACTTAAAAATATTTGCAGAGCAGTTTTAAGCACGTGCTGCTGGTGTATTTCTTTAGAGCAGTGCCCCAACAGCAAAGCTGAAGCCCTTCCCATACCCTATCAGATTTTCAAGGGTTGTAGATAATTACAGATTGCTGGCACTGCAGTGTGCTGAAGACTTTTTTTTTTTTTTTTGAATGTCAGAGTAATTCTAATTCAGTCTGGTAGATCTGAAGCTTTCTGTGCCTTGGTATCAGGAAAAGGCTGTAGTGTTGCTGCCTTTTCCTTGCCCCATACCCTGGAATCTTCTCAGTCTTGCAGTCTTGGACCAGAAGGTTCCCCTCTGTTTTCCTTGTTCCTGCAGCTCTGTGTGAGACTCACTGCAGCACTGTTCTTTGCTTTTTTTTTTTTTTTTTTCCACAGCAGCTGCAGGGTGAAATTGGTTCATGTAGGTTTTTCACTGCTATTATTCGCTTAATAGCAACAGTGAAAATTCCCTACTTTGAGCTCTGTTGTCCATATGGAAAACTGTGAGAATTCCAGGGTCTGTATTTTCAAAACCGAAAAATACTTTGAACAGCATTGGACAGGCTCTTACAGATCAACCAGCAGAGGGCAAGGAGGCCAGGAGAATCGTAGGTGACTTGTGCTAATTTAGGCCTGGAGGTGTATTTACTAAATGGAAAGGTGTTATGTCCAGATTGGGGGTGAGTTTCTCAGAAACCATAGAAGCTTTGAAATCATTACAAATTTAAGAAATGGTTTTTGGAAGTTAAGGATGTGAACAACTTCTTCCTTATCTGAAGTTATGTATTAGGTAGGTAAAGTGTTTAAGACCTTTATTGTTTTATTAAAAACAAAAAAAAAAGATTGTTGAGCGGGATTTCTGTCAAAGCCCATGTTCCTCCCCTACACTGTCATGCAGAGTAGAAGGGGGATTTATTTTTCTTCTGCTAATAATGTTGCTTGCACAATCACAAGTTAATATTTAGGAGTTAATGCTTTCAAGGAAAAATCTGCTTTTGCAAAGCATCATCTCTGTGTCACTCGGCTGAACTGTGGCTGCTCCCTGGTTCTGCTTTTTGTATACTTTTCAAGTCAACTGCCAAGAAAATGTGATCCAGATGTTTCTTACAGGGGGTTTAATCAGCAGCGTGGAGTCAGGAATCTTTGTTGTCCATTTTGCAGTGGGGGTTAGAGATGTGAGGGGATGGCATGTAAAAAGGTTAAATGCCCTTCCCAGGAGATTCATCAGCGAATGTTTCTACTGGCAAAAGCAAATGTTAATTACTTCATTTCTTTTTTTGAAAAAAGATTCCATCCAAAAAGCTTTGTTGGGCTCTGGCCTCCACATTAACATATGGTTCTCTTTTAACATGATAAGTATCTGTTTGTACATGATCATAAATAGGTAATGGATTTTAGGGGTTTCTTTCTGAGTTGTGTCCAGCTTTGTACTACATTAAAAGGAGAGTAACACAAACGTGCATTGCTGTCTGACTTTGAAGCCAGGGTAATCATGGGATGTCAGATACCAGCACTGGCCAAACAAGCACGATGTTTGCCACTGGAAGTACGGAGAATCATGAGCTTCTTTTACAGCCTTTTCTCTTCCCTCCTTTCCTTCCCTTTGCCAACCATTGTTATCAGATATTTCAGGGGATATTCGAAATATTTGAAACAATAAAGCTTAAACAAAATTTGTGAAATCCCATTGTTCCTGAAGCAGTGGGACCTATCTGTTGCATTTGTATCTGTAGAACAGTCTCTCGTTTAAATACACAGGTGATACAGAACTCCAAAAGCCCTCTCCAACTGCAGTTTGAGAGGAGCCTTTCTATGATTTGCCACTTAGTATGGGTAGATCCAGAAATAGAATTTTGGAATCCCCGCACCTTGTGCTGAAATTTGCCCAAAGGATAGGCAACCACGCTATGTAATTGGGATCCTCAGCCCTAACTCTGCTGTGTGCCACGGTCAGTCTCTCGGTAATGTCAGTCTAGTGGCGAGTTCCTCAAGGATCACTGCGTATGGGTGAGGACATGATGCAAGTCTGAGAGGCGCTGTGTCTTTGAAGCTGGGTGGAGAATCACGTTTCTCTCATTGCAGCAAAGCATCCAGCAGGTATTGGTACCAGTGTCTTGACAGTGTGAGTGGAAATAGCACTCTCTTCTCTTCAGATGTCAAATCTTAACCCACATGGATGAGATATGGTAAGGATGGATGTTCTGAGTGTTAGAGGAAGCCAGACTCTATGCCAGATAGCAGAAAGTCGTAGCATAAAGTCCTATCATAAAGGGGATGATTGAACAAGCCAAGATGCATAAAAAACAAACCACCCACCTCATAAAACAAACAAAAACCACCAACAAATAAAATGACAGCGTAAAATGAAAGAGAACGGAAGAAGTGCTTGTGTACCAGGGGGGTAGAAACTTCCCCGGCCTGCAGACCTAATCACAACACTCAATTTAAATGCACTGAGATACCTTTAAAATGGAATATGCAACATCCGGATGTCAGTAACCTGAATGTGACAGCCATTAATACAAGGTAAGACTTTGTGGAGTTTTCTGTAGCAGAGAACAGATGCATCACTTCAGATGGTCTGAGAAGCTCTTGCCCTGGCTGATGTGCAATCACCAGTGGAAGATGCTCAGTGGGATTACGGCTTTTCTTACAAAATGTCAGCATACCTCCTATCAAACTGCTGCCTAAGTGGACGTTAATGCTAGGATTCTCTTTGTAGGCTGTACAGAGGTTCACAATTTTCAAGTGCTTGGCTATTGCGTGGTGGGGTGGGGCATCTGAAAGACGGACTGATTTCTCCAATGTGAGTGGAACCACGCCAGCTGCAGGGTTCACCTGAGGCGGATGGAGAGGGTTGCCCGGGATCTGCTGACTGGCCCCTCCTGGATTATGTTACAATGAAGTGAAAAATCCAGACAATGACATGCCGATTGAAGCTGCTGAGCAAGAGAAATGAGTGTTTTCCTGGACTGGGGTTTTAATATTATGTCTTAGTTATATTTTCGTTTTCAGTTTTTCTGCCCTCAGGATGCAGAATTACTACAGGATGGGTAGGCCTATCATTTGTTCACAGGGCTGCTTACCACTGAAGATGTTTGTCCAAGAAGTGTTCCTTATTTTCAGACGTTTTCAGCACGGCTGTGTTAGCAAAGTTACATGTATCCCTCTTTCAATACGTTCTGCACACAGAGATCTTGGAAATAGACCTAAGAGGAAGACAGACAGTGCTTTGAAAGGAGAAGGCTGTGAATAAGCACATTATTTTTAGAAAACAGAACAACTGTGGCCTCTGAAGAAAATATGAACCGATAAATATTTGCACAAAAGCGCATGAGGTAAAGAAATGAATACAAAACAATGTCTGTGCGGCTCTGTTCTTTGATCCTGGCTGTAATGTGTTTTTGTCATTGCCAAACATTTTGTGGAAATTGCTTTGGATTGTATGTGCTGTTGGTACTGCACCTAGTATAAATCCCCTGAAATATTTTTGGCTCAAAAAGACACCAAAGGGGCCATGCAGATTTCTTTTGATTGTTAAAAGGAAAGATATGAGCCGATGTTTGCGATGACTAGAGGGAGATCACGGTGTTATGTTGTCAGATTGGACTGCAGGATCATCGCCTTTGTGAGAAGCCTAAAATACTAAACTGTGGGTTGGCTTTGAGGGCAAGAATTGGCAAATGCAGAACACGCATTGGTGACAGGAAGAATCTCTTCCTAAATTAAAGAATTCTGTACAGCATTCTCCTAAGCTGTGCTGGATTTGCTTTAAAAATAGTAATAAATCTTATTGCTTAGGTCAAATGTTACATCTGCTGTGCATTTATATGAGAGGAATAATATTTCTTTAAAAAATGGAACATGCCACCTACCAGGGAGCTCAATCTTGCTTAATAGCCACTCTTCATACAGTCAGAAAACTTATTTACAAGGACACCCCAGAATTAATTTTAAACAAATGTGTGTTTTATGCAGGGTTAATACATGCAGTAGTGTATCAGTGTGTTTATTACCTCGGACTTGCTAAGGCTACTAGCCACGTGCATGGTTTGCCTGCAAGAGAACATAACTGATGTCTGGTGTGGATGAGATCATTATGGATCACCAGGTACAATTATCGAGATGTCAAAGTAGTGGAGACAGTGATCTTGCATTCCTGTAAGAGGGGATTGCACCAGAGTGTGGACCAGTCTTCTGTGCGTGGAATTCAGAAAGAAGAGAGTTTCACCAAGCCTCCACAGAGCAAGAGATCCGTCCTGCTGGAACTGCGAACCTGCTGTTTTTATCGGTGGGGTGTTTCCCTCAGGGTGAGTTGCTGAAGTAGCCTGTGTGCTCGATTGCACTGTTTGGTAATGCCCTTTGCTGCACAGGGCACTTTGGTGAATCCTCCTCAAAGAGCAGTGGCAAGTGGCAACGTATTTGTAACTGGGAAAGCTGAGTTAGTGTAGTTTGCCCAGAGCCATACCCGTGTGCTGCAGCTGGCATGAGAGAGAAAAATTCTGCGTGTATGTAAGTGCCTGGGGGCTTTGCCATAGGCTCTAATGGAGCCAGGATTTCACCCAAGAAACTCGCTCTGTTCTGGTGTCTGGTTGTGTTAAGTCCTCCCAGAGAAGCTCTGCCAGAACATACATACTTTATGAAATTGCTTATTAACAGTGAGTTCCTCTATTGAGCTGCAATTTTACTCTGTCTAGCAGTGGCATTGTTCAATTGTGCCTTGTGTGGATTGCTCAACGTGATGAGCACTCCTGGCGAAAAATGGTTCTCGGCTGCGTGATGGGTGACGCTCTGGTTGTCAGTTCCTCTAGTGCTTTGAAGTGAACGCAGTCACATGGGAGCAGGACTTCAGGTGGCCTGCAGTATCATCCCTGCCATGCATCAGGGTGCTGTTGCAGCTTATGGCTTCTCTGCAGGTGTTAACGAACATGCTGGATCGGTTCTGAGGGTGTAGGTTGCGACTGCCACTTCTAACAGGCTCTGAAGGGTGTGTTTTTACTGAGATAAATACATGGTTCTCATGCCTCTTTCTGCCCTCTGACAGTGTTGATCTTTCAGCCGAAATTGTGTTCTTAAGCTGAATTCTAACTCCAAATCCCTTAAAATGGTGATACCTTTTAGACAGTCCCCAGTAAGGCTGAAAGATGATCAGTGTTTGCTTTCTCTTGGTATCATACGTAATACATAATTGAAATAATTTCATTACCTGTTTGATGACATCACTGGGACTTCAACCACTCCCGTGCACTTTCCTACTGAACTTCTGCCTTTTCTGGCAGAGTTGAAGCTGCAAGGATTTGTGTGCATGTCAAAAAAACTCTCCATGGTCATATACATGAAATTTATAAAGAAAATACATATAGTCTGGAAAGGTCATATCAGTATATGAATAATGGTTGCTTTATGTAATATTACAGCTGCTGGCCTGTATCTCTCAGCCCCTTGTAGAACAGTGTGCAACAGCTACAAATAAGGGTGCCTGCAGCTTCCAAGTCTTGCTGCTTTATGAAGTATAAATAACCCGCGCAGCCCTTTCAAGCTCGTGACATTCAGTTACAGAATATTTATCCCATAGATTTGTTGATCCTTCTGGTCACAGCTCTCATACAGGTGCATATCCAGGCAGGCTGAGGTAAGGATGTTGCAAACGTTCTCCCGCTGAGCTCCTCCTCCCCTACCCAGCTGGGTTCGGAACCCGGTGACATCTGAGCCAGCAGGCTGGAGGAGCCACAGGCCTCTCCTGGTTGCCAAAGGCTGTTCTGTCAAGGAGGAGTTCCAGTCTTAGGCTGCCTCAGATCTTGTGGTCACTTCCTCCTCACAGTTGCAAAGGCATATTCAATTGTTTAATGGGATTTTTCTGTTACTGAGTGATTGATATTCTCCAACTAAAATATGCATACCAGAAAACCACTGCCGCTGCATGAGTGAAGCAGTGGCTGGTTTTGGTTGCAGATCTTGCCTTGCAGCCTCTTACCGAGGGGTAGGGGCCACTGCTTGTATTTGTCTCCTGTCACGAGATTTTGTTACCATCTCACTTCTCCCTCTGTTGTGTGGCGTGGGATGCAGTGGTATTCCAGGGTGTGAGAATCTTGCCTTAGATCTTCAGCTTCGGCTTTCTGTAAACAGAGAAATATTCTCATTTAGCTGTGGCTCTGGCTTCCTCCTCCTACGGGTATCCACGTGCACAGCCTCCTCTCACGTGCACATCTCCCCCCTCTCCTGTGTGCCCCCCTGGGGCGCGGCTGCGGTTTGCAGCGCTGATGCATGGAATTGGGAGGAGCTGCAGAACGAAGTGGGATTTTTCTGTCGGTAGATACTGCCACAGAGCATGGATTATTAATCAGGGGATTCTCTTATTATTCTGTTACTTCCTGTAGATACGCTGTTGTGTTAAACTTTTTTAAGCAGGCCTTGAGCAATTTTTTCAGTGTTTCAGTGCCCTGCTACTGAACCGGGGCCTGATTGAATGAAATTCTGTAACCGTGCAGCAGGCTGGGGAAGATACAGGAAGCATGAGGCAAACACATCCTAGGTTAATGATGACAGGAAAAATAACTGCTTTGTTTGTAAATTGTAAGTAGCTTATGGCTTGATATTCTTTCTCTGTTCCTGTGAAAGAGGGGGTAAGAAAATATACAGAATTTTCTTTCACTTTTCATTTGAGAAGGGAGTTGTAATTGACTTTTAAGTCCTGATTTTACTTTATGCCAGTACTGTTGCAGAAGAAAAGGATATTTAAACATAGTGTCAAAGGACATAAGCTGGTTTATTTTGCTGCCATCTTTGTGGCTTTCATCCAAGGTCACTCTTATTATGGGAGGCCTGAGTCCAACATTTATTCTGCTGCAGGAGATTGCCTAACAGGACACTAACATTTGTAATCTAATGAATTTCCAAAGCCTTATGAAAGCACTGGAAAGCATTTTGTCCCTGGATGGTTTCCGTTTCACAATATAATTTTGTTCAGTACCATTTTCTTAGTGTTTATTGTTATATTCCTTTTTTAGTTAAAGACAAATACGCAAAAAGTTAGCAGCTGTGGATATGATCTTTAAAGATACAAAGAAGTGACCACTAGTAAGTGTAGCCTAAAGAGGAGAGGGGAAAAAAAAAAAAAAAAAAAAAAAAAAAAAGCACACCACCTGATTTTAGGCACTGGATTTAGGCTAGGAGGCTTATCTTGTTTGGCTTTTGTAGGAGAGAAGGGAAGAGCCGGAGGTGTGCTTTAAGCCTGCTCTGAATCGCTCTTTGGGAAAACCTTCTTTCTTTTGTTGCAAAGAAAGCTGAAGGGAATGAGCCATCCAGGTCGAGTGGGTAAGCATGCTAATATGAATACACCTCTTGTGGTTTTATTTGAAGGAGAAAGAGAAACAGGAGGATTATAACCATCTATTTAGAGAAGAAAAGCCTCCACTTTTTGTTTGCTTTTTATGAGAATCAGTTTTGCTGACTTTCATACATAAGAGAGGTTCTGAAACATGGGAGTAATTTGATGCATATGCTTTGTCTTGCTACAGTAAATTACAGCCTTTGCTTGCCCAGGAGCTGAGCTATGGTTGTTCTTGTGTTTTACATTGTGATACGTTGCCTTAATTGCACCATCTATTGTGACATATCTGATGCTTTTCATTTTTCTCTTTCATTGTGGGTGCTCCAACACAAGTAAATGGTACTACAGTGTTCAGAAAGCTTGTCAGGCTGCATTCAGGTCAGCACTTCATCAGTGAGTGCTGTGAACGTCAAAGTTGTAGGACCTTGAAAAAGCAGTCAGGAGGAGTCGGTAATCTGCTGAACAGAAGCACCTGAAGGTAGGTATGGCACTGATTAGGGATGACTAACCGTGGCAAGCCCCTGGACATGTGTTGTCCAGATCCTGTCTCTCTGTTTGTCATTTGCCTCCCTGTTTGTCACCTTAGGATTAGGGGAAAATCTGAAAAAAGGGAAACATAACCCATGGGGGGAGTATGTTAGTGGGAGTTTCCATCAATTTCTGTTACCATCCCTGCTTGAAAACTTAGAATTGCAGAATACTTCTGGTTGAGTGGGAGGTCAGGAGGACTCTACTCAGCCTTCTGCAGGGTCAGCTTTGAGATCAGGCAAGATTGCTCAGGATTATGTCCAGCCAGTCTTGCTGCTCTTTCTATAGGCTGGGCAGTGGAATTCAGGGCTAGCAGC
This sequence comes from Alectura lathami, assembly GCA_013399715.1. Taxonomy (NCBI): domain Eukaryota; kingdom Metazoa; phylum Chordata; class Aves; order Galliformes; family Megapodiidae; genus Alectura; species Alectura lathami. The sequence goes on along the minus strand of VXAV01010314.1, from coordinate 908,104 downwards.
AGCAGAATAGTTTGCGTGGGCTGCGTGTGCAGAGATGATTAGGCGAGCAGGTGTTTTCATCTTGTTCAAAATGTCATAATGGTGATAATCTTGAATGAAGTGGCTCTGCTTCAGTCACAGGATAATTAGAATTTGCATTTCAAAAGAAATGAGCAGAAAAAGCAATAAGCGTTAGGCATGAGTCCCACTACCATGCAATTTCTAAACCGGGAACCTACAGCTTGCTTGAAGTACCATTAGCTTCAGTTGCGAGGGTTTGTCACTTCCTTGGAGCAGTTCAAAACCTGGAGCATGGACTGAGGAGGACTGTGTCATGTCCAGAAGTGCTCTGTTAGAAATGCTGGTGTTTGGAAGGTAAAAGTCAGAGAGTTTGTGAATGGGAGAAGCAAATAGCATAATGTCATAGCAGTGATCGTTCTTAAGTCTCTCTGCTCATGGTTGTGTGTTGATTCGAGCAGATGTGCAGAGGTGGCTTCTCTGCAGACTTCAGGTTGCTACTGATGTATTACAGTGACTTCTGACGAGTTCCTCCTGATAGGGAGGAGGTGTAAAAAGAGAAGCTGCTTGAGAAATCAGCAGTGTCTCTTTGGACTGCAAAGTTTCAGCAGGTGTCTGGTGGGTTCTGCTTGCTGAAAGAAGCAGGTTGCTCATTCACAAGAGGAGAAGTGAGAAGGCGGAGCAGCTCACTGACAAAGAAAGGATCTAAGCATACCAGACTCAAAGGAGTGGAGAGATTTCTGGAGGTTTCAAGGAGGTGGGTTGTGACCTCTGTATTATTAACTTTTTCCACAATAGCAAAACCTATTGGTGAGAGAAAAGGCTGGATGGGGAAATACGGACTTTCAAAATGGAGAAAGGCACCTACAGTCGTTTACTTTGTGTTTCTCCGGTGGAAAAGAGAGGTACAGTCGTGACCCAGAAAGCCCTAGCATAGAGATAGATAACCAGAACAACTGCACCTTCAACTCTGAAGCTCTGCCGTCAAGCTTTTACTTCTTTGCCACGGTACAGCAAAGAAAGGTGCAGATGTATTGTCTTCTTATGGGTGTATCGGAAAACCAGGGAGGAGAGTGCAGGAAGATCTGAGATTAAAATGTGGCAGTGAGGCAGAGGGGGCACGCAGGTACACACACATTTAGGGAGAAGGTACGAACTCTATATTAATAGCTCTGTGGTTTTTTGGCTTCTTGGCAGTTTAGAGCGCTGGAACTCTCCCAGATTCCTACTGTGAGTTGTGGGGGAAACGTTCTTCCTCTTACCAAACCCAGGCCGCTGCCAGAAAGCCAAAGCCTCCCAAGCGCAGGTGCAGCTCTGCCGAAGCCCACCCAAGGCAGGTGTCCCCCGGTGGCTGCTCCTCACCNGGCGGGCGCTGTCCGCGGTGCTGAACGCCGCGCAGGGGCTGAGGCGAGTGCGGCAGCGGCCTCCCCGCCTGCTCCTTCTGCCGGACAAGGGTCGTGGGTTTTCTGTAGGCTTCCTGCCTGGTCTTGAGAGGGTCGGCTGTTCTGTGATCTTTGTCTACAATCTCTGTCATTTCTCAAATAGCACGGCTTCTTAGCCTGCTGGAGCCCAGCGGTTTTCACAATCACAGGTAACTCTGAATATCTCCAGCCAGGCTCAGGGCTACCTTCCCTATTTCTTTGCAGAAAGCTGCTATTACTGAAATAACTGTCCGCTAAGCTGAACACAGTAGGGAGTTTTCAGAAAGATCATACTTCTGAAAATGACCATGCTACACTGAAGCAGGGAGCAGCTATGTTTATACTGTCCTAGCACATTAACTAACAGAGCTGTAAAACCTGAATCCTTAAAATCCCGAGCGAACCAATATAGCTGAGCTACACTCTTGATTACAATACTTGATTGCCTAGAACAGCAGCTAAAAATATCTGATATATTCAAACCACCAACAACACATCCAGAATATAATACTGGATGCCACCCACTGGCTTGCAACATTTTTTCACCATGAGCCTGCCTTGCTACAGGAGCCAGAAGGCACCGAGAAAGACAGTCAGGAGTGACACTGAAATAAAGGCTTCCTTATTGCTTATCTACTTGTTGTATCAGTTTGTGGTTCAGAGTTTTGTAATACTAAAAGCTGTTTGCAAAGTGTGATTATTTAAATTAGTTGGAGAGCTACTTCAAGTCCAGCATTTCCTAGACAAATTTATAGCAAAAGACATTTTTGTAGGTTTTATTGCATATTTCTGATGCTGTGGTTTGGTCTACAGCGTTTGGAAACATAAGGTGATAGTACTGGACTCAAGCTATACCATTCTATGAATGAGTAACGTTTAAATATTTAACGTGTTTAAAACAAAAATAGACTGATTTTTCACTTTGTTGAAGTGTTCATGGGTTCCTTCTGACAAGGTATTTATGCCAGTCAGATTTAAGGAAGAAGAAATCTCAACACCCAGCATCAGCTTTTTTATCTAGGCCAACTGAGCATCCAAGGAAACAGTATTCAAGAGAAGAAAATCCTAGGTCTCTAAGCACACGATTTCTGATGCTATAACCTCTATTAAACATCCTTTCTGACAGTTTTCTGAAAACCCCTTGTTAGCAATCTAGGAAAAGATTTTTCCCCTCCTGCACCTACCTTTATCATGCATTTGGCCCTATTGTTATGTTATTTAACTCGGGGAATTAAATAATGCCTTTATTCAATACTCTTGATGCTCAAGATCTTTACATCTGTACGTGTTACCCCTTAACTTGCACAAAGCGTATTAAGTTTCATCTACAACAGGCTTGCTTTTAGCATAAGGGCTTGTCCTCGGGATTATTAACAAGGGACATCTCCACAATATATATTAGAATTCATGTGATTCAAGTAATGGCTTTAAAAGGAGACAGCTCATATTGCCTGTGCCAGACAGAACTCATTTCTGCAATTGATGTACCATCATCCAGTCTTAGCCTGCAGAAGCATATTCTGTGCAAAGGAAAAAGAAAAAGCTCCAAGAGTGGAGGCAACCATTTATAACCTTCTGCAGTAAAACACAGAAAATGTTTCCAGTTACATGCCAGGAATCATGCCACAGGACTTTGATCATGTATGATTTCCTCAGAAGAGAGAGACATGACATTTTTTAGTTTTTATTTTTAATAATGAGCCTTTTTTAGGAAGATCAGGTCAGGCAGAGCTCTGCTAGCTATCGAGTCCCCATCCCTGGTGATATTTAAGAGACGTGGACATGGCTTAGTGGTGGGACTTGGTAGATCAGGTTGATGGATTTGAAGGCCAAAAAAGGTCTTTTCCAACCTAGATAATTCAATGATTTTAATTCTGTATTTCGCCAATTTGTCCATTTGTCATTCCCCAAACGACAGGTTTTTGATTAGGTTGCATTGCATCAGTCCATGCGTGAGATACAGGTTTAGCTTTCTTCTTCTTTGCAGTATTCAAAGCTTAATTGATGATAGTTGGAGAAAAATACCGGATACCTTCAGACACCATAACATTTAAATCCAGGTGAGAAATTTTGTCACATCGGCATATTTCTTCCAGGTGGAAGAGAGCTTCATTAAAGCAGAGCAGTGTCTGTTACGTTCCTGCTATAAAAGGCTAGTCTCCTGACCTGACCGTCTGTGTGGAGATTTCAAACATGCAGCACACTCAGGGCTCTGCAAACTATCTCAGTATAATGCTCCTTTCCCAGAAACATTCAGCTCCTAGTCTCCCTGTTCTCTGTTGTGACTAGACCCCAGGGAAATCTTGAATGGGCTTTTCTTCCTTGTAAAGCAGGGAACTGCCACATTTTGTGTTAGCAAAGGAAAGAGAGTTTGGTGGAGCCCTCTCTATGCTCCACTGTGATACAGAGTTGTGAGGAGCACTGGTAAATTTAGCAACGGCTTCTGCTGCCCAAGAGAATCCCAGTCCTAAGACCGTGAGGCAAATATCCTGGGCTTGGAGCTCACGTGTATGTAATGCCTCTCTGTGATCAGAGAGGCAGTGGAGCAGCTGTGGCAGCCTGTGCTTCAGCTTGGTGAATGAGGACGAGGCCCCAAGCAGCCTGATCTAGCTGGCTGTGCTCTGAGCAGGAGGTTGGACTAGATGACCTGCAGAGATCTCTCTCCATCTAAATTATTCCCTGACTTCAACACAGCTTCCTGAGCACATAGCTGGCCCCAAGGGTGGTTTGCACAGCCAGTGCTGGAGACGTGCCTGCTGCAGCTGCTCTTGGGCAGAGGCTTGCCTCCAAGTGCTGCCTCCGTTTCTCCTGATGAGTGTGGAAGCACTCGGATGTGCAGCTCCTGGGGCTGCTCTGTGGTGTGGCCAGTTGTGCAGTCTGAACACTGCAGTGCATGTGGTCCTGACATGCCTCTGCCTCCTCCCGTCACCATGAATATGGCTGGACTACTACCTCATAGCAGCTGTGGTGCTTTGAAAAAGGCTCAGGAAGCTCCAGATGTGAAAATCGAAGGCGTCCTGCCACCCCACCTGGCAATCCCCTGCTCTTGCTGCGAGAGATTTGCTCTGTTTCTCACGGGGTCGCTGGTTGCACAAGCCAGTGCCAATTTGTTCTGGGGCAGTCGTGATCTTTACTGGAATGCAGATTTCACATGCCCCTCTCTACCACTTCCAAACAAAATAAAGGTGACAGCTTAGTGTGATTTATCCTTATTTTCTACAAATTGATTTTTTTCAGTGCTGTGTGCCATGCAACCTTGTAAACAGGCAGTAACTGAAAGAATGGGAGTTCCTCTGAGTTGTACATAAACCAAGTGTGAGCCCAGCTAGTGACATTTATAGAGGCAGGTGGCTTGTTGAATAATGAGCTCAACTGCAAACTGTGATACTAAATGTCAGTCTAGGAATGCTATAAATCCTGTCTAAAAAATGCTCAGATTGTTTTATATTTCAACATGATAGCCCAAAGCTCCATGCATAAGAAAAGAATAAACAGTGTGGGTGGCATAATTGTTATATTTTTATGTCCCAAACATACGCTTTTAGCAATCAAGACCTCATAAATTTTACCTCTATGCTTGTCAGAGTTGCTTTGGTTTCCAACAAAGGGCTTTGAACTCTGCTGGCCCTTCTCCAGAGCTGTGATCTTGCCTGCACTGATGTCTGCAGTTTGGGGGACGAGTAAAACGCTCCTTGCAAAAAGCATCAGTGCAAGGCAGAACCTGACAGGTAGGAATAAGGCTTGTTGCCCTTTATAGCTGAGACCTCCTTCGCTAACCACCATCTCCTTTGTACTTGATCCTTGCCTCAAGCTGCAGCTGTCCTACAGTTCAGTCCAGCTGGTTTAGCCTTTTGCAGCCTGCGCTGCTCACATATTCATTTCCTCTCTGAGTTCCCTGCCTGGCATGTGGAAATCCTGCTCACTGTAGGAAGAGCTCTTTTGCAGCAGGATCTGTGTGAGCAGTGTCACCAGATTTCAAACCTTTGCTCCAGGTGCCCTTGCTGACATGTGGATGGGGGTATGCAAAGCTTGTGACTGCTGGAGACAGCCTGCTGAGGGGCAGGCAGGATTTGAGTTTATTCTGATTTCATACGACTTGCTCGTTTGCTTTGCCACACGTCTTGCTTTGATTTGTTAGCCTCCCTGGTACTGTCCGGCTGCCAAAGCCTTTAGATCAGCATCTCCTGTGATCTGGGACCCGATCAGCCCTCAGCGTAGGCTCAAAATCTGATTCCATCGTGGGCTGCGTGCTTACGGATGGCTGGCTGCTCGCCTCCAAGCCAGATGCAGCTTGGCCTGGGGAAGCTTCTGCGCCTTGCCAGCAAGCCAGCACCTTGCCTTGGGTTTATGGGAAATGCTTTTCTCTGACTGAAGCTCAACAAATGCGGCATGTGTTTGGGGTGTCTCTAATGACTGGAGAAGGGTGGGGAAATTCAGGGTTGTTGCACAACCCTAAATGGACTTGTTCTGAAATCCCTTTCTCTCCTTTTGCAGAAAGCAGATTTCACTTTGATAAGTCTATCCCTCAGCTATAGCAGGCCCACCGCAGGGATGAATGTCATCTTTATAGAGGAAGGAAAATTACAGGAAGAATGATGTAGTGCTGCAGTTTTTCAGTGTGGTGAATTTAAAGTACTCAATTTGCACCATTATAACTCTTCAAAAATGATCTAAAAAAAATCATCCCCAAAGCCCAGACTTTTCTTATCTCTCAAATACAAAGATCAACCTTTTGTGAAATGTTCGTGTTCAGCCTAGCTGCAATTTGGCAGGAGTTTAGGGAGGAGAGAAGGAAATGGTCTGGAAAGACAATCATGATTTAAGAAGCTGTCTCAAACAAAGCGGCCTCATTCTTTTATTTCTATTTATCTAGCCTGTCTTTCAGAGAACATTTTTTTGGCTATCAAAACATATTTACTTAAATCTTTCTTTTATGTGACTGAAACCTTGTCAGCCAGTTCCTGACTTGTAAGTGCTTGATTCTGCAACCGTAATATTCTCTTAACTTAGTTTTGTATATAACTTCCTACCCTTGGTCTTAGGAGCAAACTGAAAAAAGCAGATTTCCCACCATATGGAGCCATATGTACTCTCAGAGGGGTCAGCAAAATGGTTGGGCTATTTAGACTGAGATTTAGCAGAGACCTCCACTTGAGCTAAGAGCGTACAGCAGAAGAGATCTTCGCTCTGGCAGGGTGGCCTGCAGCCCACAGCTGTCAGCGGCCACCATGCGTGGTCAGCAGTGGGTCTGCAGAGCTGCTTTAAACGTCAAAATAAATGGAAGTTGAAGGTGCAGTGTTCTGTTCCAAGAGCATAGGATGTGCTGTGGGTTTACTGTGAACCACTGGGCTGCAGGGTTTGGGAACCACTGTCCTGCATGGCCAACCACTAGAAGAAGGTGTACCGTACTCCTTGGTGGGGATTGTAGAACCTGGGCTTTGCTTCGAGTTGCAGTGGAAGAGGGCACCCAGAGACATCCCTCCTGTCCCACTGCCTCTGTCAAACACCCTGTCGCTTGTGAAGGTTGTCGCTTCCTTCTACTGCACAGTCTGGGTGTCATCACCAAGAGTGAGGTGATGGGAGAGATGCTATCTGCGCACAGGAATTTTCTGCCTTATGCCACAGTGATCCTCAGCACCACAGAAGAGCAGTTGCAGAAGAGCCTTGCTTGGTCCTTGACCCTCTTTTAGACAAGTGGTGGGGTGCTGGAACTTTTAACTCCAAAGGTCAAGTCCACCCTAGGTTTTTCTTTTTCTATGTTGTCTGTGCTAGCACAGCTGGGTAACCTAGGGCCGGTGCAAAGCCAACAGCTGAGTGTGAACTGCTGCTGTGGGATTCTGGATGGATTTTCAGGGCAGCAGCACAACCATTTCTGGGACACAACATACAACTTCCTTTTAGTGTTCTGAATCCTTACTTCAAAGCTTGGAGACCTTCTAAATAAGGCTGTTGGAGCCTTTGTTAATACTGGTGAAATACTGTGGTTTTCCCTAAATTTATCCTAAAAACCTCCTGGACTACTTTTGCAGGAACTGTCTGAAAATACTTAGCCTGAGGAAAGTATATTAGAGGGAAAATTTCTGCCTTAACATCGAATGTTTGGCAGTTATGAACAACTGAAATCATGGGCTTATAAAAGGAAACGTGAGGCAAATTTAACTCTTGTCATCTGTGCCAGGTGTCTGCCTATGCTAACATTTCTGGGTTGGTATACGAGTAATATGTGCAAGTTCGTAATGTATCGTTTCTCTTTAGGAACCAGCTTTAGTCTGGTAAAACTCATTGAAGCCCATGGAATTACAAGATCATAAATCTAATATAACACTGGAAAATCAGTCCCTATAGATGTGCTCTGTGTGTGGTATCAATCTATTTGCAGTGTATATATAAATAAGATTTGTGGTGAAATGAGAAAAACAAGCTGCTTGTACATCATCTAGGAATGAGCTCGATGTTGTGCTTAATATTTTCCAGAGACAAATGTGGTGACAGACTTATCAGAAACACTGGCTGAAATGAAGCTGTTGATCCAAACGTCCTCATCATCCTTTATCCTAAAGCCAAAGCAATAATGAGATGTCCCAGTGGATGTGGGCCATGGTAACATTATTTTTTATCATTATTATTATTACATGCAGATGTTGGTTGTGTTTACAATTACGGTACTGGCAGACAGAGCCTATTAGAACTGCCAAAGCTGATCATCTAGCCCCAGATCTGATCATATTACCAAGAACACAGTCTGGGATTTTACAGTGGCTTGAGACAAATTGACTCTTTCTTCCTCGCCAGCTCATCTTGCTGTGTCTATTTCAGAGTGGGGCACAACATCTATTTTATTGAGCCCTGACCTCTTGCTTGGATCCTCCTGGGTGGCTGTCAGGCAGAGGCCAAGGAAAGTTAGTGGCTTTCTGCTTGTGGAGGGAGCGGCTCACAGGTAGCCTAGCAGATTCAGCTAACGACTTCAAGCTCACCATGTGAGAAAGGTAAACAAGGGCTTTCTTTCCCATTTTGGCACCATTTTTGTAACAAAAGGAGTTGTGGAGGAGGGGAAATGGCTAATGAGCCAATATATGTCATTTCTCTGTGGTTAGGCTGATTAATTTTCTATCCTGGGGATAACAAGCCAACAGCACTTGCATCCAGGGGATAAAGTCAGTCTAGTAGCTGAACTAGGACAGAAGATATTCTTCAAGCAGGACTACCAGCCAGCAGTTCAGTGAGTTTCTACTACACAGAATCTGTTCCCTGGATTTAATGTTCACTGAATGAAAATGAAGAAGTGAGCAGATTAGCTTCCCCTCTGAAAAGAAAGAGAGAGGACCTTTGGAAAGCAAGGTTGATACTTATTTGTAAGCAGAGCCAAGGAAGCAGAAGCCCTAAGGAAGAGAGGCTATGTGTAAAAGGATTATTCTGAGGCAATGTCCTAGGGTGAAAAGCAGAGCAAAATTACTTGAGCTTAGATTCTGACTCCCACAGAAGTGCTGTTTCCTACTGCAGGAATGAATCCCTGCAGCTGAATATTAAAGATTTTCTTAAAAGGCAGCAAAACGTCAAGATCCTGCTTCTTAGATTTCAGAAAAGGAGCTCATTTGGCTCTGTAATGGCAGCATTTTCCTTGCCCACAAAATAGGGGGATCACAAATCCCCCTTTACCTTATAGGACATAATGATAGAGACTGGGGGTCCAGCCCTAGTTCAGGGAAAGAGGTTTCCCATATCCCACCTGACTCTGCCAAGCACTTGGTCACTGAAGTGATCCATGGCAGCACCCCCTTTCCTCACCGTTGGCAAGAGCTATTGCAAGTGGAGCTCTTCTAAGAGAGTTTGTTTTGATGAAGCTGGAATGTGTGTTTATGTTTCTTCTTTGGCAGAAACTGCTTGCAGACAACCTGGGGTTTCAAGAAAGCTGAAATTGACTTTTTAGTGGCAAAGCTATTCATTCAACAACTGCATAGTTATCCTGGCTTCAGCTGGAATAGAGTTAATTTTCCTCATAGTAGCTGCTGTGGTGCTGTGTTTCGGACTCAGGAACTCAGGATGAGAATAATGTTGCTAACACACTGATGGTTAGCTGTGACTGAGCAGTGCTTGCACTAAGCCAAGGATGTTTCAGTTTCTTGTGCTGCCCTGCCAGTGAGGAGCTAGGGATGCACAAGGAGCTGGTAGGGCACAGAACCAGAGCAGCTGACCCAGACTGGCCAGAGGGATGTCCCATACCACGTGGGGTCATGCTGAACAATGAAACTGGGGGAGTTGGCCAGGGTGGCTGCTGCTGCTCAGGGACTGGCTGGGCATTGGTCAGTGAGTGGTGAGCAATTGAGCTGTGCATCGCTTGCTTTGTTTATACTTTCATAATTTCATTGTTTTTATGTCCCCTTCCTTTTCTGGCCTATTAAACTGTCTTTATCTCAGCCCAAAAGTTTTACATTTTTTTTTTCCAGTTCTTGCTGCCATCCCGCTTGGGAGGAGGGAGCAAACAGCTGTGTGGTGTTGAGCTGCCTGCTGGGTTAAATCGCAGCTGTACAGAGCTGTTGGCATAAGGAGCCTTGGAGAAGGGATGTGGCTTTAGGCAGGAAACAGCTTCAGGAGCAGGCAGCCAAGAGCAGCTTTTTCTCACAGCAGTGAGATGCCATAGGAAGCAGGAAACTGCTGAATCCTGAAATCAGTGGAAGAGAGATGTCAGGAATCTGTTTCTTGCAGAGCTGAGATCTGCCTTGGATGAGTGAAAAGGTCTTCTGACATCTCGCTCGTGGGTTTTCATGGGTGTCTGAGCACCAGTGTTGGTTGTCCCTGCCACTTCTGGAGACAAGGTTGCCTTGCAGAGCTGATGAGGTTTTGCCACTTCTCTCACAGCTGCAAGATGGTCTACCCTGTTTTGAACTCAGGAAATCTTGATTTTGAAACTTGCAGCTCAGCTGTCATGGGAGAGAGAAGTCTGGGGAAGAGGAAGAGAGGAGGGTGACCTGGAGCTGTTGCCCATCTTGGCTGAATGGTTGGCTCAGCACCATGCTGCAGCAGCCAGAGGCAGAGATTCTGACCCAGCCTGCCCTGCTCCAGAGCCTGCAGGTTCTGAGCAAGAGCCATGGCCGAGCTCCTGCAGTCCTTCCCAGATGACGAGTCCCTACTGCAGCTCTGCATCCTCTGAGAGCAAGAGAGAGAAAAGAAAGGGCAGTGTGGAGTAATGGTGTATATGTCCCACCTCAAAGTCTGGCTGAGCATGCATTTACCAGGCTAAGAAAAGGAGTTCTTTCATGGAATCACAGAATATCCCAGGTTGAAAGGGACCCACAAGGACCATTGACTCCAACCCCTGGCCCCACACAGCACCACCCAAACCCTGTGTCTGAGAGCGGTGTCCAAACGCTCCTTGAACTCTGGCAGCTTGGGGCCGTGTCCACAGCCTTGGGGAGCCTGTGCTGTGCCCACCACCCCCTGGTGCAGAACCTTCTCCTCACCCCCAGCCTGGCCCTCCCCTGACACAGCTCCGTGCCGTTCCCTCATGTCCTGTCGCTGTCCCCAGAGAGCAGAGCTCAGCGCCTGCCCCTCCGCTCCCCTGGGAGGGAGCTGTAGGCCGCCATGAGGCCTCCCCTCAGCCTCCTCTGCTCTGGGCTGAGCAAACCAAGGGACCTCAGCTGCTCTCTCACACGCCTTGCCCTCCAGACCCTTCACAATCTTTGTAGCCCTCCTTTGGACACACTCTAACAGCTTTATGTCCTTCTCATACTCAAGGCACTCAAAGCTGCACCCAGTGCTCGAGGTGAGGTTGCACCAGGCAGAGCAGAGCAGGACAATCCGTTCCCTTGCCTGGCTGGCGGTGCTGGACCTTCCACACACCACTCCTCATTCTATTTTGTACAATATTTCTCTGCTCCCTTTGCTTTTTGACACAGCTGTTCTCATACTACCAAGTGCTGTCCCTCTATGCCCTGCCTCCTTTCTCTCTCTTCCTCCTTCTCGTAACTGCATAGTTACTGTCCTCGGCTTACTCCCTTTCTGATCCGCTCCTTACCCCATGCTGTCTGGTCCGCAGACCAGAGGCCTTCACAAAGAAGCCATAAAATGCCACCATCCCCAGCACCCAGCAGTGAGATGTTGAGAACTGGCCAGGAAGGAGCTAAAGTTCTGCTCTGGGCTTTAAGCTCACCATGGGTTTCTAAGCCCCTTATGTTTGTGTGAGCTGAAGGGGAGATATCTGTGAGGTCCCCTTCTTTGAATTATTATTCCTTAATTATTTATGCTCTCCCAAATTAATTTTTCGCCTTAATCCAGAAAAGTGCTGAAATCAGAGGAAATGGGGTTGAGTCTCCCTGACCTACAGAAACTTGTCACAGAGGCAAGGCATTCTAGAGGGAGAACCATTTGTTGACCATACAGTGACAGCGGGAGTCCATCCTTAGGACAGGCTGCCAACCCACTCTTTCATATAGGAAGGTCCTCACAGTTGCTCCTCCTGCCATCCAGGTCTGAACATTGGCAACAGGCCCATTCGAGCTGGTAAGTTCCTCCTAATTTTCTTTGGATTTTTCTAAGCATAAACTTGTGTCTTTCTAAACAGATTTAAGAATTGATTTGCATTAGTTTACTGCATAGTGTTTCAGTGAGCTGTGATAGACGAGCCAAATGTGTGGGCAGGAGTAAAAACAGGAAGAGTAAGACACAGATTTTGCTGTCAGCACAGTTCATGGAGAGGAAACCTTTCCCTCTTCTCTCTGAGCAATAGGCATTTATGCTTTGCGTGGCTAAGAACACAGCATTATCTTCCCTTTAATTCTTGCTTGCTGTTACTTAGCTGTTGACTGTAGTCTTTTTATTTAAATGACTAAGCAGTTCTGAAGAGGAAATATAGCTTGCTTTCTTTTTTTTTTTTTTTTTAATTTCCTGTGGACAAATGCCTGTGTAGAGGAGCAGTGAAGCTCAGCTTAGATGTTATTTTAAGCATCTAATTTTTGCTGCTTGACCTATATGACTGAGTTAAGGTCACAGGAAAGTGCACCTTTTTTTTTCCAGTTTAGATGATGTGCTTCATGCTTTGGGCTGATGCTAACATTTTTGATTTCTGGGACTGGAAACAGAGATAAAAAGTCACCTTAATTCTACCAGTCCTTGCTAAATCTTCTCAGAGGAATTCTGTAAGCTCCTTCTGTAAAAAGCATCATCCTTCGGTTTCATCTTCAAAAGTAAGGGCATCAACTATCCCTGTGAAGGACAGCAGCACAGAATGTTTTCCAGTAGAAGGATGAATACAGCATAGTTGTGAGTCCTGATGCATTCTTAGTTTATACAGTGCCATTAAGTCGGCTATCATCTCTTTTGTGTTGTTGCTTGAAGTTATTTTATGTATAGGGAGTAGCTGAAATGCTGAAGGACAAGGCTGCCATCATTCAGGGGGCTGTGAAGAAGCTGGAGAAATTGGATGCCAGAAGCAGCATGAAGTTCAAGAGCTCAAAAGCAAAGTCCTGCACCTGGTAAATAGTAATCCCATGCAACAGTACCAACTGGGGACTAGCTGGGTAGAAACCAACTTTACATAAAAGGACCTGGAGGTCCTGATGGACATCAATCTGAACAGGAGTCAAGAACGTGCCATTACAAGAATGAGAGCCAAGCACACCAGACGACATGCTGCATTAGTAACAGTACAACTAGCAGGTTGAGGCTGAGTGATTGTGGCCTCACAAGCGCTGAACAGAGGGGAACATCTGGCATAATGTGTCCAGTTCTGGCTCCCTGGTAGAAAAAAAAAAAAAATGTTGTTAAACTGAAGCAATGTTAGTGGATGGCCACTGATGTGGTCAGGGAGCAGGAGTACAAAATGTACAAGGAAAGGCTGAGGAAGCTGGGTTTGTTCAGCCTTGAGAAGACTCAGGTGGAGCCTTATTGCTCCCTGAACTATGTAGTGGGGGCTAACAGAGACAACAGGGTTGCTGGAAGGTGCAGAGAGGAATGACAGGAGGCAACAGGCACAATTGTACCAGGGAAAATTCCTGCTGTGCTTCAGGAAAAAGTTTTCTCCCAGAGAGAGGCGCACAGCTGAAGAGGTGCCCAGAGAGGCTGGAGCCTTGAATATTTCAGACCACGAATGTGCAACACCCTGAGCAACGTGGTCAAACCTTGGCTACTGCCCGGCTTGAGTGGAGGTGGCAGGACTGAACATTCTCTCTATTATTCTGTGCTTCACTTTTATTTAGTATCCCTGCATTTAGTCTTTCAGCAGCTCATCAGATCTCTCTCAGACAGTGAGATACTCAAGTTATAGATGTTAATGATACCTTATAGAGGACAAATCTGTGGCTTACAGCTCATGAAACAAGGGCAGACCTGAGTCTGTGAACACTTAGATATGTCCTAGTGCTGTGTGTGGTATGTGTAGTCCTGACCCCACTGAATGCAGTCAGTGGCTTCAGGGAGGTTGGTTCTCTCTTTATTTAGTTTGTACTGACATCAGTGGGCTTTTCTTACAGAACAGGAAGTTAACTCTTTGCAGTGTTGTTGCCTTACAGCTCTGTATGGCTGCTCCTGAAGTGCACATTTCATACGAGGTGCATTCATTTTGCCTAGGTTCCCTCTGCTTCACCTGGCTTCCCAACCCTGGAAAAGCAGATGTGGCTGTGGTACAGCTGGGAGGATTGGAAGCAGCAGAAAAAGAACAGGGCAGTAGAACTGCTCTGGAAGGTTCCTAATGAGTCACAGTGCCCCCACTGCATATCCCTGGTCCCCTGCAAAATATTTTCATCACCTCACCTGTGCCAAAAGTCAGATAAACAGTGTGTGGCCCTGATCCAAGAGACATGGCAAAGCCCTGCCGTGAGGGCCAGGCGTAGATGGCAGGAGGAGAGGTGGGACCACCTTCAAACTATCATAAAGGGTAAACTGATGATTGCTTTCTGACACAGGAATCAGCGGGCAGGTTACTGCTTCACAACTCTGCCTGTGTCGGACAATCTGTCATTTACAAAGACAATTACAAAGCGCGCTGCGAGAGCCTGCTTTGTTGAGCAGAGGAGAGCACAGGCTCTGAAACGAGTGTGACCAGGAGGTGCTGGCATTTGTCCCCCAGTGATGTCACCTGCAGCAGAGATGCCTGGAGAACATCAGGTGCCTTATCTCAGCTCATCCTTGCTGTAATACAGGAAAGGTCACACTCATGGCTACTGCACGAGGCTCCCTTCAGAGCCTGCCCAGCAGCTGCGAATGAATATGAAAGAAAAAAAGAACTGAAACCTGAAGCCAGTAATGCAAAGAAGGGGAATGCGGCCACAACGTGTTGCTGCATTGAGAACATGTAAGTTTGCTAACTACATTCTGCCCCTTTTCCCCGAGCAGACAGTCCACAGGGAAAACAAGGCTGTCGCTGTCAGCTAATGAGGCTGTTCCTGTAGTTCTGGCAGGTCTGGGGCTGGAGTTCTGGAGTCTGTCCTTGCCTGTGTTCCCATGCAGGGGGGCGCTGCAGTGGCCCCAGGCTTCCCTTGTTCCTGCACTTCCCCCTAAGAATAAGAAGGCATGTCACAAGGAGACAAAAGACATTGTGGAAAAGATGACAGCTTTGTCACTTTTTCTTCCCTCATAATGGTCTGTGAGTTTTCTCGGAGGAAGTCAGGCAGCTCCAGGATCCTAAGGGCAAAGCTTCATGAGGCCCTTCATGCTGATGGTGTACTCTCTACCCTTCTGCAGAGCAAGGACACTCTGATTTTGAACTAACGCAGCACTACAATGCTTCATACTAGCTCACCCAATTGCTTGGTGTATTCAGAATACACCTTTTCTAATAAATAGAAAAAAAGGAGTTCATTTTCTTTGTCCCTAGAATTTCGATATTTTCACCAGTTCCTCCATCGACAAAGCCATTTTTACATAATAGAAAATGCCAAGATTTTATTTCTCTTCCTTCTGACAGAGTACATTTTGACTTCATAATGATGTGGAACAGCAGCTGCATTTTCAATACTATCCTAAGTGGTACCCATATCGTATTACCAATGATCCTATGATACCTCGACACATCCCTGTAAAGCTCATCTGCAATCTCAGAATTGTCCTGTTCTCTCGTAAGGCCTGAGGAAAATCACAGCCTGATGGAAATGCGTTTTAGGGGAAAATGTTCTGGACATCTGCTGGTTTCTTTGGTCTGCATGAGAGTACCAGCTCACAGTTGGTCTGGGAGAAGGGTAGAGGCAGTCTCGACATCCTGATGGCTCTGAAATGCTTGCAACCAAATTGCAGTACTGTTCTGTGTACTTTAACTGGGTCACTGAGTGAGAGCCATTTGAACAGCTCTGCATCTTTCAAGTAACTGCAGTTTAAGGATTCATTTTAATGTTAATTTTCCCACTTACGTGTTTAAAACTGAGCTTGGAATTGTGTAAAAAGAGGCATATCTCAACCTGTTTTGAATATGAAACCAGCCAAGTGTCAGTACAAAACCAACCCTTTGTTATGACTTCAGACATTATAACTTTTTACATTATGCTTTTGAGGAGGTGAAAGGCAAAGGACTCTACCTTTTAAACATGATCCTGCTAAAATAGAGAAGTTAGACTTTCTGAAGAAGCACAAAAGAAGATGCTGCTTCATGCATTCGTGTCTTTGAAACACAGTTTTTTAAACCAAGGAAAACTCCCAAAGTTTACACTTCTTTATGTGACCCAGATCCCATCCAGATTCTCAGTTCACCTTCTTCTCCTTCGTCATTCTGCTTTTTGCCATTTTGCCTGAAAATGGCTTCTTAGATCAGCTCTGTTATCTCTAGCCACTAGGATTGACAGGACCCTTATTAAAATTAAGTGAAGTCTTATGATAGTGTGGGATTTTAAAGCTGAGGGCAGGGGGTCCTGGGTTCTTCTCCCGACTGTACCCACAGCCTTTGCTGTCGTCAGTGGGCAAAGTGCTGGAGATGTGCTTCAGCTTGCCTAGATTCCTCAAGGTCTTTGCTGACACAACCGGTTAAGATGGTCAGGTTCTCCCAAGCCTTGCCTCTTCCCCAAACCCAAAGGTGTGTGAGCATCACATCAGGTCTTGCTCCCCATCTTCTGCCAGCACAAAAGGGAAATTACAACAAAGCAGGAACTGGGAAGGGGCTGTGTGGCTTGTTGGAGTGCTGGTAGACGTGGCTCTTGAGGCAATGGGTCGGCCTTGCTGAGCTGAACTGTTAAGAGCTGAAGTGGTCACTGGTGGGAGGGACAGTGGCTCAGGCAGAAGTGGGGCTTTTGGGTTGGATGGAATGAGGAAAGGCTCTGAAGATGAGGGCAAGGAGAAAGAAGGTGGGTTAGACCAGTGAATCAAGGCAGATGGCACTCTTCAAATGGCCAGGCAGGAAAGGCAGCTTCAGAAGAAAGACAGAATGATAACTGGAGAGGAAAAAAAAAAAAAAGGCTAATAAATGAATGATACAGATTTTACTGCAGAAATATGCAGCAAAAGAATTTAATTACAGTCATGATTTATTAAAATGAGCTGGGAAGCGTCCCAGTTCAGAGAAGCTTTTTATAGAGAAGGCAGCCCACATATTGCCTATCAAATTAGCAAGAGAGATTTGTGGACATAGGATGCGGAAAATGGCAGCCACAGGGTGAATGGAAGTGTGTCTGTAAATCACATTTCGACAAATAAAGGAGAAGGCTGTCTTAGCGCATCGCAGCCACTCATCTGTCTGTGTCTGTTCCTTTTTTTCCAATGCAGAACCGAAGTGTTTGTCCCTTCAAACAGCTGTCCTGCCTTTGGTTCTTTTGATGCTGTGAAGTTCATCAATATTCATCAGGACTGGAGAGGCACACAGACTGATTTTCAGCTGAGGCAGCTGGATGACTCACTGTCAGCACCAGCACCACCAACAAGGCCTGATTCTTTGCCTTTTGGCATCTCCCAGCACCCTACAGCAGGAAATCTGCACTCCCACTGCACTGCTGCTGGCTAGGGGAGGACTGCTGATGGCTTCAGGGATGCAGGCATCATGCCTGCTCTTATCCCAGCAGCTCCAGGTGAGAGCACAGGAAAATCTAAGCAAGCTTGCAAGGAGTGGTTCTTAGTGTAACTGTGTATTGGCATGATACTCTCAAGGGAGTTTAAATCCTATTTCAAAAATATTGCACTTAGGGCAAAGGCAGATGTTACAGATCTGCAAACGTTTGCCGCCTCAGAAGCAGAAGCATTGGGAAGTTCTGGGCAGAGGCACCTTGCAAGGCCCTGCAATGCATCTCTGCCTCAGCAGCAGGGCTGAGACCAGAGCCCAGACCAGTGTGCCTCCACCAGACCACCCTGCTGGGATGGGGTGGTGGCAGCAGGAGCAGCATCACATGGATATGGCTCCTGGTTTTCCGGAGCTGGTACCTGGGCTGTGCCAGCCTCCTTGGATATGTCTCACTCTCTCTTTGCCATGTTCCTGTGGGAGCACAGATCTGCAGCGCTTTTCTGAAAATGGGATGGAGATACTCGTAGTGTTGCATTTGGCAATGTCACCCCATGGGCACAAGTCTTCTGTTTCTCACGGTGGTGATTCTGGCAGAAAGGATCAACAGCAGTGGCTGCCCTTTTGTTCACGTGCCTTGTGCCAACACTTGCAGCAGTTCCCTTTAGACCTGAGGGCTGTGACCCTGCGTGGACTCCGGGGGTGCCCGTGTGGGTGGTGGCAGGTGCAGGCAGATGTCCAGTTAGCAGTGCCTGGGTGGGTGACAAATGACGTTGTTCTGCCAGGCTTGGCTGACTCATACTGGCTCTGGCAGATGCGAAGTTATTCCAGTCCTGCCACATCTTTTCCTTCATCAAATAGCAAACACAGAGGCGAATATTGCACCCTTCTGAGGAGGAGAAAATCCCGCAGCTGAGCTGAGAGCAAGATTGACAGTTTTCATTATTTCTGTGCTCCAAGTAATTTTTTTTTTTTTTT
>VXAV01010314.1:875576-889784 GCA_013399715.1 Alectura lathami | reverse complement strand
TTTTTTTTTTTTTTTTTTTTTTTTTTTTTCAGGGAGACCTTCAAGCCAAGTAAATGAAGACTTTTTTTGTTTCTGTATGGTCAGTGGCACTCCAAAAGGTCTGATCTGCTCTCTAGAGTTTCCACTGATTTTGTTGTGGCCCTTGGGCTGTAACTCAGTGATCTCAGGTATGTGCTGAGAATACCCCAGAGTCTTAAATTCTGCTTTGACCAAGTATTTACCTTACTGAATTACAACTTTTCCTGGAACAACAGTATCTTTCCCCACTTGCAAATCTCTGTCTAGTCTGACCATCCTTATCCATTAGTGGAGAGAAAGAAAAGCAGAAATGTAAGCCCAGAAAGTTAGGTACATACTTTTTGCAACTTTCTGATGTTTAGAAATCTCACGTTGTGAAGGGCATATGCAAAGTTTCTGCTTTTTTATTCTTGGGCACCTAAGTCACCAAACCAGGTTCGCTATCAGTCTGGGGTGTAAACTGACCTGGTGTCACTGAGATTTGCCTGATTTCATGTGTGAGTTCGGTTTGCTTTTGGCATACAGGCACTCGCAGCTGATCCAAACTCACTCGGAAGCTCAGCAGACACTTCTGTGAGCTTCTTCTATGTTTAGACATGGAAATGAAGCATGAAACCAGGTGCTTCCTGTGCTGTCCTGAATTATGGATTTTACTTCTCGTGTTAGAACACCATTTACATATATTCTGGTTTATCATTTTCAAAGAAGATACAATGTAAAATACCAGGTACTCCCTGGCGAATGGCTGTGGGACTCCAGGAGCTGCTGTCTTCCGTAAGGCTGGTCTCTACTTGAACTCAGCAGCACCATTTCCATTGACACCAGCCTGGGTGCATGAGGGCTGTGTGGAGCCAACACTGCAAAGAAAACTGAAGTTTGTCGTGGACTCTGTGAAATTCTCTGTACTGGATTATGCAGGAGATTAGAAAAGAAGTATTTCAGAGTCCCTTCTAACCCTTGCAACCTACTGTGGGGATTTAGCAGGGGGTTGGACTAGACAGTCTCCAGAGGTCCCTTCCAACCCCTACGATTCTGTGATTCTGACCCTAATCTGACAATGAAAATGGGACCAACATTTTTGAGTTTAAGCACCAGAGAGCTTTTTTTCAAAGAGGTTTCTGAGGAGGCAAAAAAAAATTCACTTTAGCTTTCTGGTCTGAAAAAAATCAATAGTTTGTTGTATTTTGAACAGAGTCACAGGAATGGACAAGCAATTGCTACCATGACTGCAGGTCTGATGGATAGCATTTGCATTTATCTAGAGTAATCACCTTAATACCCAGCTGAAATGCTGAGATGCCGAATGGAGGAAAACTGTTACTGTCACGACTGACCAGAGTCTGGCAGGACTCTTTATTGTTTGTGGCTTATTCTAGAAATTATTTCTCAGCTACTAAGACTATGGCGTCTCTGTAAGCTGAGCTCAGAAAGTGAAGACCAGTGATGGGAGAAGAACGAACTGCTGAGAACACACCTCAAGGCAAAAGGTTTAAACCTCTGCCTCTCAGTAACTTGCAGGAAATCCAGAGTCATTTTGTTTGCAGCAATTAAAGGTGAGTGACTTAGCTCTGTGTGGGATTTCTTGCCTTTGAGACACATTTGGTTAATTATTGCATCTTAATTTATTTTCTGCTCTAGAATAAATCTTGCTGTGGGAAGCAGGGCGTAGGAAACACAAGGTGGTGCTTCTCAGTGGCAAAGCTTCAACTGTAGCATGGTTTTTCATACTTGCAATATTAAGCCACAGTATCCACAAGGGAGGTACCATAATAGCAAATGCTATTAAAAATGATGGCGTATTTTATAAGAGCTACCAGTGTCTCTCATAATATTTGCAGATAATCTCGGTTTGCCAATTTGTCAAGTCATTATTCTCCATCTGTGATACCTGGTGATAACCAGATTGACTTTTTAATTCATTTTTATCAACATGAGTGAGCTCATCTCTGATCTGTTGAAAAAAAAAAACAAAAACAAAAACAAACAAACAAAAAAAAAACCCAGAAAGTAAACATTAAACGCAGTGTAAAGCCAGTATTTATTATCATAGCATGCAGTCAAACCTGCATAATAACTGCTAATTAAAGTGTAATTATCTTAATTTTAGAGGGACAGAGGGGCTTTCTGCCTTTGCGCACTGCTATACGCACTTCTTCTTTATACTTCGCTCTTCGTGATTAGTGACCGAGGGCTCATTTTGTCTGGCATGAGACAATTTTACTTACTCAGGTGCATGCATTAAATGTCAGCAGCTGCAATTAGGCACTCTTTTGTATCAAATATTACACCTCAAGCTGTTATTTGCACCTGGCCTTGGATCCCCAGGTGGCAGGCCCTTCTGCCTTCATGGCCTGGGTGTTGGCAGAGGTGCACGCACACTGCTGACCACAGACCAAGCAGGAGCTGCTTCGGAAGTGCAGCAGAAGTTCCTTCAAAAAACAAATTGAGAAGGACAGGTGGGAGCGAATGAGACTTTTGCCCTGTGCCTCAAAACGTTTGAGCAGGGAGTTGGTTTGGGTTACAGGGTTTCAGTATCACTTTGCGTGTTACACAGTAGCACTGAGTGCCTAAAACGAGATTGCTGAGCCTTCCCTGTGCTTTGCACGTTTATTGCTTTGGGTTGTGTCCCCACAGCATCGCCTCCTCGAGCTGCAGTATTGCAGCCGGACACTAGAGAGCTCCTTTTACCAAAGACATCTCTCCAACGTGAGGGCAGCCTCCCTGAGAGGCGAGTACAGCGCATTCCCCCTGTTTTATGCAACGCAGTTTTACCCGTTTTTCATTTTTATGTTAAAAATTAACATTCCCAAGGGAAAGCTTTGCCAGAAAGAGCAATGGCTGCAGCTGTAGCTCCACATCTCCGGCCCCCAACAAGGCAGAGATTTCATAGGAGCTGTAACTTGGGAACTAATTACACAATTTCAGAGATAACAAAAAGTAAATCAAATGCTGCCAGCTTGGAAATTATAATTAAGTTTTCCCCTGAATTACAAATACACTCAATGTGTAATTTATTTTGACTGTTACTATATTAATAATAGTAATAGCCTATGCCATGTACCTAAGGAGAGTACATGTTTTTGTCTAAATTGCTGGGTTATAGTCGCAGATGCGGGATGAATTCTAAATAGCCCTCTGCAGTCACTCTGCTGATAACCTTAAGCCTTACAACACCCAAGCAACTGCTAAACACTGCTCTATTAGCAAGTGATATAACAGGATGACGACTGGATCAACTTTTTTCATTAGCTGTGTTTGACCTCTTCCCCCAGTTGCCTTTACCCTATCAATCATTTATTCAAAACCAAAACGAAATCTCCTATGCTGTCACTGTTAAGGGCATATGCATTCCTGCTTCTCTGACTCTGGCACAAGTACAGTCTGCTGCAAGATGCTGTCATGGTGTGACATTCTATCATATTGCCCGTTAGGGATTTTGCTTTAGGGCTGATTTACAGATAGCCATGCCCTGAGGTCGGCAGTGCGAGGGTGCAGCATTTTGTCTCCAAAGCAAAGCCCTGCCCCATTCCTACCTCAAAATCTCAGAGTGCGAAGGTTGAAACAGTCCATAGCAATACTTCAGAAAGGTTGAGGGAAGCCTTGCTCCAGCCTCTCCTGTGCTCTGCAGTGGTGCTTGGCAAGGACAGAGAAATAGCTGCCTCTATGAAGAGCTGTAACAACAGCTTTTACCGCAGCTCTTCCCACAGCACCAGCGCGCCAGTGCCAGCATCCCTTGCTCCTTACTACTTGTCCCAGTGAGAACTGGAGCACACACAAGAAACAGAGAAATCTGGAGTGGAGAGCCGTCCCTTCCCAATCTGTTGTGCGCCTCAAGGAAGGAGATGGCCTTCCTTTGCAGGTGTGCTTTCCACTGCTGCCTGTATTCCCTGCCCAAGCTCCTCTGTAGCCTTGGGCACATCTCATAGCTTTCCTGCATCTCTGCTGCTTCAGATCTGTTGAATTGTGAAGCCAAAAGGCTTGCTTTCTTCCCCAATTTCTTTGCCTTGTTCACCTGCTTAGACTGGGATCTGATCAGTTTTACGTAGAAAGCCAGAGCAACAATATTCTTGCATTTTCAGAGAAACAATATTCTTGAGTTTTGAGGAAGCTTTTCTTCCAGAACAGCCTGACTGTATTAATGACAGTGAGCAGAAATGTTCCATTAACATCTCTTTGCCTTGTTTCCAAAGCCAGCGTGTGACAATAATGGCTGAGCCAGCCTTTAATGGTAGTTTCTTTGTTCTTTTCAGCCCACGGTCCTTTGAAAATGTAATGGTAAAAGATAGATAGGAATTTCAGCTCAGGGCAGCTCCAAGCAGGTTGGCCAAGGAGGTCAGTGTGGGAGGGGAGAGGCTGCGTTTTGATCCATCTGCAAGTCTTGTCTCTTACCAACTGCTCATGTGAGCCTTGGCCGTGTCATTACGCTGCTCTTACAGTGGCTCCGTACATGCAGAGCAGGGCTCCAGCATGGCACTCATCTGCCCTGTTCCTAAATGACCTTGAGCTACGCAGAAAATCCTCCCTACCTTTGAGAACAGAGGGCTGTAATAATAGAAACTGTAACGAAATCCAGCCATAACTAACAAAATCAAAGGGCGTGGTGAAGTCATGGCTAGCATGTCTCTTACAGAAAACCCACTTCTCAGAAAATTATGTTTTATTATTTCCAGCCCTGGGAGCTCATGTTACACACTGGACAAACCTGGCAAGGTCCTGTCATTCATCAGTCAGTTTTATGGCATGACAGGAGCCTGAAAAGTTAGAAGCCAGTTAAACAAATTAAAAAAATTACTGGAATTCTCTGACCTCATCTTGGACAAGCAAAAAAGAAATGCCTTGGGATATCTTTTCTTCATAGAGGGATACATGGGCCCCCAAAAGGCAAAAACAGCAAGGTGGCCACTGGAAAGAGTGAAGCTTGCAATATTTTACAAAGGAAATTAAAAAAGTGATTCCTGTCAAGTCACCCCTTATGAGCCCTCCTTTTCTCATTAATATTTTGGACAATGTGGTATTCAGGAAACAAAAATGCTAACTGTGGCGGTGAAGTACTTTTCTTCCTTAATTTTATTTTACTTCAATGACCAGAGACCAGATATTTTGTGAGGTATCCAAGATCTCAGCATCTGAGGAACTCTTTCTAGAAACTAAATGTAATAGCTCTGCCAATTTACATGACAGATGTGGTTATTTCAGTGACAATGTGCCCCGGAACCTTCTAATCCCCCTTCTCCAAAAAATTCCCGCTTTTGCTTTTATTCATCTCCCCAAAATATTTTGGAAGGTGGACTTAGGAAAAATGACTCAAGACAAATTTTATAAATCATTATTTAATGGGTTGTGATCCGTAGGCTAGTCTTTCCGTCAGGACGTTAGCCACCATCAAGTCTGACTAATAGGAGTTCACAGACCAGCAGTGAGTGTAAGCGGTCTCAGTGACACGAACACAAACCCAGCAGCTCAGCTTACTGCAGCTTAGAATGGATTAATTTCCCGTGGCATACGCCAGCCTCATGCCAAAAAGACTAACCCAGTCTTTACGATTTTCCTGCCCCTCATGGCGGTTGATCTATGTAAATACAGAGGTAACCAGAAATGGGCCCGAGTCACGAGGGGTGGATCTCTGCAGCACTTCTTCACAGTTGGGCTCTGCCTGGGTTTTCCTTGAGGCTCCCTTGCAGTCCTTGCCCATATAAAACTGTTCAGGGCAAGCTCTGGACATCCTTTTACCAAATTCATCAACCGTTTAAGCTGAACTTCAGGTACTTAATTTGTTTTCTCTCCTTTTCCCAAGGAAGAATTACAAGTGCAGAGGAGTACTGTGGTTTGACAGAGTGGTTTGTTTGCTAGTATTATTATTTTCGTTTGTTGGCCTTTTGCACTGAGATGATGACAGGGGTCATGAAAGTCCTTGGGTTTTGCAGCCAATCACTCATCATTCTTGAAGCAACTTCCAGGGAAGCTCTGTCCCAGCATGAAGTGACCTCTGATACACAAAGAAAAAGGTCACCTTCTACCTGAGGAACAGAGCTCTGGAGTGAACTCTGTAATAGCTGAGACATGCTGGGCCATGGAGCATCTCTGAAAGCCTCTAGACAGCCCACAGGAAAATCTCAGAAGGACCTTGGGAGCTGCAGTTAGGTCAGACAGACCTGGAGCCAAGCTCCTGGATGAGATGTCCCAGGGACAGGAGAAAAGGGCAGGTGTCATGTGCTGGGGCTGGCTGTGCTTAAGGAGTTTCTGTGCTGTCTTGAGTTTCCCTCACTTGGAAGGCTTCAAACATTGGTATTTTCCATTGCTCTGGACAAAACAGGAAGTTGAAAAGCACAAACAAGTCAGCCCGGGGCATCATGAAGCAGGCTGGAATGAAATTTTTGGTCTAGTACGCGTGTCAGAAAACACCACTGAGAGGTGTTGCTGAGCAGGTTTAGTGACGGTGAGCACGGTGGATATGCTAGCAAACTGCGGCTGGCTTTGATGCCTGCATCTTCCAGGCTGCACAAGCTGTCCAGAAAGCTTCCAGACTCCCACTGCAGGGACCCTGCGAGCATTTCAGCTGATCTGCAGATGACTTCGGCTTTGGGCTAAAGCCATGGGAAAATTTATAAGCTCCCAAACTAGGCAAAACTCAATATATTTTTTAATTCTTTAAAAATATAAATTCAAATGTTACAAGTTGCTACCAACTGAGAAGGCTAGAGTGGACTTGGGCAGGAGAACAGACTGTGGGTGGGCATCAGGAAGTATGAGAGATTCACCTCCTTGGGGAGAGGCTGTGATCCCAGGGCCTGTGAGCAGGGAGTCCTGTGCCACCTCCCGGCAGGAGGAGCTGGGCTCCTGAGCTTGTATGTGTGTACTCCTCTGGGGAAAAGTGAGAAAAAACACAAGCATGCCTCTCCAGAGCATCTCAGGCAAGCCAGAAGTTTGCACTCAGGTGGATAAATGGAGTCTAAACATCGTTGATACACGTGGCTCCTAATACTAACCTTGCCAAACTCATTTTGTAACACAGCCCTAACGATGCAACAAAACTCGATGTGAGCTAATCCAGGAGAGAAAGCTGATTTTACTAGAAACAAAACAGGATTCACACTCACATACCCTCATGCTCCCAAGCACCAAGACGTATGGATCCAGGTGGTCTGGCCCAGGTGACCTGCAGCGCTGCAGGGGGAAAGGGACACCAGTGGTAGGTATCTCATCATGTCCCCTGGGTTCTTCTTGGGCTGGAAGCCAAGTGCTGCTCTTGGACCTCCTAGGAGCTGGCACAGTGTGATCTGTATTTCCCCATCCTATTTCACCCCTGGATTGGGATTTACTTTTCTCTCCTTATCTAGGTGGTTTATGGCTCTAAGCCTGTTCTTTTCTGCCTTTCATCACTTCTTGAGGGCTCTGGTTTAGAGCCTGTCCTTCGTTTTGCGTTCTGTGTAGCCTGTCTTCTGCTTAAAGAGGTTCTGGCAAGCCTCACAGAGATCTGCTGGCACCTTGATGACCTGCTGACTGAGATGCCACCTGCACCTACTCTTCCAGTCTTTCCTCTGGTGCTACCACACCTGGACAATCACTTTCATTCAGAAAGGTCTTCAGGTTTTAATTAAAAATTCCTCAAGCATTGCAACATATTTTATCTGTCTACAGCAGATGCACAGGAGTGCAGATGAGTGCTGAAGAAGCAAGGATCTCTGGGGAGGGTCCAATTTATCCTGCCTCCAGTTGGAGGGTCTTTTAGACACATGGTCTATGGAAACAATGCAGAGAGAAAAGGGAGCACTGAAAAGCTGCTCCAGAAATTCCCAGCTGCCTCTTTCCCTGCCTTTTCTTTTCCTCCTGGTGCTGCCCTTTTCAACTGGCCACTGAACTGGGGTTTTAAACTGTTTAATCTGGGAAGCTGTACAGAGTTTTATTGCTCTGATTTTAGCTGATCTGTCGGCTGTCTGTGAATTTCTCAGACACCTTGTGAAAGCGGCGGCCGGCACAGGGTGACGTTTGCAGGTGAAAAGCGGGGCTGTGCAATTGCTTTCCAGCTGGTGTAGCTCCAGCATTGGGTTAGGGCGCTGTAGCTGCAGTTGAAAACTTTTCTTTGACACAGCTTGGGCAGCTCTGTGCACCTTGGTGCAGGAGGTCTAGTGAGGAGAAGCAGTGCCCAGAGTGGCTGAGGGATGTATGGTTCTGTCTCAAGTGTTTGTTCATCATGAGCACTAGAAAGTTGAAAACAGTAAAATAAAAGTGTATCTGCTTGCAAAACTAGAATCCAAAAAAGGCACCTGGAAAAAAAAAAAATCATATTCCTTTCTCCATAGCTTTTATGAAAACTTTCACCTTCCTCAAATTACAGGGACTCCATGTGGCTTATTCTACAATACAGATTTTAATATTTTTGCTAAAATTTATTCCAGCTGCTGCTAATCATAGAGATATGAATAATATTATTATACACAGAAAAATCTTGACTAGACTTGGTGCAGTTTCATTCATTTGTAATTTTTCCATCTTAAACCCAAATATTAAAAGCTAGATGAAAGAAAAGAAAGGTAACTGTAACCACTGGCTTGTACTTCATCATGATGAAATTGAGCCTGCTTGGTAATCAAAGGATAAGTGTAGACATTTCCTGATTTTATCTGGGTATCTGATTTTATCAGGCCATTTGCAGTGACTGTAATTCAATAGAAACCAGGGACGCCAGATCTTTTGTATAAATCAGTTAGTTTTAGGGGAGGACTGCTGCTGAGTTCCAGCCTAGAAATGCCCAGAAAAAAGCCCCACCAACTGAATCCGAATAGGGAACAGACGTGGGGTCTTCAAACTCTGTAATGGTTTCAGTATAAACCCCTAGGAGGCAATTGCATTGAGAAATGTACAGCCAGCTCTGAAGGCAGAGTCAAGTCAAACTGATCCAGTTTAACTCAGCCAAAAATGTTTCCTTCACCTCACGGAAGTCAGATTCTTCCTCAGAATCCAGTGCCTCTGTAGCACACTGGTGCTACGTACAGTAGCAGTACGAATCCTAGCCACTAAAAACAGATCTGGGTCCCGCGCCCCATCCTTTCTTACGCTGCATTTGACTCCAGTGCTCTCCGCACCCAACCTAATCGTCATGCGGCAATTGACCTGTGTCTTTGCACAGCAGGAAGCATGTGGTGCCTGAGTTACTAATGTCCGTTTCTCAGGACAGCCGTCCTTTCAAAACAACTTCTCTCCATCCAGATTACCGCTTTGAAGAGCCTCACGCTCCTTCTGACCCGCTTGTAGTGAGAATCAATGTTCCAGCTACGGCAAAGACGCAGTTTAGGGCTTTGCGCTGTAAGTGAGAAAAATCTTGGGCCATCTAAGAGTCCCTCATCCATGCAGCAAAAAAGGAAGCTACCCTGAGTTTTCCCTGTTTCATTTTTGTGGCTCTGAGTCATTAGCTGATTTCTGTAGAAAAAAATGTAAGCTGCCTAGTACTTCATCAGCATTATATAGGTGGATGTTTTAAGTGTTGATTCCTATGACTCAGGCCCTACAGGCTGCACTTTTCCATTGCTCCTATGCTATAAAAATGCTTTTCCAGGCAAGGGCAAGACTGAGAACTCTCTTTGGCTTTGGGAAAGTTCTGCATTGCTTTCAGAGAAGGAAAATGCCAATCCATGCTGAATCAGAAAAGAAAAATGTTTTCTCTCCTCCACTCCCCACTCCATCATGAGGCTTCACACACCCAAACCAAGCACACAAAAATGTTTAGGGGAAGTACTGATATCCTTAGCCGATGAGTGAACCCACGGAGCGGACTGCTTCTGCAGCCTGTGCCGTATTCTGCCGCTGCTCTGCACACGGAGAATCCCGTTATCCTTGTTACCGGGACTTGTCCCACCTTTGCATTGTCCCCAGCCTCTAAAACGCAAATAACAAGCCCAAGTCGCTTCGCACAGACTGTCCCTCTGTCAAATCATGGATGCTGCATCTGCCGTGGGGGTTTAAGACCCTGTACAATCCTGCTCGTAGACTAAAGCTTAAACTGGGTCTCTTCAAAGACAGAAAATGCATTTATTGTATGAGCTGAAAAAGATTCCCTCTAATCCAGTAACAACTATGGCAAGCTTTTTTTCAGCTTGAAATCTCTCATTTTACACAAGCATATGAAGCAGGTGACAAATGGATCTAAAAATGGGTCACGGAGGATTCTGTTACTCGCCATCTGTGTCAGTGAAGGGGAATGCACGTCCACGGGGACCCACCGAAGGCTCTGTGCTATGCGGTGTCTCCTTGCTGATGCTGCTTTGTAAAACTGGGGGCTTGGTGTTTTCAGTGCTAACACTTGGTGCACCCCGTGACTGCCACAGAGAGATGGTTTATCTCGGGGTTGTGGGCTGAACTTGAAGTGCTGCAAGCCCACTGGAAATGAAAAGTCATCCTGAGGATGTTAGATTTCTTTGTCTCCTGAGGATCACAGGTATAGAAAAAAGTTGCAGGGTACTGAGGGCAAGAAGTTTTCCTTTCCTGCTTGTGATACTTCTGGCTCTTGGCCACAGATGAAAGGGGAAGCAAAAACATAAGAACTTTCACTGGGCTTTAGGAGGACTCAGACAAAGACAAGCTTTCTGTAGCCTATGCAGACCTAGAAGAAAATCAATATGGTAGCAAGCAAAAAGGGTCATCGTTAGGACTGCTCCAGCTCAGTCCAGTGAAGTGTTTCGTTTTGGCCTCTGTTGCAGTGCTCCTGGTAGCCCAAGGCTCAAATCCTCTTTGGCCAAACAGAGCAATGCCTGCGCTGAACGCCTTGGGCCACGCGGATTGCTGCCTCGCCATGGCTCTTCCACACAGACAGCACGCTGCCTTCAAGTGCCAAGCTGGGCTCCAGGTTTTGCGACGCTCCTTCATTTAAGCTGGCAATTTCATTTGCTAGCTGGCAGAACATGGTGGCTGCCTTTCTTTCTTTTTTTTTTTTTTTTGCTTTTAACCATATGAATGCAATCTGTACCAACAAAACATTACATGCACAGCAGATACAGTTTCTTCCCGGGGCTACTGAAATCAATTGTAAAACCATTTAGAAACTGACTACAAGAGAAATCAATTGTACCAGTTACCAAATGGCTTAGTTTAAATGTGAAATTATTTGTTCAGACAGCAAGAAACTATTTACTTGTGCTACTTTTAAAATTTACCTCTAGCTATGACCATATGGTAATCTAACTTTTAAATTGTATTTACCGCATTCTCATACTCTAATCAGTCAGCGCAAAGCCAAACTCTTCAGAAGTCCAGGCTTAAGCTGTAAACTCAAAACTTTTGCAGCTTCTCCCTGCCTTTGAGCTGTTGCCATCTTCAGACAGTAACAGATCAATGGGTGCTCAGGCCTTTGAAGTGTAACAGTTCAGATGTGTCTGCTGCTGCTCTGCCCTGCCTTATGTTTTACTCTGAGTGGAGACTGAGCTTCCCTACTTCAGAAGTAATGAGCTCTGCTCAATTAGCAGAGCGACGTTTTTGAGCATTGCATGTAATTAGTTTCAAGGTCTCCAGTTTTAACAGCCATTTGTTAACAATCTTCTTATATAGCTGGCATGAAACTTGTGATTCAAATACAAGTAAACAGTCAAAGAGTTGGATCCTGTAATTCAGATACGCTTTCCTGAAAAGCAGTTTGGCTTTAAATTTCTGCAGTGATGACATGCCTGCTTTAGGTAAAGAACCAAGGCTTGAGCGAGCAGGAGATGCTCCTTACTAGAACAGACCTTTCTGGAAGTGGCAAAGCAGCTTTGGAACCAAGCTCCCTGGGTTCCCTTCCCACCCCACCCTCCCTCTTTCTCTCTCCCTCCTCCCCTCCCTCCATGTACATGCCTGTGTGTGTATGGACTTAAGCCCCAGTATACAAGGGTTGGTATTCTCCTGCTTTCTGAATTCTCACTATTTGCATTTAGGTGGTCAGGAATTCTAGAAGTAGATAATATCCTTAATTCAGTCTATTACAGCAACTGCTTCATTGTCAGGTAAGGTTTCACATTGCGGACTGAAAGAAAAAGACTGTATTTATTTCAGCAGTCTGTATTTTCTTGGTGTTAAGAACAGATGTCTTCCTCTGTGTCTGACTTGAGTATTATTTGTCTCTTTCAGCTTTTCTTTGAAAGAAGGAAGTAGATATCTGATAGATATCTTTCCATGTAGCATGGAGCAGTGGTAGCAGTGTCACCCCCATAAAGGACACTTACGGGAAGTGTTCTATAATCCATGTTAATGACACTTCCTGTGTACATTTTGACAAGTTTGTAGGAAAACAGGTAAGAAAGTACACAGGGGTTTTCTCCCATGCAAACTCCAGGTTTCCACGCCAGATGAGAGCTGATTGTCAGAGCCAGTGCTCTCCTAAAGGCAGTGAGGGCAGCACGAGCCCTGAACTGGTCAGGGCTGCAGGCTCTTCCCATCGAGCACGGCGGGTTATGAAAGCAAACAGGAAATCACAGATCTGTGTAAGAAGCTATGCTATTCCCGGGTACACCTGTTGTACTATCTGATGCTGTAAGGCTGTGTGTTACTGTTACATTGGCATTAAATCCTTCGATTAAAGATGATATTTTACAATCTCTTCAAAATTTACCACCTTAGAACCCTGCAGTTTTTGCAGGCTCTATGTGGCGAACCAGGTAAACTCAGACTGCACACACCGGGACTCGAGACGCAATGGGGACGTGCACAGCGATCCTGGATGACGAGTGGAGATCTGTTCCCTGCCCCGAGGTGGAGCTGCCTGCTGGCCCCCCCCCCGCGCTGGATGCTCTGCGTTTGCTGGGCTCGCGGCCACACGCTAAGGGGAGCCCCGTGGGCTGCCTGGCCCCGCAGGGCACGCCTGCCCCAGTTAGACTGTAGCTGCTCAGTTGAGAACTGCAGGGATTGTGGATTTGGGTTGGTAAAGTAATTTTGGATTTCAGATATTACCTGGATTCCAGGTAATATCTCAGCCCAACCTTTAAATCTTACTGATGTTCTTTTGCTTTTGTCGGTGTTACAGTCTCCCCTTCCCTCCTTCCAGGAACTCCCGGCATTTTTGATTTATGCCAGAGCAAAGCCCCAGTCCCACCTCTCTGGTATGCCTGAAGCAGTAACTTTGTCTGCAGAGCTGCTGGCACTCGTGGGCTTCAGCCCTTAGTGCTTCTGGAACCAGGCTGTGCCTCTGTGTCCCTGCAGCGATGCCGGAGCCCAGCTTTGTGCACCCACACTTGAAACTTGGGTGGATATGAACCCCAGGCCACCACAGCGAGTGGTGCCCAATGCTGGGGCAAGCTCCGGGGAGCTGTCTGCTAAAATTTAACCTGCCACTTAAAGGGAAAGTTTCACTGATGGCTCCTGGCGGGGTTTCCTTCTGTCCCGGCTATAAACACGCTGTCCCGGCTGGAGCCAGCCGCTATTCTTAGCTAGTCCATCTGAAAAGCCTGCTTTCTTTCTGTTGCACTTGGAAAACACCAGATCGCCCGAAGTGCCAAAATATTCCACAGCAAAAAGCATTTCTGGAGCAGGGCTTGTCCCGGACAGTCTGCGAGAACTCTGGGCGACTTCCGCGGCGCTCCTTTCCCACGCGCAGGCACGCACGCACGCACGCACGCACGGCGGCGAGCTGCAGGCAGCGTGTCTTCAGCCGGGAGGAGATGCGGAGGGTGGCCAGGACGTCTCTTCACCTCGTTTAATCCGAGCTTCTTTGCCAAGCAGTGCTCTTTCTCTCTCTCTCTCTTTTTTTTTTTTTTTTTTTTTTTTTTTTGGTTTTAAAAAGGTGGCTGTACTTAAATGGGAAAAGAAACATTAATAGAGCGCTTGTTTTTCTGTTCCCTGAAAGAGCCACGGCCAGGCACCCGTTGTGGTGTGGCTCAGTGGGTGTTCCGAGCGCTGCCCCGCCGCAAGGGAGAGCGGATGGGAGTTACCAACAGCACGAGAAAGGGTGCGTGTGGCTGGGATGGGCTCCCGCACAGAGCAGCCACCAAAACAATGCTTTGGAGGAGATTTTGGAAGAGGGACAGCTGATGGACCAGAGCAGGGAAAACAACTCCCACGGCACCAAAGCGCCTCCGCAGCCAGCAGGACGTGGTGGGGGACCGTTCGGCACGGACGGCGCTGCAGTTTGGACGCCGTGCGGCAGCGCGGATGCTGCAGAGCAGCACCGACGCCGTGGGTCCGCGCGGATGCGGGGGGGCCGGCCGGGACGCCCCGCTCCCCAGGCGAGCA
>VXAV01010314.1:759918-874635 GCA_013399715.1 Alectura lathami | reverse complement strand
GGAGGCGGTGAGCCTGGACCGCGCTGCGCAGCCCTCCGCCTTCCCGGGGAAGCGGCCGCGTCCCTGGCGGGGTGCGAACAGGTGTCTGCGGGCAGCCGGGGGAGAACCGAGCGCTTGGGAGAGCTCTTATGAGTGAGAGCGTCTTCGAGCTGAGTTCCCCTGAAGTTCTTCCAGCCGCGCGTCCCGCTGCTTTATCCCCAGTACTTCTCCCTGCAGTTGGATGAGCGTGCCAGAAACTTCCTCGGTGCTGTTCCGAAGCGGAGCCGTGGCAGCCCCTGCTGCTCCCTGCTGCCTGGAGGATGCCGCGCTGCTTTCCGCAGTCCGCCTGGCAGCCGCAGGTCTCCCTCAGTCCCACAGTTCCCAGCCGGCTGCTTCACATGTTCCCTGAGCACCGGGCAGAGGGGCTGACAGGAGTTTCGGCTTTAAAGGGAGGAAAAACAAGTCGGCTAGCAGCAAAGTAGTCGACAGTCGCTAATCCTAGAAGGAAAACCGAGAGCCTCCCTTCCTCTCAGAGGAGGAGAATTTATAGCAGATCATCATAGTTACTAGTCAGTCGGTTTGTCGCCCTTTGCATTAGCTTGTTCTCTGTGTTTGGATGAAGCACAAACGATGGTGAGTGTTTACCACCTTTTAATATTTAAAAATGATCAGAACCGTGCTGAAGAGCTGATGTAGCTGTGTAGCATTTGGGTGCCTGTGATCAGTCGATGCTCATTACAGACCTGTGGCAGGCGTAAGGAGCAAACTCTATAGACAGTAATAAGTGTGCTAGGAGGAGGAGGTGGTGGTTAGGACCTGGTAGACTCTGCTGAGTAACTGTTCATTAAAATACCAGATATGTAAAAATAACATTTCATGGACTCTTAAAATGGTGTGTTTCTGTAGGGCAAGACCAGTTCAGGGCAGTCCAGCATCCATCCCTTCGATACTCCTTGCCCTGTGAGGACTCAGAAGGCTTGGAGCAATTGGTATTGGCTATTGGGGAACCGGGGCTGGGGTCACTCTGCAGCAAAACTGAACAGTGCAGATGCATGTGAGCTGGGTTGTTCAGGATGGTCTTTGGATGTTCTTCTTGAGGCAGTTCTAAGCAGGTTGCTGTAGAGAGCAAAGGGGATGGAGCCTGGCAGAGCCAGCTTTGTGCTTGCAGATTGCCTCCTCCATCAGGTGCTCAGCCAAACTGGAGAGCCCTCTGAGTAACGCATTCATTACACCTGTGGGTAATTTGAGAGGTGAGTGAACCTCCACGCATCACCAAGTGGGAAGAGGTGCTGGGCTCGGCCAGGTAGATCAGGTTGCAGGGATGGGGTTAAATTATGCTAATTAGCAAAGAATCTTAAACTTTAATAATGGAATGGAAACTAAATGTGCTAGTTCATATTTGTCTTGACTCGGACCTGGTTTACCCTTTACTGTTTAAAGGAAGAAGGAGGAGAAAAAAAAAAGTGTGAAGTGCCGTCCCCACCTACTCCTTTTTGGGTATCAGTGAGACTGATTTTTCTGAGCAAGACTTCATCCTCAACTGCTTATAGTAACCACGCAGCTAAAACCTGGGGTCAAAGGCACAGTCATTTGTTCACTGGTTGGCATTGCATTTGGAATAAGGAATGGATCGTTTATCTTCCCTGGCCGCAGAGAAGGGTTGTTTCCACTGTGTCCCAAATACCCTTCCAGCCTGATAGTTTCCGCCTTCCTCTCACTCTGTATCTCTCAGCAGGGTGTCAGAGGCAGACCTTAAGATCTGGATGGAGCAGATCCTTCAGACCCAGCACTTCCAGGCAGGGTACAGTGCAGGGAGTTCTTACCAGGTGATGCTGAGCCTGTGGCCAAGCTGTGCGCTGCCTGCTCCTGCCTTGCCCAGCACCGCGTTGCTGGTTTTGCTCTGTCTTCCTGCAGGAGATGAAAGGCTTTACCCTGCTGGCTGTAAAAGGCTCAACAGAAATGGTCTTTTAATAAAATTGAAATGAATGTAGTTTGTTAGGATTTAGTGCGTCAGTGTAGGATGCTTGAACAAATTCCGTGATGTGTGCGTTGCAGGATCTTGCTGAAGGTGGGAACTGGGGACCAAGCTATTCTAGTTGTGTTTATTTATATGCCTGGTTCATTCTATTTATTTATCTATTTTTTCTCTGCTAGTTTGGTCAAATCCAAGGTATTTTAGCTGTAGCATGATTCTTTACATCTTCCTGGTGGCTGTCCTTTTGTTGCATGTCATTTTTCGCCCGAGAGACTCTCATTTCTACAGCTCCATCAGTATACAGAAACTTTGTCCCAGTCTCTTTCCTGTCCTTTGTGGCCGTGAAAGAGGAAGGACTCATGACGCCCTGTGGACTTGTCATTAAACTGAGCATAGCCTTCGTATATGCTACATATTCCTGAATGATCTCAATTAAAAAAATTTATCACTGCTCTGTCAAAAAAAAATTGACTAGACATTGCTGAAATTTTGTAACAGCAGTTCAGCATTCTTTGCTTATTGGAACTCCTAAATGACAGTCCTAATTCCAGCAGATTAATGCTCTGGAGCCAAATGGTGAAAAGAGCTCAAGTATTTGACATTATTCACACCAGATCTGTCAGAATGAATGATTAGAGGAATATATGAGTCGTCTGCGTTACTAGAACCACTCAGCAAAAATATTCGCAGAACCGCTATATTTTCTTTTTGTGTGTGTGTGGGGAGGGTAATATCAAAGGGGGAAAAAGCCTGCAGGTGAGCTGTTGAATTAAATGTTGTTTACTTTGTGTCTTTGAACTTCTCTCACTTTTTCTCCAGGCTTCAGTAAAGTGAAGTGTTGACGTTAGTTGGTTCAGAGACATTCCTATTGCACTTGGGTAACTTCTAGGTGACAGGTCTAGCAGAGTTCCTTGTGTGCAAAGGAGCTAGTATGATAGGCAGAGGTTTTGCTTAGTCCTTAGCAAAAACTTCTTTCATGCTCTCTTCTCCAGTGCTGTCACTCAGAGATGTTTACTTGCAGCTACTTTCTTCTCCAAGAAGTGATTCAATGTACTTATTTTTTAAAGAAGGTGTTTTTTTGGACTCAAGATATACTACTTTTTGGTGCCTTCCATATAAAATGTTAAGATGAGGAGAGAGGGGGGAAAAAGAACTGCTATTCACTCAGGATTTTGTGTTTAAACTAGGTGCTTTGTCTTGTCCTTCATCTCCACTAACAGAAGTTTGGTGAATCATTTATTCCCTCAGTGATACTTCAGTTATTTCTTGGTTCCAGTGGTTTTGCAAAAATAGTCCTCAACTGTTGAAGCATAAGGTGAAATCCTCTGTACCACCTCCCACTCTTTCTCTTCTTGTCTTTCAAATCCTCATTTAGACAGATTTGCATCACAGAAACAACCAGGTGATCGAGGTTTGCTGTAGTCAGCAGCACAGCGGACAGCCTCAAGGTGTGTGCTGATAGCAGACTGTGAGAGCAAAATTTTTTTTTTTTCTTTTTTTAAACCCAAATGTCAAAGTTTAAAGACTTTTCATCAGATCAGCATCCTGGTTTTCCAGGTGGTTGAACAGAGGCCCAGAAGTAGAAGTCCTGCCCCCGTGGCCTCTTTGACAGTGGAGTGGAGGGCGCTGACTGTGGCACAGCAGAAGGCAGGTGTCAGTGAGCAAGGTGCCTCAGGACCCCAAATAACAGCTCACTGGAGGGAAAATACTGATGGAAAAGGAAAAGATAGTGGCAGGCTTAGGCCACACAGCCATTACAGGGGCTCAGGAGGATGAAGTTGGTTGGAGAACTGCAGGAGATAACCTGGTCTGCCTTGAAGGAAGTGGATGTCGCCATTCAGTGGAAGCATGCTTGGGTCCATGAGGAGGGTAAGAGTGCTCAGTTCAGATGCTGCTTGGGCTGTTTGGCTGTGGGGGGAGAGGACCTGGAAGAGAGAGGTCATTGAGAGGAACAAAGTTGTTCTGCTGGAAGGGACGCAGGCACACCATTTGAGTGGAGAACCATGTTACTAACACTCTAACTAGTAAAAATGGGGGAAAAAAAAAAAAAAAAAACACCATCCTGTACTCAACCTGCTGACTACAGAATAGATGCACTACAGAAGCTGCTGGTCAGTGGTGGCTTGGGTAGCATGCATGCCTAGGGAATAAATGGGATCCTTTGGCTACAGTCCAGTATGCTGTGTGGGCGCTGTGAGCCTAGAATAAGACTACCAATGGCTTCAGATCAAAGCCTGAAGTGACTGTGAGCTTGGGTTAGATGTAAATGTGCAGCCAAAGAGAGAATTAATTCAACAGCTCACTGCCAACCTTCTGATCTGTCTAGTTGCTTACAGCTGATCCTTCTGTTTTTTCAGCTGTATCAGTGGCATGAGTTTCAAGGACAGGCAGCTTAGACAAAAACAATCAGGGGAAGAAAAAAGATCTTAGATGTTATTTGTTCTTGGTTTAATGGTATGTTACATTTTGACATCACAGGGTAATATAGTGAGCTATAATGTGTCAGGTTAAATACACACACTGCACAGGTATTTTCTTCACTCTGCATATCTATATTAAGACAATATCACAATGCTCAAGATTATGTCAGTATTTCTTCTGTACAGCTTAGTCTGGTATTTCTACCCTACCTATGGCAATCGCTCTCCATACTGACGCTGCGATGCATGCCATGAAATCGATGTAGTGCTGGCATAGCCACAGTGGGCTGAAGTTACAAGTGAGGTGAGGTTTGTGAAGAAAGGCAGTTGCTTTCATTAGAACAGTTGTGCTGTAGCTGGAATATATGGGCACATTTCTGGACACACAAGCCTTTCTCCTGACTGAGAGCAGGCCATGTGGCTGCCGTTTTAGATCTGGAGAAGGGTGTGTGTGCCTCAGAGCTTGTCTTTTTTCCAGCTCTGGAGTTGCTCATACAAAGCTGAGTTGCAGATTTTTTTCCCTCCGCACCACATTGCATGTAATGACTGTTTAGAAGTAGAAGGAGTGAGTTGGAACTGAACAGCAAATGCAGCAGTGTGTGTCTGATGTCTTTTCCTGTGGCTGTAGGAGTAGGCTGTGCCCCTCTAGTGGAGCTAGCAGGGTCGCTTGGACTCTGTGGGAGGAGACCAGGTTGCTGCTCATGAAGCCCAGTGCCCTAGGGAGCGCTTCAGAGCCCCCAGGGCAGGGGAAGGCTGGGAGCTGTGGGATGGAGCTGGAGGCTGTGGCGTGGGAGCGGGGAGCCCCGGCAGGCCTCAGGGTGCCCATGGGCTGCCGAGCCCAGAAGTGAGGACCTGCCCTCGCGCGTGGTGGGCAGCGGGAGCTGTGCGCAAAACGTGTTTGGCTTCTGTCTACCCACAAAATCTTCCCTGTGGCTAAAACTTATAACAAAACATGTCTCTCTCTTGAATTAAAAAGTCTTTTCTTTTGGAAGGGAGCATTCCTAAAAGGCCTAGACAGGTTCTCCTAAAAGACCTGGCTGAGGTGAATCCAGTCGTATCTATGCTCACTGCTTTTGTCATTGCTGTTTTGCCTGTGTAACACCTACTGATTCCCGGGGATTTTCTCTCATCTGGCATCCTAATCCTCTTGCACCAATGTCACCCTTAATTTTCTTTTGTCTTCTCTTACCTAAAAGGCTCAGCTTTGGAGCAGTCTTCTTCCCCACAGGAGCATCCCTGTCAGTGCTGCTTAGAGTCCGTGAAAATAAAGTGCTCTGGCTGCTGCTGGTTAGCTAAAGGCATTTCTCTGCATTTGCTCACTGTGTTTCTGACTGCCTTCCTGGGCTTTCTCATTGACTGTCTCAGAGTAAAAAGAAAAAAAGTGTTGCTTTGCTCTGTTTTCATAGACTATGCTTGGTTTTCTGCTTACTTCAGAATAAATTCAAGTGGCATCTCTTCTGTGGTCTACAGCTTGAGCTGAAAGTTTACCAAACCTGTTGGGTGAAAAACTTCTGCATCCAGTTTGAAATGAGCTCTTAATTAGGCCTAATAACTTCAGACTAGATTTCCACTAATGCCACTTTCTCTTGTTACTGACTGATGACCGACTGTCCTAGCTTCGTTCTGGAATAGATCTCATCTCTTACCCTCGCTGCAGTTGAAGACCGCTGGGGTTAAAACATCTGACTCATTCGCACATACCGCTATCAGACCCTGGAACATGTTTTACTCTCTTGCTATGCTTCTGGAAAACAGCATGGATCTGCGCAGCATTGCAGCCTCCTGCACGCATCTCGGTACGATCTGTTTGATAGCAGGGTGGTGAGGAGTTTCACAAGATGTTCGTTTCTTTCTCTGTATTGCTGTTGCAGAGGTGATAGTTAAGCACAGTTTTTAAGACAAACTCTTCTGTTCAAAATCTTGATAAAATGACACCTTGTCAGTCTGTAAATTGCCAGTCTGCATCCCCCCCCCCTTGGCCAGGTGAATGGTATATTCACTGTTTTTAACAGGAATTGACCATTTTTGCAGGAATGGCTGTCAAACCACACTTTCTAGTGTTTCACTAGGAATTTTTGCTGTAACATATTTGCTGCTAGTGAGGTACTGCTGCTGCTTAGTCTAATTGTGATTCCTGTTTTCTTTTCCTAACCCTGCTGGAAAGCAATAACCTGCTTTGAATGCCAATGCTTAACTGGTGCTCTTGTAAGTGGTGGCTGTACTCTAAGGGAATTGATATCACTTGGGAATTGATATGGCCTCTGTCATCTCACCCATCCCATTATAGAAAATCGGGTAACAAACCATCTAAGCCTTATTGTCTATTTGATTCCGAGGCATTGTACTGTGCTATGAAAGATTACCGGCGCGAAGTACTGCTGTGCCACAGAGCTCTGCTGTGCTTGTGCTGGCCATCTTACAAAGACTACTGCAAATAGGTCTGATTTTCTTTTTACTGCTTCAGGTTTTTCTTTAATCTTTCATCTGTTTCCATGTAGAACTTCTGCCGTTGCTTCCACTGATGCAGCTGCATCATTTTGAGAGTACAGATGCTCATTTTCCTGGCTTGCAGTAGATGCATCCATGGCGATTATGAGATTTCACTGCACACTGAAATCGTGCATTAGTTTACATAAAGTTTGTCTCATATATCACACAAATCTAGAAGGAAAGGAAGATCACAGGAAACTTAATCCATCCTTGTATGTTAGATTAACTCATAAATCTGCATGTGAACCTTCCTCTGTAAAAACCGTGGGGGTTTTATGAGGTGTGGGATGCTCTGAGAATTTCCATTAAGCATTACTTGCTATAACAAATTATTGTTATTATTCTGTGCATTTCTATTTCATAACATGTTGTGTTTTTTGTTAGTTGAAAATAATAAAACAGACTAAACTAAACAAGAGCTGCCCAGGGATAATAACAAAGCCTATAAAAAGAGAAACTCTCCAATTATGGTTTACAGTATTATTAAATCATAAAAGATCTTTAAAAAGGTTGAGTGAGTTGTTGTGCATACAAGTGGCTAAAAAGCGCTGTATTAGAGCCTGAGGATACTGGTGATTATCTGTAACTGGCTTTGAGTTTAGAGGTGGGATTTGCAGGTGTGCCGTTACTCTTGCAGCATAGACCCTTCTGGTTGCAGGTATGTGAGAGTGAAGTTGCCAAATCCCACCTGATTTTCAGGCCATTTCTATGATGAATTGCTTACCCAAGAAGTGTCCCTGCCTCACTTCTTGGGGGGATGAGTAGGTGCCTTGGCTGGAGCAGTCTGCTCAGTGGACCTTCAGCAACCAATGCTCGCAAGCCCCTGTCTGAGAGCACAGATCCTTTTTCTAGAGTGAGCAGAGGGGGAAAAGAAAAGTAGCTGTAGGTGGCACGGCAAAATATGACAAAACCAAACAACATATGCTGCAACATTGGGACACAAAGGCTGATACTGTGACCAGGGACTGTGCTTGCTCAGGTCAGTGTGGTCTGTTACCCCTGGGGGGATGTGTGAGTCGTGCTGGGACTTCTGTAGTGAGTTTTTCTCTTGGTGGTGTCTTGGTTGTTGCTGTCCTAGAACAATGGTGACAATGTCACCTGGTTTCCTTGCTGTACATGCGTGTTTTTTTTCCCGTCTTTCCCCTGGGCCTTTTGAGGGCCTTTGCATTTGAGCTGCTCTTTGCCCCTTCTCATGAGGATTAGCACTCTGTTTGCCTTCAGGGGCTCTTGCAGCAGAGGTGTTGTGGCAGTGCCAAACCCTTCTTCCATGAGTGATTTGCTGGGAGCTCCCCTTAGGAAAGATCTCTATGTCTGAGATGGTGCTGACTCCCCTTTCAAGTGCCTACATTCCTTGAGGTGCATCCACTTGCTTTATTCAGCCTCATATCTCAGTAGTACTGTTTACAAATACCTTTCTGGTCTGACAGAAGCAGTCAGTTCCCAAAGTTTGGCCAGCCCATCTAGACTCCTAGCTACATGCTCTACCAAGGTTGCGTCTGAAAAACTGTATTTCAGCTCAGACAGATGCTGTGATCTTCATGCAGAGGTGACTAACGTCTTGCCCGTACAATGTTGTGAGTTAGAAATGACTGTAATATTGGTGGGTTTGGGGCTGGCAAATTAAAAAATGAAAGATGTTGCCTGTTTGTGGACCAGTTTAAATGTGGAAGCATAAGGGCCCTCCGCTTCCGCTCCTCTGCCTAGAAATTGCTCTGCAGTGGAGCAATGTGGCTTTCTGTGGTAGGTTGCCTTTTCCCCATAGGTGGGTGAGTGAGCAGGGGAGCTTTGCAAAGCTCTTGTGACTTGGATTAGAGCTGTGTGGAGCCCTAGATTTGCTCACCCATTTGACGTGCAATAAACTCAGCTACTGCTAACATTTCAAAATCATTCTGCTGGGATTGTTTAGGGACAAAAGAATGTTTCTTTTGCTGCCACGTGGCCTAATTTCTTATAACAAAGAGCTTAGCAGCAAAAACACTGGTGTGAATATAGCACCTGCACACAACTGCATTTAATGTTCATGGACCACCAAAGATGGCATTCAGAGCATACACTGAGGCATGCTTACACACAGATTTTGCTGTTTAATGGAGATTTTATCTGAATAGCATGCTGCTGTTAAGTTTGTTTAGTTTTGCTTTTTTTTTTTTTTTTAATTCTTATTTAAAGAATACAGAGGAAATAGCCAAGCTGTGAGGCTAATGCTTTTACACAGCTGTTTTCAATAGCCTAGGTCAGGTAATTTTCATCTTACGAGACTTTTTGACTTGATGTTTGCCCCAAGAAGAGGTGTGAAGAGCACCCCTGCCTTTGCGGTAGGTGATGTGATGGGGAGGGAAGATCCATCTGCTGTGAGGTTTTGCCTCTCTTGCCAATAGACTTGCTTTGCAGGATGGGTGAAGCGGTCAGACTTTGTCCATGTAGACTGGTGAGAGATTTTGTCAGGAGTGTGACTTTTAGTCATCAGTCCCTACATCTCGGCCAAATAAAGAAACAAGAATCTCTCACTTTTGGTATATGGTTTGTCCATATTGCCTGATAACCTGAACCAGAGCACTTGCCTTCACTGTCCTCACCTGACCTCATCTGCTGGAGAGAGCACCATTTGACATTTTTTTGGGGCAGCTGTGCTCCGTCAGGCTGATTAACAGCCAGAAATGCTTCCAGTGTCTGAAGAACTGGTCCTGCCGGTCCGTGGTCCCTGCCACCATGCACGTATGCAGGTGCCTAAGTGGGAATGTTGCTTAGGCCAATGCTTCCACTCCTGGGCAGGGCAGCCCTGTGCTGTGCTGCCCCTTGTCTGTAACGTGCACTGCAAACAAAATCTAGGCCTGTGGGTTCATGTGGCTGCAGCGTGTTTACCGCTGAAGCTCTGTCTGGGTGTCTCCTGCTGCTATTCATTGGGGGTTTTGTTCTTTGCTAGGAAAAAAGAGGGAGAGGGATGTATGCAAGCCACTGCAAGGCTGCAGCAGGAGTAGTTTTAAAAAACCCAACAACTCCACTCTTCATGTGTATTTGAATCATGCAGACTGATGCCTTGTCACAATGTAGTTGCGTCAACCCATACTTCAAAGGGAGAGGTCAAGTCATGGTAAAATCTCGCTTTTCCCAAACTCTGCGGGTTTCAACTATTGCCTCCACCAGCACTCCAGTGGGAACAGAAGAGGAATGCACAACTAAGACTGCTGGTCTGTTGAAGTTGGGTTGACCTGGAAAACGTGGCCCAGGACAGACAGCAGCTCACTGTTGCTTCTGAGGAAGGAATGTAGAGAGTATTTATGAAAACCATGTGTTGTCTAGCCCTCGCAGATGCACCACACCTCCTCTGTCTTACAGAAAATGAAGGCGTTTGCATGATAGCAACAGCTCGGTGGCACTGCTGTTGAGTCGTGTAGTCATGATGGCTGTTAGTGACAACAGGAAGGATTATTTCCCTCTTAGTGTGTTTACAGCTACATGTAAAATACTTTGATTCATGTTTTCGCTGTGTGTGTTTCCTTTTTTTTTTTCTTTTCTTTATAAAATGTCCCTAACATCATTACTTCCAGATTCCTTGTTCATACATGGAATCCTCACTGGATGCCGACACCACATGTGTATGTGTGTATGTATGGGGGGTGTGTGTATTTGTTCAAATGTACACATACAGTTAATTCTAGAGAGAATAATGTTTTCTTTAACTGCATTAAATCAAAGTCTGTCACCAGCTGTTAAGCTAGCTGGCTGTAAAAAACACTGACCAGAAAAATGTGTCAAAACACGATGTCAAACAAATGTCATAGCAGCTAGCTACATGCTTCTTTCTTTCACAAGTGACACAAATACCAAGCTCTTACCAAATCCAAGATGATCTGAGCTAACTTTCCCTGAGCATCAGTGTCCTCATAAAAACAATGCTGACTAGTAGAGCAGCTTCTTAGTGTGGTTCTGATGTCAGTAAAGCAGGGTAATAGGGCAAGTGCTGTCCTTCTGCTGTGGGGCCGTGCTAGTGGCTGCTGAGCAGGCACATCTGTCACTTCAGCACAGCAAACCTAAGTGGGAGGCACAAGCCTCTCCCATCTCCATGTCATGAGGCTTGCCAAATTCAACCACGTATTTTAGGAGGAAAACTGGGGAAGTGGTTTCTCCTTAATCAGATAAACCAGAAGTTCAGAGCAATTTTCACTAATTGGTTTAATAGCACTTGCGTTAGCAGACTGCAAATCAGGCAGAAGGCATAACTGCAAGTTGTCCTGCTATTAGAAGGCCACTCCAGCCGAATTATGGCTCTGTTTTTTTTCCTTTCAGGTTAAACATATTGCTGGCTGGTATGAACCCCTTCTATTTCCACGCGGTGAATGTAATTCTGCACTGTCTGGTGACTCTCGTGCTGATGTATACTTGCGACAAAGCTGTGTTCAACGACTGTCGCCTTGCGTTTGTCACAGCACTGTTCTTTGCTGTGCATCCCATTCACACTGAGGCTGTAAGTATGTGACATACACACACACACACACGCGCAAAAAATGTGACACAAGCTAAAAATAAATGTATGCTTTATTTATTTATTTATTTTTAAA
Source organism: Alectura lathami (assembly GCA_013399715.1). Classification (NCBI taxonomy): domain Eukaryota; kingdom Metazoa; phylum Chordata; class Aves; order Galliformes; family Megapodiidae; genus Alectura; species Alectura lathami. Next base: position 863,212 of record VXAV01010314.1, on the reverse strand, counting down.
GCGATACTTCTGAGTCATGCAGAATGTGGCAGTTGTGATAGTTGCTTTGGAGGATGGCAGATGAGAATACGCTGTTGTTAACGTGATTTGCAGGGGTCCTTAAGAAAGCCATGCGTTCAGCCTTGCCTTCCTCCTCCTCCGGTGGGAAGCTCTAAGTGAGGCTCCTAGGCAGCACTGCCAGCAGTCAATAGGCAGTCATGTACTCGCTGAAAACGTTGAGTCTTCTGAAACCAAAGAGCTCTGGGAGGCTGCTGTCTCCTGCTGAGACATTGTTCCAAGCCTTCACTCATCTTCTGTAGCCATCAGTTTAACGGAGAAACAATGAAGGAGGCATTAGTGCGTGTGTTCTGGATGAGATCGCTTGGGTAGTGGTGGTGTGACCCACGGATTAATTTATACTGCTTTTAATCAAAAACCAAGATTATCGTCCTCAGAAAAACGCGTTAGCATAGGTGCACAGAGCAGCAGCTCATACTGCACTTCTTTTTGTTTGTCTATCAAAACATTTAAAGACTTACTCCTGCAACTGCCGTCTGCTAGCGTGGGGAGTAACTTCTCTTGTGGATGAAGTAAGTCTTGCTGCCTTGGAAAAGGAAATGCAATGTGCTTAAAAAAAGAAATGCACTTGTTAGCGGAGATACCATTGACATCATAGGCTTCTAGGGAGCCTTTGTAAATCGGTGAGCTGGGCGGCTGCTGCGGCTGGGAACTTCTGAGGGGAGCATACCTCCGTAACAAAAAGCTGTGAGCCGCGCAGATGCTGCCTGTGCTGTCCCGTGTGTGCTAATCAGCTGGGCCCCTTCTGGTAGCAGGGCTCTGCAGTGCAGAAGTGGCTCTGAAGAGGCACTCTTTGAATTTGTTTTTTGTCTGGTTCAGGACCTGAAAAGGTTGGAAGAAATGCCAGAGCACTGAATATAGCTTAATTATGTAATCTCAGAAGAGGCAGAATTTCAAAGGGCCTTTTATTTGCTTTATGTTTGATATTAGATCTTTATGAAATGGAATATTGAAATATTTCTTCTTAAAAATATGTATATATTCTTCTTCAGTATTCCCTTTCTTACAAAAAGATTTTGTTAATTGATGTGTGGAAAAATTCTCATAAACTCAGATTATACAAAGAGAATAAATTACATACCACTCTATTACTTTTTGGTGATAAAGTTTATTCAAATGTTAATAATTAACTTCCTTCTATATAATAAGTCTTCTCCAAAGAGTTGTTGTTTCATTAGTCTTTCTCTTTAACAAATCTCAGTTCTGGGAGTTTGATGTGTTTCTCATTCAAATCTTATACTTAATTAAAACAGATTCCTAAAACTGGCATTTTTCTATGCAACTTTATCACTATTTTAAAGAGAACTTAAAGAATGACTGCCCTGCTGAATTACTCGTTTGTTTTGCCATGTGAGAAACACAGTAGACAAAACAGAGTGTATCCTACACAAACCAAGTAATGTTTTGGTGTGGTGAGGGAGGATAACACTTTAAGCTTTTTTTTTTTAATCTTTAAATAGTAGCACAGATTGCTAAATCAGTTAGCACAGATTGTTGAAGCAGTCTCTGAATGTACGTGCCTTTTTATATATCTCCTTTTACATCTGTGCATCTCTTTTTCTTTTAGGTAACAGGTATAGTAGGCAGAGCGGATGTCCTAGCCTGCTTGCTCTTTCTGTTGGCTTTTCTCTCCTATAATAGGTACGGCTCCTTGGTATCAGTTGTTTCAATTTGATGTTTCTGTCTGTATGGAGAGTGGGGAATCCAGCCTGTGAGAGTTCAGCATTGTGTCCAGACCGTTAGTCATCCTTTTCAGATTAAAACTTGGCACTGTTTGCTGGTCTGTATCCTAAAACTGTAACTGAACAAGTGCAGATAAGAAATAGCCTTACTTGGGTGTGGTTTCTGTCCCTTCGGGTGGCTGCTTCATTCAGGAACTGCCCTGTGCCATCACCGTCATGGGGGAAAGTTGCTTGTGTCCCTCTGGCAGTGTTTGCTACAGATCTGTGCTGCTGTTTTCATCTGAAGGTTTGCAAGGTGTGAAGCTGGTAGTGGACCTGTAGGAACCATCTTGTTTGACTTTTCTTTCCTTCCTACCTTCCCCCTTGTTGTATAGGCTCAGTGCCCGGGTGTTTAAGGATTAGGGCACACTCTGACCCAGCCCAGTGTAGGTGGGATGGGGGAATTTTCACTTTCATGGTATGTTTTGTAACATCAGGAAAACTAAGCATCTGCCCTTTCTGTCTTTGTACTTACTCTGCCTTCCTCTGACTACTTTCAATCTGTTCCATCTTTCTGCTGGTCGTCTTTTCCTCTTCTGCTTACGTTCCTGGTGCACCTCTCGATATTTGTGTTTTTCCATCCTGTCCTAGTGTCTTACCTTCATTTGTCAGCAAACAGTGTGGATTGTTCTCGTCACGTATTACTAGGATCTCCAGAAATTAAGGAAAATTACCTTGATATTTGTGTGAATGTAGTAAATATGAAAATAACAAAGTTAAAATATGTACTTGAAATCTCTTTTTCAGGAGTGTGGATCAACTTTACGTTGGGGAACATTTCCCTCCCACTGCCTCCCCATTCTTTTTGCTGCTTAGTTTATTCCTTGGGACGTGTGCAATGCTCGTGAAAGAAACTGGAGTCACTGTGTTTGGTGTCTGCTTGGTGTATGACTTCTTTTCCCTCTCCTGCAGCAGCCTCAGACTGTAAGTAATTGCTGTGCTTGCTGTGCTTTCCAGTGTTGCTGCCTGTATGCACAGAATATATATCATGTGGGAGATGATCTTGCCCCGCTGAATTAGATGGCACACATTTGACAGGCTTGGAATGCGCAGAGGTTTCATTCTGGTTTTGTTGTTTGGTTGTTTATTACTTTGCCTGTTTAACTTTTGCTGAGTAAATAGACCACATTGGGAAGTTATTCACTGAAAGAGTGGTGAGGTGCTGGAACTGGATGCCCCATCCCTGGATATGTTCAGGGCCAGGCTGGATGGGTTCCTGGGCAGTTTGATCTGGTGGCTGGCAGCCCTGTCCATGGCAGGGGGGTTGGAACTGGATGATCTTTGAGGTCACTTCCAACCCAAGCCATATGATTCTATGTGGAGAGCTGATCTCTAAAATGCTCCGTTCACTCTGGCAAGGCCAATATTTATTTTTTACATGGGAGCTCAGGCTGAAGTACCAGCATCTTAACACTTCTCTGACTTACCTCCTTCCACTAGCAGCATTACAGAAATATGTTATGACAGTAGTAAAATCAGGTTTGATCCTTCCTGTCCTTACAGAGTGGAAAAAGAGGGAAAATACCCAGCTAGTTCTGGAATGATTGGAATAATTAGCAGCTCTTAGTGGTTACTGGAGAAAAATCAAATCCTTTGACGACTGTATCCCTCACCGACTTAGTTCCACAATCACTATGTAACTCTGCATCTCCATTAAAAGGCAGCTTTCTCATGATAGAAGCTGTCTTTTATGCATTTCTGCCCCATACCATACTGGGACAGATCTGCCAACAAGTGAGCAAACATGAGAGCTTGCTGCCGCTGACGATGGCAGGTCTTGCTCCTGCCATCACTTCCCACGTTCCTACCTGCCTTGTCCCCTGGGTACATCCAGCAGGCGCCCGGGTTGTAGAACAGGATGCAGAAATCACGTCTCTGCAGTAGTGAGTTTGGTCGGCTCCCAGCAGGGCTTGGGGTTCGGCTGAGGATTTCTCCTGCTGTGATCCCATGGGTGAGGGGTAGCGATGTCACTGGTGGGCTTGTAGCCAGCGAGGAGTTTCCTGGGGGCTGGCAGCCGGCACACTGCTGGCAGTGCCTGCGTCTGCAGGCTGCCGGGTGGTGTTCCAGGAGCTGCCTGACTAAAGATGACACAAATGTTAGTTAATCTAGGGAAAATCTGTGCTCTCTCTACCCTCTCTCCCCTCAATCTCCCCCTTCCCTTAGGTTTACTTTCCAGTGGCCTCCACAGGTTTTTTTTCCTGTGCTCTAGTGGCACCCAGCTATGGAAGGTTTTAGCTTGCAGGAGTGAAACTCTGCATTTCAGATATGCTGCATTTTGATATTTGCTCCAGTTGCACGCATTGTACACACTGTCTGTGACACTCAGGGTTTTATGATTTGTTTTTTTAAGGGGCAGTAGAAAACCAGCAGCCTTCTACGTGCTGCTGAAACTCACCTCCTTCTGCTCCTTCCTCCAACCAGCACAGCTCTATCTCTGTGTAGAAGAGGCAGAGCACCAGTTACTTGCTGCAACTGAAAGTTAAGGATTGTGGCATATTCTTCCTCACAGTGCTTCTTCTCACACCAGAGGTCCAGAGAGTAGCTGCACGTGGGCGTGCTTGTCTTCTGCTGCTCTCAGGTGTCCTCCTCCAGTTCTAGCTGGGAAGCAATAAGCCCTGTCCTCGCAGTGCATATAGACCTTACATTTTGGATTAAGTAAAATGTCGTCTTGCAGTTAAATACCATGTCATGCTGTTTGTGTAACGTTCAACCTTTTAATATTAATAAACATGGTGGGGGAAAAAAAACCCAAAACTTAAGCCTTATCTTCCCCATTTCCCCTCTTTCTTTTCTCCCTTTTCTCTTCTTTCCCATCCAACGCCTGATCAGGAGGAATGGGGGTATCCACCCGAGACATGCCCGGCAACCCGTGGCCTCGCCCCACGCCTCGTTGCCGCCGTCCTCCCGGGAGAACGGGAAGCACCGCGTCAGTCACAGGGGCGCCTGGAGCTCCTGCCACCCCGAGGAGCCGCGCAGCCGTGGCCTGCCTGTGCCCAGCAGAGCCATCTGGGCCATTCGCAGGTACTGCCTGTCGCCGGGTGCCCCCGCCTTGTGGCTCGTCCCGTCTCACCATGTCAGCTCATCTGCTTTGGTTTTAGGCACTTGGAGGCTGAAATCTGCTGTAATTCTTCTTGTGCTGCTGGGGAGGGAGGTGGGTTGTTCCCTAACAAGTCAGAAAGTGCATTTCTTCTGCCTGGAACAGGAGAATATCTGAGGAGTGTCTGTGTCTGTCCGTGTCCTGTGGCCTCCTATCCTAATATGATGTTGGTAGGCAATACCCTTCTTCCTTGGATAGATCAAAAATTATCTATTGCAGTTTTTTGTTCATTTAAGCTTCTTGCTGCGTCAGTGTGGATGGTATACAGGCTGTTCCATGAAATCCGTTCCTTCTCAGATCGCAGAATGTTTGTTCTATATTTAAAGTGGTTCAGCCCACTCGAGAGCTTCTAAGACACAGACTGATCGTCCTGGTGTTTAGTCTGATGGGTCTGACTTGTGTGGGGTTGTGTTTTTGGCTTTGTTTTTAACAAGGAGAGGAGTGGGTTTGGCTGTGTTGCCTCTCTGTGTGGGAACCCATGACAGGAGAATGACAGGGAAGTTGAGACTTTTCAGAGTGGCTCAGTGCCAGCTGCTCCAGCACCCTGACTCTTGTGGCAGTTGGGAACAGCTTCTAAAGTGTGGGGTGTTTTTGTTTGTTTGTTTTCATTTGTTTCTTCTCCTGTAGCCCCCAAATGAGTAGAACTATTAGGTAGGCATGGGTGACCCCTGTGCTTTCTGATATGCCAAGCGAGAATGGGCTGTCCAAATGCCACTTGTAACATCTTGCCTCTAAAAGTTTAGTACCTGGTGGGGAAGAGTAATCTGAGCACAGACACTGAGGCTGCTGCTGGTCTTTCCCTATTTCTGTAAATGCTTTCATTCTCTTTGTGTTTGTTTCTCATTTTCCCTGACAGATACGGTGGTGGAGGGTATCAATGTAAGAAATACCTCCTGTCTTGCTTCATCTTATTCTTTCTTTTACCTCTGTTTCTTTCTTTTCTCCTATTGCTCCTGTCTCCCCGTCTTTATACCTTTTCCAAATAGCACCCATCTTCCCTTCTTTCTGTGAGTGCCCCTTTTTTACACCAGGGGAAAGCCTCTGGTCTTCTGGCCTTTTCAGGAGAGGCTGCAGAAGCTGTGTTGCAGGGACAGTGCACGTGGGATGATTTTGGAGGGAGCCTGTCCGTGCTGCCAACTGGCATTTGCTTTCTGGCTGCTGCCTCTTCAAGTGTGGTAAAGGATTTCTGCACATGGCAAATCGAGCTCCGCATGTACATAGCTGCTTTCTTTTTTTCAAAAGAGGCTCTCATGGTATAAGCCTCTCAGCTCCTCTTTTCAAGTGACGGCACACAACATGCTTGTGATGACCCACTGTGGGATGCCCAGAGTGGAGCTGGCTTGGACCCAGTGTTTGAGAGGGAAGCCTGCTGCAGCATGTTGTGTGGTAGCTGTACCTGAGAGCTCTGGGAGAAAGCCTGGGGATGCTGCTGTGATGCGGTGTGTCCCAGGGCTCTGTTAGGAGTTTGTCTTAATGTTTGTATACAGAGTCCCAGTCAAGAACTTCCCTGCTCTCAAATGTACAGGAATGAGGGGCTGCTTTGCTCTTGGCATGTCTGTTCCCCAAAGTAATAATGTTTTCGATTTCCCTGAAGGCAGTATTAGGCCAGATAGTATCTTCTGTGTTGGGGTTGGGTTATATTTACAGAATGACAGCCTCACAGAAGCTGGACAATCTGACCAATGCCTGCTTGTCTAGTGTCAAAGTTTTTTGGTCACTCTTAAAGGAGAAAAAAAAAAAAAAAAAAGTGCTGCTACAGCATTTGTTCCTTAAATAGATCAAACAGACCTAGCATTTTCAAGAGATCTTCTCAAGTACTAATCACAAGGAGCACGCTTGCTGTTCTACGGAATTGCAAGATTAAATGTCTTGCAGCTCATTGACTCTAAATGGCATCCAGTCACCTAAGGGTCTGGGGACCACTACCTAATTGTGCAGCTGTGTTCCTCCCCTTGATTCCATTTGCTGACTCCTGTCACAGGACAGATTGAAATACTTTGTATGCAGTCTTTCTCTATGCTATGGCATATTATATGATGTGAAGTAGGAAGCAGGCAAGGCAATTGCTCTATTAAAAGACAATCAATCTTTGGGAGGGGAAAAAAAAAAGTAAATCCTTGCTATCACTGAAAAAAGATGGGAGGAAAAAATTGAAATTGCTGTCAAATGTGCAAAATTAATTACACAATTTCTCCTCTGTAATTGATGTTTCTCTGGTTTATGTGGGTCTCATGGCAACAGGGAAGGGAAAAGGTTTTTAAAACTCCAATGTTAGAGAGCTGATTGGGCATACTGAGGTGTCTTCAGGTGTCTTACTTTGTGCACCACTTGTAAGCTCTTCATCAGAATAAAATAGTTGTGCACTGCTTAGTCTGTTCTTTTGGGTACTTGTAATGTGATCAGTTAGGTTTCTATTTAATAATAATTTACTATGTACCTTCCTACTAAAGCTAACTGGAAAATGCTGGAAAACATAATGGAGGAGTTGAGGGAATCATTTGAAGTAGCAGTAACTGGAGTTAGTTATGTAAATTCTTGTTGCAGAGAGATTTCTGTTATTCACTGTCACGTGCTCTTTTCTCGGACTACCCAGTGAATGCGTGGGTTGCGGTCCTGGATGCATTCAGGAGTAAGGAATGAGTTAGTCTGGGTGAAACTGCAGGTTTTATCACCACCATTTATTACAGTTTTGGGGGAAGCTGGCATATACTACTGAAATGAGGTGACTAGGATCTCTTGTGAGTTTGATCAGTCTCCCTGAGTTTCAAGGCCTGGAAGAGGCTAGTGACAATCCATGCCCTCCCATATGATGCACATGGAGAATGGAAGAGAGGAACTTTTGCATCAGCCTTTACTTCTGTTTGGGATGAAGCTGGAACTTTTAATGCTTTCACTATGATGAAAGCATGTGAAGGTTCAGTATAAAATCACAGAATGGTTTGGGTTGGAAGGGTGCTTAAAGATCATCTAGAAGCAAGCCCTCTGCCCTAGGCAGGGACACCTTCTGGGTTGCCCAAAGCCCCATCCAGCCTGGCCTTGAGCGCCTCTAGGGATGGGCATCCCCAGCTTCTCTGGGCAGTCTGTGCCAGGGCCTCACCACCCTCATGAAAAGAGACATGAAAAATGTCTTCCTAATTTCTGATCTAAATCTCCCCCCTTTTAGTTTAAAGCCAATAGCCCTACACAGAGAGTCCCTCACAATTATTTTGAAGGCCTCCTTTAAGTACTAGAAGGCCTCTAAAAGGACTCCCCAGAGCCTTCTCCAGGCAAAATAACCCTGTCTTTCTCAGTCTTTTCTCACAGGAGAGGTGCTCCAGCCCTCTGATCATCTTTGTGACCCTCCTCTGGACCCACTGTAACAAGTCCATGTCTGTCTTATGCTGGGGGCCCCAGAGCTGGATGCAGTGTCCCAGGTGGGGTCTCATGAGAGCAGAGTCCTGTTATTGAGTAGAGTCAGCGGAACCTCACTGCACACCGTAGTGATACTCTGATCCATTTAACAAGACTGGTGTGTGTAAAGCAGCAAGTTGTCATAATTCCTTGTGCAAGTTGTGCACATAGTTAGTCATTTGCTTTTTCTTGATTTGTCGAACCCACTGGTAAGTGAAAATTGGGAATCATCCTTTGGCTGTTTTTCCTTACAAAGCTGTATGTATAATCTTGTCCCGTCACAGATGCATCACACTCACCGCTGCTAAATGCTGTCTAGCCTGTGAACCCCCCATCACACCACTTAGCCACCCTGATGGTTATGAGCTTTGTAAATGAGTCTTTAGTGGGACCACAGCCGAAGATCCAGGCATTCTTGGAAAACAAGACTCTTTGATAACCTTGCATGCTTTTGAAACTGAGATCTGTGTTTCTCTTTGGTCATCTAGAAACTATAAACTAATCTTGCATCTGGAGAGATTCCTCCCTTGGAACTGGTAGTAGACCAGTCTTTAGTGTGTCTGCCTTCCATGTACCTGAACCATTGCATTATTTTTGTGTGTGCGTCCCTCTTATACTTTTTTTGCCAAGTGACAAAACGAGGGAAGCAGCAGGTGTACTTGGAGCTGTGCCCAACTATGTCGCTTCAAATCTCTGCGTAAGTGCAAAAGAGACAGAGGGAGCTCGCTGTGTGTTACTGCTGTGGGATCTGGGCAGAAAACCCATTGATCCAAAATTCAATGAAGCCCTTAAGGTTGTAGCAGGGATAAATGTGATCCGATGACTAAGCCAGCAGCAATGGTGTTTCCCTGTGCAGTAGCAGGGGAAGGGAAATGAAAATGCTCTGCAGAACATAGTGCATTCCAGAGATGGCTGCGCTGGCCCAAAGATTGATGTAGTGTGAGGGAAAGTATGCTGAGGTCATAATGTATCTTCCCCACGTCCCAGCACAGCGTGCGCAGTCCGTGTTTGAGCCGAAACAGATGCTGCTCTCCCAACATGAAAGAGTGGAGGGAGAGGCAGAGAAAAAGTGTTGGCACACGAGACCTGGATCTGGGTAGAAATTGCATGATTTTGGTTTGCCTTTTCCTCACTGGGTGCTAAAGGGATGACTTTCTCTAACTCTTGTGCAGCGAAGATTTTTTATTATTATTAATTCAGCAGTATAGCACATTTCTGCTTTAACATGAGGCTTCTGTTCACAAAGCAGAAGTTTCAGCTGCATTTCTAATCCTCCTCCCTGCAACATGTTGGACTGCCTAGATTCGTAACTAACATAGGCAGAATAACATAGTGGGTTTCACAGATGCACAGATCCTGGGTTTCACAGGATTTATTTCCTTCAAACTTGAAATTTTTTTTGAATTCTGAGCCACAGCAAGGCGTGGCTCAAAATATGAAATTGCCTGGATTACAGACGTGCTAGGTCTGTGAAGGTAGCGGTGCTTGCATTCATACACAAAGCACAGCAGTAAAGAGCACTGCATACCTCTGACAAATAAATGAGGTCTGTTAGTATTTTTGTCAGGTGAGCACAGAACAAGAACAGACTGGATACTTGACACAACCTGACTCTGCAGACACCGGAGCAGTAGTTGGTGGAGAAACTTGAGGATGGTGATCTGGTTTAGGATTCAGTCTATGGCAAAAAAGGCCTGGGAATCTAGCAGTCAAAATGATTTTATTCTCTAGGAAGACATGATGAGTAACTTGGAGCACTAAGACTAGTCTTTTCCATTCCTTCCTCTTCCATTGTTGAAGATCTGAGTGCTGTGAGCTTTTGCGGAGAAATGAACAATCTCATAGTCTGCAATGCTCAAAGGAGATAAGAGAAAGTCCTGAATGGTCAGTGGCTGTACGCTGATTTTTTTTTTTTTTTTTGTGGGAATATTGAGGTTTAAACAGAGAATAGGATGACTCAGTTTCACCCCAAAAGACAAATAGGACCTGGAGTCCCAAGACCTGGGAAGGCGCAGAGTGTGCTGAAAGTTTAGGTAAGAGCCATCGTTACCTTGGTAGGTGTGGAATGCTTCTCATATGTGTTGCAAGCTTTTTCAGTTGTAGCAGGCTTGCTAAGGCTCTGCCATTCTTGCTATTTAGTAAGCTTAAGTTATGAATGAAGTTCAGACCCCTTAGGGGAGGTGTATTGCAGAGGTAGATTTGGCCAGCAGTTTACTTTTCTCTGAACTCTTAAATGTTCTTTAGAACATTTTTTCCATTGTGAGTCTGTGCTCTAGCACTAGCTACTACTGTGTCTGTGTCCTGTCCTTTCAGGAAATGTTCCTGAGCAATAATACATGAATCTCGTTCCTTTCCTTTGCCTGCAGTCAGTGATGATATTCGTTGTCATGCTCGAATGGCACCTGAGGCCACAAGAAGGCTTTGTTAGAGCCCAGGAACATGAGAGGCGGGTGTCCCTATGCCTAAAGCCTTCTATTCAGCCTGGGATTCAGTGCTTTGATTTGTGACTGTCTTCCACAGAACCCTTGTGCAATCTTGGGAAAATAGTTACATCTCTCTGTTCCCACTGTACCTGCTGGAAGATGAGGCACAGTAATGCTTGTTTCCTTTCTGCCTCCATTTATCTGTGTGGTTGTTGTTTTAAGAATGTAAATTTCTTAGGTCAGAGGACTGTCTCTCTTGTGTATGCTTGTGGCCTTACCTGTCTTAGTCTTTGAAATCTGCTAGTGCTGCTTCAGTACAGGCAATTGAAGTCCTTGCTTGCTAACTGAAGTTTACTTAAAAGCAGCACTGCCTTGGTATCATGATGACTGATGTTGCATGCACACATGAAAAGACATGAGAGCTGCAGAATTGTGCAGACACCAGGTAAGAACAGCCTGGTCCTTCTGGCCCTATTGTGTGTTTATGTTATGACAGTTTTCGATTACACAATCATGTGCCATTTTTCTGCATGATCCATCTCTGTTCAGTGCCCAGAATGGCTGATGCTCACTTAATGTGCAAGTGCTCAATATTTTGTTTCTTCCTTGTCCAGAGCATGGCCCTGTGCCCTGTTTATTTCATGTCATTTAAGTCCTGCTCTGAGACAGATTAACTTCTTGATAATTTCTCTGTGTACAAACTACCAAGTGCTGATATTTCTTCGCAGTTTGTTGCTTCAGTCTGTAATCTTTTAAATGACTCTTGGCACAGTTTCTGGATATGTAATTTCCTTGTTTTTTCAAAACAAGGATAGTGAATAAACAGAAACTTTACAGAGGGTTGCCACATGGGTATGAACAGTTGGGCTGAAACCTTTGGATCCTCCTCATCGGTGTCAGTGGTCACCAGTGCCTGCCTCCCTACTTATTTCCTCCCTTCTGCGTGGGTTTCTGGTCCAGGGCTGCAAAGCCTCCTTTCCTTTTGACCTTTCTGATTCTCAGTCTATGTGGGTTCAGTTGTCCTTTTGCTCTGTACTGAAATCAGGAGATTTCCCTGGGCTTGAGGGGGAAGGGAACACAGAGAGCCAGGCAAAGCCAGGAGATGGTCTGTGGGGCCTGCTGATGAGCCAAGGCTGGTTGCATTGCAGGCCTCTTTGTACATGGAAGAGCAGGCACTTGCACACACAGCCATCAGAATAGAATAGGTTGGTTTTGAGTCTGATTTCCTTCATTATATCATTTTAGCTGCTGTTCTGAATAGTGTTTTTTGTCTTGCAGTACAGAATGAAACCTCACTTCCTCTTTTTAAGCCCTTCCCAGAGGGATGTGGAAAGTAAATAATATCCCTGGGATATTAGTGTGTGACAGTGATCAAGAGGCCCTGTTTATTTCAGTGAGCAGCAAATGAACTTAAGTAGTTTGGCTTCATGTGCATTCAATGTCAGAATAAAGGACAAGACTGAGGCTGATGTTAGTTTTTGTAGCTGATGATGACTTGCTAGCTGTTTTTTTTAATATATTTCTTATTTCTTTAAGGAAGACTTTTTAGTCTTTCAAAGTTCTGTTAGACTTTCATTTAGTCCATGGAAATCCATTTTTGAAATTCAGAAGTGGAAAATATATGAGACAAAGAACCACGCAGAGCAAGACAGAATCAGGAGGAAAAGCTGATGGCTGTGTTTTGTTTGGTCTTCTCCTGAAAGATGCTGGTCACTTGTTCATCACTCTGCAGAGGGAGTGGAGTTTTTTCATCTCGTTAATGGGACTTGCGTTGAAGCCCTGCAGCTGCAGTCACTTCATTGTGTGACAGCCTGTTCTGTTCCCTGTGCTGCTAATTGGAAATGTCTAATTTGTAGGTGCATTCCCTGTGTTCCAGACTGACTCACAGGAGGCTCTGTTCATTCCCCTTCCTTCCAGGACTGCCTTTCTATTCACAGTTCATGGCAGTCTCATTAAATTGGTGTTTGAAATAGCAGCATGTCCGCTTTCATTGGCTTTTTCTGAAGGCCCTGTAAGCCAGTGTCAAGGAATTAACAGTGGCTGAGAAACTGAAAAACCTTAATGGCTTGCCAGGTCATTTTCCTTGCAGTAAATCTGGGCTAGTGTGACACAGAACAGTATTCTAGTCAACTGGAAAATAATAATAACAAAATGAAACAAAACACCCGAAGGTAGGCGAAGTGCGTAGTATTACAGGCATTTCTCCACACCTAATCTAACTGTACAGTTTCTCACATCCAGGTACTTTTAGACATCCAGTGAAACTTCTAGGCGGTTCTCAGGATTGATGAATCCAGCCGCACCTTTCTGCATCACTTGTGACCAACTCGGAGCTGGTCTGCATTTTCTTCGGTAAGCTGCTAATCGCAGCATGTGTTGAGTACTGGACAGCAGGCTCAGAGGACCCTGTTTCCTGGCTTTAGATTTATTGCTTGCGTCACAAGCTGACACAAGCAATCATTTGCTCAACACCATGAGATCACTGATCCTGTCTGATCTGACTTGAGATGGATGGCTACAGTTGTGAGGCGAGGGTTGCTTTGATTTTTTCAATGGGAAGTAGCCGTTGGGATTTAAAATTTGGTTTAAGAAGACAAAACCTGTTAGCATGTCTACTGCTTCTCTCATCCTTCCTGTATGCTTTCCAGGATGAATTGATCCTTCTCTGGCTAGAAACTTAATCTTCAACTCAATCTAAGGGAGAAGAGTAGTAAAGCCACTTTCACATTTTAATTCGGTTATCCCAATATCTTTTTCCAACTAGTGCATTAGAAACCTAAATCCCACACTTGGCTTTGAGATGCTGGAGCACACATTCCTCTCCCGACTGCAGATCTTTGAAATGCAGATCTCTTTTTTTTAGCTATTCTTTTATGCATGTTCCAGAATGAGAATGTCCAGGAAGCTGTAGTGCAGAGAGGACTCTTGTAAATGCATTCCACATTCCCAAACATCTGTGCTGAAATTCAGGTAATGGCCAAAGCGAGCCATGAAAGACACTGCTTGCACCCATGCTGCTGGAGCAGAGCGCTGTGCTGCTGTTAGTTGTTTGTCCCCAAAGCCTGACAGGTCCGCAGCATCTGGCAGTGCTCTGCTTTGCCTCGTGGGCTCATTATCCACTGCAGCTGATCAGGAGATGGCTTAAAAGAAAATCTTCTTCCACTGAAGTGTGTAGTGGGGTTTTTTTTTTTTTTTTTTTTTAACCTCTTTTCTTAAAGTTAGATTTGGTTGTCCTGAAGTGTCTTGTACTGTCAGGATAATGCAGATGTTCCCTCTGTTTAAAGCTGTTGTGCCCACATGTGTGCTGTAGGTCCTCTGTTTCATTTTTCGAGTCTAAAAGTCTGCTGAAATCTCTCCTTTTATGACCTATGAATCCCTTGTTCTTGCAGATCAGCTGCAGAGTGAGGAAAAATTAGGTGTAGAATTTGTACTTTGAAACTAACTACAGTTGCACTTTAGTTGTACTAGTATGGAAACCATGGAATATAAACAAAATTCCTCTAGTCGATGAAAGGTGAAAGCCCAACAGGTTTGTTGTCAGCTTAGAAGATGAAGACTGGAAGGAAAAACGGTTTTACCTCTGTTTTCCATGGAGGCAAAGACTGTATTGCTTGTTCAACATGAAGTTCAGGGAAAGAGTAATTATCAGTCAGGGGTGGAAGGGAGAGGAAACAATACTTTTATTTCCCTCCAACAAAATGCAGCTTTGTCTGATCATACAACACCATTACATGTAATGTTTTTGCAAGCCATGCTAGGAATTTCTACAGAGACAAAGCTGCTGTAAAATTATGCACTTTTGTTCTCTTGCACTGTTTTGACTTTGCTTGATTTTAATTGCATTTAACAATAACCTCTGCCTAATCTCATGGCAGTGGTTTTACATCAGTGCTGTGCCTGTGAGTTATCTCTGCTACAGGCATTTACAGGTATTTCTTTTGTATTTTGCTAATAAGCTCAATTCATTGATTGGTGGTGTTCTTTCCCCCTTCTCCCTGGAGTTAATCATGCCACACATTTATTTCACAAGATGTATTGCTCAGAGTACCAGCCTTTTTGATACAAGGATCAGGAATTTTCATCTTCAGAAAGCTGTTACCTGGTCTGTGATCTGAATGCCAGCCTTTCCAGTCTCTCCATTACAGACCAGCATTCCTTTGCTGAGCTTGGCTCCTGCGCTGTGGATTCACTGCCAGAACCCTGATCCTGAGTGGTAACTCCATCATGGAATTAGTCTACATGGAAAACCAGATTCCTCCACTCATTGCCCATGTGTGCTTTTGGAGATGATGGATAACTTTCCATCCTGAGGGCATTTGTTCATGTATTTGGTCCAGTGCTATACATGAATGTGAATATAGGAATTCTTGCATGGTATTTCTTTAGGAAAAAAAGAATTAGAACTCTCTTACATTCGGATTTGTGTGTTAAACTCGTATCAGTATATTCAACATAATAGAAAAGCCATGTCAAACCAGTGGTCAGTCTGCTTCTACTACCTGTTTTCTGACTGCGGTCATTACTAGATGCTTACAGAAAAGAAAAGAATAGGAAGGAGGCCAGTACAGGGTTATCTTTCCTCACCATGTGCTCTGAAGATGTGCCAGTCAGTGATTTAGAGCCTGTGGACCTGGAGGCTTTATCTGGAGTGCTGTGTTTCAGGCTCTCCACAGGCCTGTCCTCTGTAGAGTTGCTTAATTCTCTTTTTAGATCCATTCCTCTCCTGACTTTGGTGACATCTCATCACAATGAGTTCCATGATTTGATCGCACACAGCTTGAAAAAGTCTTTCCCTTTGCTTGGAAACTGATGATTTCAGTGGGATAAGAAGTAGAAAGTAATTTTTCTGGTTCTCTGTGTCAAGCTCTTCATAATTTAATGGTATCTGTATGTTACTCCTTCTCCAGGCTGGACAGTCCTGTTCTGCTGCACATTTCCTCATGTAGGAGCCATTCCCTGCATCTGATGAGCCTTATTACCTTTCTCTGCACCTCTTGTTAACTCTGTTTGATTCTCTGAAAATTGTGCACAAACAGGGGGAGATCTCAGAATAACATGCAGCGCTACAGATGCAGGGGCACGCTCTATTTTTATTGAGTCTATTATTGCTCGTTATCTCTGTTCTGTTTCTTTATAAATCTCCTTATACTATTCACAAGCTGCATTTTCAGTGCTGATCTATGCCACCACCCTTTTTTTTTGGTTATTATTATTTATTCTTTTGTTCTGACCGCAAGTGTTGCGGTCTGTGTAGATAGATTTTTCCATTCAGGTTTTTAATGTACATCTCATTTGAGTGTATTTTATTAGTGTGTTTTGAATTCTGTGGCTGGAGAGCATCCAGCCTATTCCCATTCGAGGGGAAAAAGGTGGAGTGAGGCGCTGAACTCAGCCTGGCTGATTTCAGGGCTGGAGGGAACACTGTCAGACTCAATAGCTGCTGCTTCTGGGCCTCAGCTACATTGGTATGGGCTTAAGATGCTTCCTTCCTTCCGTAACCACTGTTTGGGGTGAGTAGTAACTGAAAGTAACCTGGCTTGGGTAAAGCTCATGGGCTCCCACAGACACGGACTCAGGAGGCTGAGCCTTTCCCACTGCTTTTTTCTCAACTCAGTGGTTTTCTGTCCTGCTCTGTGGTGGAGTTACAGCATGCAGGGGCTGCAGCTGGGATGTCAGCTGTCTGGGACCTGCAGCGTGCTGTCCCCTCTGTTCTCAGTGTGTTTGTGCTCCCTCAGGTAGGGAGAAGCAGCACCGCCCTAAGGCTGAGGGCAGCAGTTCCCACTGTTTGCTCAAAGTCGTAAAGAAAACCTGACATACTGCAGAGATTCAGTCCAGGATTTCCCAAACCTTAAGCAATCCTACCTCAGCAAAAGTCTATTGCTAGTGAGCTGAGAGCTTGTCTCTTGGTTTCCTGAAAAGATAGAACCATTGTATCCTCCTCCTTTCTTTCAAGCTGAAAGCTTCAGCCTTGGCTGTCTTCAAGCAAGAAGAACCAGGCAGCCCAAGCCACAGTAGCTGCTGTCCCAGGGCTTGCACGTCACCATTTGTTGTGATATTTACTTTGCTCTGATTTGGCCTCTTGACTCCACCAAAAGCACCTTTCAGTGTGGATTAATTAAGAGACCTGTGTTTTCTTCTTGCAGTTGCCCTTAAGAGAGAGGTGTTCCCAGATGGCACTAGGAAAGGGAGATGTTTTCCTCTGGGCAAAAGCCATGCGTTTGCTGTAAGCCAGAGGCTTTCTCTGGCCTTCACTGTGCTCTGGGAGTCTGCTCTTCTGATGTGCTCAAGGTGCTGACCCTGGGGGGCTTGCAAATACCAGAGCCAAGTGAGAAGCCCCGGCAGCATCCCAGCCCAAATGAGCAGCTTTCTAATAATGACAATGACTTTTAATATTGCAGCATCCTGTCTCCACAGAGCATTCTGTTAATTATGAGGTGTGAATAAGGAATATGTTTCACAGTGCCTTGGCAATTTTCTGAGTTCACTGATCCGTAAACAAGATTATTCCCTAATAGTCCTTCATCTTTGCCATTATTACACAAAGATGTTCAACTTTAAATTAAATTAGAAATGATCATCTTTAAAGTTTGTTGAGCCACAGCTAATCTTTTGAGAGTGTTTTCAGGATTAACTATTTTTAAATTGCCTACTTATTTGGGAAGATTTTTTTTGCTGTTCCTGCTGTTCTATTTCTATAAAGACCATACAGTAGCAGCTCTCCATTGGGAAATGTGAATTGGATCTGTTCTTTTTTTTTTTTTCCTCTTCAAAGTCCCTGACACTGACAGACGGACAATGTTTTGGGGGGAAGCTGCCTCACTGAGGTACACGAGGGTTTCTTTCAGCTGCTGCCAGCCCAGGGGTGAGGGGATAAATTTGATTCCCAAATGCCAGCTGTCCAGCGGGGCTCTGCCTATGGCCCTCAGACAGTTTGTGTGGGATGAGAGCGACACGGGCTGTTGGCATGGAAGTGTCATGCAGCTTGCAGTCTCTCTGGGTTGTGCAGAGCCACAACTCCTTGAAGACATTTTTACTGTTATTGGAGGTGTCGTATATCTTTAGGGTCAAGAGGGACCCATTTGTGACAGTCTAATCTGAGCTGGAGCATGGTGCAAGAGACAGAGCCTCATCTAGGAATTACTGCATTAAGCCTGAATTTCTTTTTAAGCTGTGTCAAGCGTGTCAGTGTTAAATACTTGGTGTGATGGAGTGTTTGAGGTGTCCTCAGGTGGATGGTTGCAGCAGTGTGTTCTTGCTGTTACGAAGGTGTACCTGCTTCTGCTCTGATTTATCTAAATTCAGCTTCCAAGCACTGCATCTCCTTATGTCTTTTTCCACTACATTAAGCAGGGCTCTTCTAGCCGAAAGTTTTGCAGGCTGTGAGAGTTGCCATATTGTTTTTCCAAGTGGACTGAAAGGCTGGGCTTGTGAAGGCTATACCTATTCAGCAGTCATAGTTGTGGTGCACCTTAAGTACTCAGCTATCAACAAGTCTTAGATTAAATAGCTTGGGTCCTGCTGGTAATGTATCTGCAATGGCAGGGAGATCAGAGTAGGCGAAACAAGCTTTTTTAGCATTTACCATTTTTTTTTCCCCCCCCACATGAAAGTCATGCTAAACTGTTTCAAAACAGTAAAATAGAGTTTTCTGCAGCACAGAATTTACATTTTGTGAAAGTAAGTACTTTCCTAAGGAAAAACAAGTGGATTAGAGAAAAATCAGCGTCTCCTTGATGGTAAATCCCAGTGGGGTAAGAATGAGATCTTCCGATGTGTTTGTGTTTGGAGCACAACAGTGTTTCAGTCTTAATTGGAAAATTAGTCATATGAGGAGGTGCACTTGATACTGCATCTGCACGCACAGATCTGCTCTTGATCTTTGAGCATTGCT
This sequence comes from Alectura lathami, assembly GCA_013399715.1. NCBI lineage: Eukaryota > Metazoa > Chordata > Aves > Galliformes > Megapodiidae > Alectura > Alectura lathami. Next base: position 844,633 of record VXAV01010314.1, on the reverse strand, counting down.
ATGAAATCCATAACGAAGGCAAGTGTTCAGAGCCTGGATTTGACATTTTGTCTGGAAGGACTGCAAGTGAAAACAATACCTTTGAAATACTGCATTGAAGCCTTGTTCACAGGAGTAGAGTTGGAGAAAAGGGAATGGAGAAAATTTGGTTAGATCACCCTTTTTAACTCAAGATTGTCCCACACAATATGTTTTCTGGTAGATTTTTATTGAATGTAGTTATAGAAACAATGGAGGAGTTAGATTGATATCTTTATTTCATGCTCAGTATGTTTTATACTCAGTAAGTATAATTTCAGAGTGGAAAAATGTCTTCTGCTGAATTGCTGGCAGCCTTATGTAGAAGCACTCAGGAAAGCAGGGACATCAGGTGTTGACCTATGTAGACGATGCTTCATTTATGAGATTTAGTCAGATTAAAGCACAAGGTAATATGATCAATTTGGCTGCAGGCTCAGCGTTCAAGAATACACAAGGCAGAACATCAGGATTCTTCCTTTATACCATCTGAGACTGTGGCCCAGCTGGCACATTGCTCTGTGGGTACCATTATCTTTTACATAACAAGTTCCATATTCTCACATTTCATTTATTTAAGCATCTGTCATTACCTCTTCAGAAATCCCTTACAAATTAGAGATGCAGCTTGCATAACTGAAGAGCAATTATTGTTCCATTACCAAGTAATGAAGTGCACACTTGCATGGAAAGAATGATGACTCCAAATATGATAAAGTTCAGCAAGAATCCCAAGATAATTTCTAAAAGTATTTTCTACCTGCAGTCGGTAAGCTTGTATTTTAATAGATGGTAGATCTTCTCTCTCATTTAAAAAAACGTTAAGGGAGAAAACATAAATCTGGGAGTTAGCCTGAAAAAGGGAGCAGCTTCCTTATCGAAGTCTGGGAGGATATTTTGATCCATCATGAAAGATGCCTCTCTGTCACAGCCCTGATCTTAAGGTTGACTTTGTGCAGTGATTCGGAGCTCACTGCTGCGTGATGTTGGCCCTCTTATAGTTCTGCCAGGACACAGAGGAGGCTTCTGGAGAGGCAGGGGCCTTGGGATCACAGTTCACATGTGGTTGTTGCCCAACTTGCATTTGAAGAAGACTTCAGTTTTCATCTGGATAAAGTCTCATGGATCTTGAGCGAGGCTGGATGGTGCTCCTGGGGCCTGCCTTTGAGCTGTTTGATTCCTGGCGCATTCACTTGAAGCAGTAATGCTCTCTGCCAGTTAGGTTCTGACTTGTCTTGGGCTCCCAGACATTAAGGTACTTCAGCAGGAAATTATTTTTGAACATTTAGTCCTTGTGTTTAATGCTTTTCTGAGCAGAGAGCTTAGTGTGATAACATGACTGGCTAATCCTGCTAGCAGAGTTCCCGTGTAACTGGGACACATAATCATGAAGATTACTGGGTCACTGTAGCTGAACAGCTGGTGTCGATTGCTGTAGCTCTGTTTGTATTGGGTACAGCTGAGGTTTCCACATCTCTGGTATCTCCATGACATGAGTTAGGCCCCTACAAGTTCAGTCAATGGGATGGCAGGCAGTATGGATTTGACTGGCTCACTAAGCCTACCTGCGGTCAAGTGATATCTACAAGCTGGTGTCTGTGGGATTCTGCGTTCCTTCTTAAATAGGAAGCCTTGGAGTATTTCTGACCAGTTAGCACTGAAAACCTTTTCCAATCTGTTAATGCTTATTTCTTTCAATAGCTTGTTTGATGGGAATGCTATGCCTTTAGTGAGATATGTACTCTCTGCCTTAATAAAAGAGAAGAAAAAGAAACTAAACAAGCCAACCCAACACAGAAGATGGGCTGCAAGTGGTGACTTGTTAATGTAGTGCCCTTCCTTCTGTCAGAGCAACATCAGATGGTGAGGGACTGCTCAGCTCACTGGACGTAGTCCTCGGTTAGCACATGCAGTTACCTGGTGCCTTTCATGAAGTGGCTCAGCGCTGCCTGTGTCGTCCAGTTGGATCATCTCCGTGGCTCCCCTTGGAAGGCTGAGGTTCTGCAGTCTGACAAGTTTGCCTGAAAAGCTTTCTTTTCCCAGCCTAAATGCTTTGGTGGTCAATTTATGTGCACTTACTCCTATGTTGGTGTTGTCCTTTAAGATATATGCATTTCTTTGTCTTTTCTTCCTTCCTTTGAGTGTCTGTGTTTTAATGTCTGTCAACACAGACACACAAAACTAAGGAGACTGTCAAATGAGTTACAAAATGGGTGTTAGTGTGAGAGTCCAATGGTAGCTCTTTATTTCCTCGGTGTTCCTGGGGAGGGGATGTAGAGGAGTGCCATGTGTTGTTACCAAATGATTAAATTATTAATTTTAGTTAGCAAACTCTTAATTGTAAATCAAACAATTTAAACCCTTTTTACTGGCATTGCCTAAGCAAGCTTTGCATAGTGGCAAAAGCTGACATTCCCCAGAGCAGCTGCCTTCACTTTGCCAATGAGAAGGGTATGTTTAGAGGGCTTGTTTTTATTTTTATTTCCTTTGGCCGAGATACTCAGCAACTCACGCTTTTCATTCTGACTTGTAGCCATTTTGAAACAGCACAGAACAAAAACCATCAGCAACTGAAAACGGCGTGGGATTAAAAACCACACCACCAGTATCCCCATCAAGTTCAAATTGCCTTCATGGGAGAGTGAAGCAGTAGAGAACATCCTGCGTTACATTGGCAAGTGGGGAACAAGGAAAATGAAGTCCAGGAAATTTGCTGTTTCTTATGCTCTTCCAGTCTACTAGAGGCATTAGCTGCTGTTGTATTGGGCCCTTTGGAGACTTCTGCACCCTTTTCATGAGCATGCTCGATAGGGTTCCTTTGCCATGCTTCTGGAGTGCTTCTGTCCCATTGTGTGGAAGTGTGAATGACTGTGTGAAAATTATGTAGCTGGTAAGCAAAGATTTTTTTTTTTTCAGATTTCATATTTGTTGGTATGAACGCAAGAAAAGTATGAGTGTGGCAGTGCACTTCCCTGAGGAAATTCTGCTCTCTTTGCCATGGATTTGGAACATGAAGTTCCACAGAAGAATGCCTTTACTGAACAGGAGTAAAGAGTAAAAAGTAAAGTGCTCTGTTTGGGCTAGACAGTTTAAAAAGGCTGCTGGGGTCACGTGGGAAGGGCAGGCATTTCCGTAACCTGTCTCCCTTGGAAGGTGAGTAGAGTAGGCATCCCCCCTCCTGGCACAACCCTGGGGCTGACTGACCTTTCTTCAGCCACTGGGTGAAGCTTTTTTTTTTTTTTTTTGGGCTGCAGCTGGCCCCTGCAGACACAAGACAGTGCTGTAGCTGCTGGTCAGCAGGTTGTTGTTTAGGCTGCTGTTGGGTGAAGGAAGGCCTGCGTGGGCTGGGATGTTGTGCCTGTCAGCTATAGAGCAATGTCTTCAGAGGGGCTGCAGAGCATGGCTCTCCAGCTCTGCACCCATCACTCAGCAATAGGACCAGCTCCTTGCTAGCTGAAGTGGAAAAAAAATGCTGAAGAGGAAATAACTTGGAGCTGCATAAATTAATGGGCTGAAGTGTTTCTGGTTCAGAGGAGACAAAATAAACTTTCTGCATATGCCTGGATGTGTGGTGCTCTGCTCCCTCGCTGTGCTCCGACTGCAGTGTGAGGTGAAGGCATTTGACACCTTTCAATATTGGCATCAGGAAGAAGCTGAGGCTTCTTAACACCTCCCTGTGCTCGGGTAACTTTAATTTCCTGAAAGCAGAGGAGGGAATGTTGGCCTTTACCCCTCCCCTCTCCCTGGCAGACTCTGGGAGGTGAACTCCTTTGTTTGGGAACCAAATTTGATCTTAAAATGTTAATTTCCATGACAAAAGTACAGTGTGGAGGGCAGCCTCTCGACCTGATGTGAAGGCTGAAGATTTCTGTGGTGAGGAGCCAGGCAGTAAATGGCTCCATGCATTCTGAATGCCACTGCCACTGAATTCTGCTCTGAGTATCGGCCATGGGGTCTGAAAATGTGCAAATATGAGAGATTTCAGATTTCTGTTTTAGTTTTCTATTTGCCTGGTTCAGTAAAATCTTTTTTTTTTTGTTTTTGTGGAGGTATTTGTGTTAAGGAATGGGAGCCTAAATGGCTAGGAAGCGAGATAACTCTGCTCCTCCATTTCCTCTGCTTTCTTCCTCCCTCGCTCCCCATGCTGTTGAGCTCTGGGTTGCTCAAACCAAAAGGTTGTGCTCTGAATGTGTGCTGGCCTTTCAGATGAAACCCTCGTGCATTGTGTGGTGAATTGCCACATCCCATTCAAGGGCATCCTGCCCTCTGACCTGCTGCCTTCTTCAAATCATTGCCATTTTGCTGCTGAACTGGCAGCTTTTCAGGTTGCTCTTTCTGTCTGCACTTACAGAGATACTGGTTTTCGTTGTTGTTACTTCTGATGGAAATAACTCCAAAAACAGCAAGTAGTGTCTGACGTGAATTCTAGTCCCTGTTATTTTTCTTTCTAACCCTCCATATTACGGAGTGTATTAATGGCTTTGCTAACCTTACTTCATTTTGATGGAATGGTGTTTGTTTTAATGTAATAAATATGTGCTGTTCAGTAGAAATTAAATTGTTGCTTTAGTTCCACTTTTCTCTTGTCCATGAATCTGTTAGGCAAATGGATATATATTTATGAATTAGGTACCCGGTGTAAGAAAATCTTCCCAGAAGACTGTGAGAAATTAATACATATAGGCCAGGTTGCAAATTGCTTTTGAATAGCTATTGCCTTCATTTTCCCATACTTGAGTGGGAAATCATGCTGCAGAGAGAAGTAATAACTCTGTGATAAATCTTCAGGGAAGTACAGATGAGGCATCCTTATAATGAGATATGATAATTAGCAACTGCTTTTTTTGTATGACATGGGTGGTATATTTTGTGTAGGTGTGGTGAGAAAGCAGAGGAGAGCCAAAATTAAGGGAAGTGACTCTTAAATCTCAGTCTTTAATTTCAGCCAAGCTAATATTGCATAGTGGAAGCTCAGTTTAGTAAAAACACCGACAAGAGATAAAATACCAGGCTTTACTCTTACTCACCCACCTTTTTGTCCTCCCAGTTGGTTTTCTTTGTGGTTGGTATGTTGTAAAATCTTCTTCTGATTTTTTTTTTTTTCTGTTTTCCTTGCTGTGAAACAGAGGATCTGTCCATACCCCTGTCTTCTTGCTGTGTGAGTTTTAATTAATGTTGTTGCAAAGTGTCTTAAGATCCTTGGCTAGCAGTGCGATTCTGGCAGTAGTTCAGTCTCCTGGAGAAAAGCATATGCCTTGGAGTCTAGAAAGAGGGGAAAAAACCAAACAAACAGATTTTTAGGGTTAAAAATAGATGGTGAAGTTATTTTAAATAAAAAAGGGTTAAAATTTTGCTGTTCTGACTCCTGTGATCTGAAGCTCTGGTCTCATGGCATATTTTTGTAGAAAATGAGGTGCTTTCTCCGTGGAGTTGGAAGTCATCCTTGCTGAATTATTTGGAAGAAAGTTGATTTTGCATCGTCTCTGAAACAGTATTTCCTTATGCTGCTGTCCCCTTCCCTCCTGTTCTCAGGATAAAAATGAAGGGGAAACTTTGAAATTTGCCTGCTATCTTCTTAACAAAGAGGGAGTGCATCCTTTTTAAAGGAGTCAAAGGAACAGGAACCACAAGACCTATGGATTGCTGTCAGTCCACAGAGGGGTAAAGGTCCAAGAGGTATTCCACATTCTCTCCTCCAGGGCTTTTGGTACCAGCCCTCTTTCTCAATCACTGGTGTTAATGCTTTGAAACAGGTCTCCATTTCAGGCTGTAGTGCAGTGCTAAGTTGTGAAGTCAGCACTGGGGCAAAACATCCTTGGTGTTAAACCGAAAAGTCAGAAAGGAGCGTGCAGTGCATCACTGGGAGGCTCTGCCAGAGGGGCTGGGATCCTGCCACACCCCAGCAGCATGGAGCTCCTGGTTTATGTTTCTTTGTTTGCTTGCTTTTCATGGTTGATTTGAATGAAGTGACTGCTCACAAAATGCGCACAGGGAAACCCATGTCGTGTGTTGTTAGGAGGCACATCTGCAGCTCTGTAAAACAGCTAGCTTCATTTTGGGAGCGGTTTTTTATTTTCCACACGCTTGCTCCACAAGCTGGCCGTGAAGCAGCTGGCAGGTTAGACAACGTGTTCTTCTGAAAACAGCAGGGAAGTTATTTGGAGTGGAAATCTGCACGTTACAGTCTGACAAAATGTTTACTTGCTGGTGAAGATACATTGCACCAAGTGCAATCACTCCTTTTTTGAGAGCACACAGAAATTCGCATCCTGTGTTCTCCTACTTCATTTCCAGCCGTGGTGATGTTCTAAACATCTCCATGTTAGGCATTGCAATTAACTGTTTGGTTTAATTCACCCTGTGGAGGTGAAGTCCTTGAAGCTTCTGATGCAAAGCGTGACAATGGGCTGTACATCCTGGAGAGCCAACGGGTAGACTGTGGGCTGGGCAGCTTGCTTACGTGTAAAGAGTCTCAGAGAGTGGCTGTTTGTGTCCTGAGGAGAAGCCAAGCAGCACAACATGTGCTTGGTTCAGCAGTGGCCATCTCAAGAGGGGTTCCCTGGTGGGAACCCGCAGCTGTGGGTCTGTTGGGTGCCCCCCTCTCATACCCAAGGAGCCTGTCTGACCTCAGCATGTCGGGAAATGTTTGGTCTCTGGGTTTTGGCTAAAGCAGATTACTGAGGTACAATTGCCCTGATGCAGACAATCTGCAAGCCATAAGGCAGACACCCGCACCTTGTTTCTCCAGAGTTGCCTCTGCCAAAGTACTGTAAGACTGGCTGGCACCTCCAGCTCTGGATAAGCTCTTCTCTGGCCTTCTCATTACTGATGTTAAACATGTGTTACCATATCAACGTTATTTGTAGTCTAATTCTTTTTCCTGTCAAGACACAGTCTGCCTGTGTACTGCTATTGTGAGATGACAGAAGCTTTTCCATTTGTGAGTCTGGCTCCTTGACTGACCTGCAGAGCAGCAAATGAAAAGCTAGCTCCATGTTTTTTGAGGCTCTGCAACCTATTTTTCCCATCAAAGTTGGTGCCAGTTGCTGGGAATATGAAGGCAGGGTTGCTGAGAGGGTAAAGTTATGCTGCACTTATTTTGCACAATAAATGTCAGATCCTAAAGGTGTTTTTTCTCCATCACTAACTCTTAATTGTTTTTGTCAGGGCTTTGTGTTAGAGTCTGCTCTTTATCTGGACTACGTGGGTTTTCAGAGAAATGTGTCTGAGGGAGGTCAGATCTGTCTGTAGCCCATGGAGAGAAAGAGAGTCCTAAGAGGATGGCTCAGAGGGAAGGGTGGCCCTGCATCGGTCTTCCCTTTCACTGCTGGTCAGAGGGGTGGCTGGGGAGGCTCATTTTCCTTGGCAAAAGTTAGCCTCCCTGGATATTCCCTCTGCTTCTGTTCCTCTAGCAGAGGCTTCCTGCTGCTTCCACCAGGATTTGGGCATGTGGCTTGGTGCCTCTTGTATTGGGGGAGCAGATTGATCCATCAGCCTCATGGTGCATGTGATGGTTGCAGGGGAAGAGCAGAGAGAGCAGGGGAGGGTGGGAGGGTGGTGATGTGCTCGCACAAGCACTGTAAATCCTGTGCAGTGGGTCGGTGAGCTCCAGGAATGCCGGTAGGACACGGATCAACAGCACGCGGTGGGATTGTCTCATTCTCCATCAAGTGCTGGCCCCGTACCAGAGGTTGTTTCAAAAAATAATAATAAAGAAGTGGAAAGAAGTCATGACTCCTGCCGTGAAATCAGTGAGAGGGGCGGCTGACAGAAATGAAAGTGGGATGGAGTCCACAGGGTATCAGCTTCCCTTTCTGTAGCCTGGTGGATGCTGGTATTATTTATATCAGATGTGGCCTTGCAGAATCAGTAAGAGAGGTCAGTAAGAGAGAAAAAGAAATTGAAATAAATGAAGTATCTGGCACGGTCAACTTTCAAAGTCAGTTTGTGTGTAGTTGGGGGATGGATGGCTGAGGCAATAGTTGAGATCCTGTCTGATACAGTCCTTATTGCGAAAATGTTACTGCAGAGGTATTCACAGGATCCCAGTTACTATCTGAAATAGTTCCACACACACCTGTGTCTGCACCTGGTCAAAGGCCTTGCTCTGAGCCTGGGCAGGGAGAACCTCTGTGCAGCCAGCGGTGCCACTGTGTGGGATGTGGCTGCTGCCGCCAGCTTGCTCACCCGTTCCCAAGCAGACGAGCAGGCAGTGGGGTGGGCTTGGGTTTGTAGTGCTGCTGCCAGCACAGGAGCTGCCAGAAGCGGTGTGCAGCCTGTGCCAGCGAGGAACTATAGCAGAGTACAGCCTGCTGACCTTGCAGGAAGGTGGGATCAAGCAGAGCTCCTGCTGACTTCTAGCAGGGTGAAAATTAAATTATTAGATTTTGTCCTAATGGAAAACAAAAAAGGCATCTCAAAAAGCTTGGCTTAACCCAAACTGTTTTTTAACCCTATGATCTGCAAAAACAAAACAAAAAGACAGTATTTCTCAGTGAACAGTATGCTTTGATTCTGTTTTGACCATTTTCTAAGCAAGAAATGTTGAAAAAGAGTTAGATTGGACAACCACCACACTTTTCCCAAGGGTGGGATGGAAAGAGGAGGCTATTAAGATGCTGCTCCTTATCCCACCAGCCGGGATTGCTGAAGGCTGGCCATTGCAACTCCGCTGCTTTTTCTTCTGGAGCTCATAGACATGCAGTGTGGGGCAGGCAAAGTTATTTGCAAATCTGGACTGAAATAGCCAAAATGTTTCAATTGATGCAAACACTCCTTTCTCCAAGCATTTTATAAATTGTATTGTTTCCTTGAGAAACTATCGGTATAGCGCACATAGTAGCAAAGCCTGTGTAATAAAAAGAGAACGACCAAACAAATTCGGTCCTCTTCCCTTAGGGAAGAGGTATTTCATCCAACAGTAAAAGCTTGTTCTGAGCCATGGCAGAGCGGGTTCAGAGGGAATCTGAATTCCCCTCTCACCAGAGCACCTGGCTGCTTTGGGGGAGAGGAGCTCCAAGTAAATGGTGCTGCTGTCTGGTTCCTCTCTAGATACTGTTCATTTGTGTAAGATACTACAGGAAACTGTCTGCTTCCTTAATCTGTATTTACATGCAGATGCAATAATGTCTGTTCCTCCTCTTTACCTCTCCTTCCTCTCCTGGTCCCCATCTCTAAATTGGGAAGTTTAAGCATAAATTGGGAAGTTTGCTTCATGCGATACCTATAGCACTCATGGCTGACCTTCAGGAGTGTTTTTTCCCTTCAGTACATTCACAAGGAGGCCAAATCATTTAAACCAGCTGGAATATCTCCTAACATCTACAGTTCCATAATCATTTCCCTCCCAGCTTATAAAACTGGCTTTCTCCAGTTTACTGCCAGGCCCTTTCATTGCAGATTGAAAAAATAAAGGTCTCCAAGGACCATGGGCTTCTCAGCTCTCCTAGAGATCGATTGGATCAATTTGCCTCTGTGCGTTTTGACGTCTCCGTCCTAGTTCTGGAGACAGCTGCTGTGGCATGCTGTCTGGTGGCTGTTCACAAAGGGGGACAGACTCCTGGATCTGACTGGGCACTTAAAACAAGCCTATTACAGGTTAAAAGCAACAAAAAATAAGGGAGCAGTAGTGGGTAGTTGCTCTGTAATAGTGAATCTGGCAGATTTTTTCTTTCTACCTGAGGCAAGCAGCCTGTGGAGTAATGCAGCATGTATGATTTGGTCAAGATTTTAAACTCATGCAGATGATTTGTAGTGATTTCATAACATAAGTTTTATAAAGTTGCCTGAAGCACACTATGTTCATCAACACTTCACCCTGGTTCTCTCCATCTGTCTTGTAAGATTTGTTCCTTTGTGGCCCTTGTGAAAAGTGCCCTTTCCTCTCTCTTTCACGCTAGCCCTGAGCTATCAATTCAAGGAAACAAAGCTGAAGCAGATGAAATAGCTTTGCTGAAGTACTTGCACTTGGACGAGATTCTGCTCTCCAGAGGAGGTTTGACAGGCAACAGCCACGCAGGTGAACTCCACCCTGCTGCCTCTGCTCCTCAGAAAGTCCTGCAGCAAAAGAACCCTGCCCTGAGCATGCCGACTCAGCCTCATCACCAAACAGAACAGACTCTGAAGCAGGGCTAGTGCTTGCAGTGTGCCTCCTGTGCCAACCACCGCAGGAGGCTTGTGCATTGGCCGCATTGCCTAGAAACTGTTGTTTGGGGAATTGCTTCTTTCTGAATAACGTAGGATTGGCAAGTTAAGTTTTGTGTGAAAGCTTACGCTCTCAGTGAAGATGTGCGACTGTCCTCTTGTAGGATGCCTGGCCCCTTTCCTCCGTGGGAGATGGCAACACGCTGGGCTCGTTGCTCCATCCTTGGGCTGCTTGGCCTCGCAGGGGCTGCTGGAGCAGTGGGGATGGTGTCTCCCTGGCCTCGCTTTCCTCTGCCTCCAGCTGTTCTCTGAAAGCCCAACAGCCTTCAGTGATGATGTTGCTCTCTGAGTTAGTCTCTGCTGATCAAACTGAGGCTGCTAGATCAGTAGATTTGTTTGGAATTATTCTTAATCTTATTTTCTCTCAGAATAGCCTGCTTTTCTCTGGGTCTCAGGGCAAGAGTTATGCATAGTTCATTCAAGAATGTTTTTCTTCCCATACATTTTACTAGTTAAAAAAAACTTCAAAAGTAAATCAGGAAGCATAAAAAGGAATGTGGGGGAAAGACAGTGTTCTGGAATAAGTAGGGCATTACTATTTCACAATTTTTTCCTACTGAGGTATGTTTTGGAAAAGACCCCTTTTCCTGCATATTAATAGTACATGTAAATTGAAAGTTTTTATAATGGCATATAAACAACAGTCTCTATTGACACTTTTCATTTTGAATGATGTTTAAAATGTTGCCTTTGTTTTTGCTCCACAGTTCAGGTTTCTGTGATTTGTTTTTGTTTAGCTTGTGGGTTTATTGTATGCTTTACTCGTTTAATTGCATTTTGACCACAAGAGTATGTGTGATTGGCGCTTGGAACTAGTCTTTGTTTCTCTGGGAATGGTTGTGGAATAGCAATTCTGATTGCTGCTTTACGGGTGTTACGTTTAATCAATAACTCAAATGCAGAAATAATGGCAGCTTTCTGTCTTCATTCATGACTGGCAATATTACCCGCACTGGCTGATGCTTCTTTCTTAGTTATTCAACAAGGGCCTATTTATTGTGTTAATAATAGGATCAAACATATGCACTGCAAATATTAAAGAGAAACAAGAAGAGAAAAAGAATCATTTGATTTAATGAACATGTGTGTTTCCTTCAAGCAAATCCATGCAAGAATCTTGGTATCAGCTTTGTTAAAACATCACTCGTCCTGAGGGTTCTTTACCAGTGAATGTGGGAGTTCCAGTTCTCCTGGCTTAGCTGGAGCGGGGCTGCTGCCGAGCTGAGGAGCAGAGGCTGTGCCTCTGTTCTTCCATGGTGATTCTTCTCACGGCCTTTGAGGGTGAGTCCTTGTTTCGTGAGCAACAGTTGTCCCAGGAGCCACCACAGGCTGCTGCCATGGGACTCCATCCGCTCTCCTGCCTCTGCGCTCTGTCCTTCCCACTGGCCTCTTGTTCAGAACCTCCATCCCTGTCCTGCTGGAAGCTCGCAGCTGGAGGGGCAGCAAGCCAGGTGATGGCAGCGCCTATACCACAACCTGCCCTGGCTTTTCCTGGCAGTGTGTCCTCCTCGGCTGAGCACTGTGACTGGGGTTCTCTTTCAAACTCAAGACAGCGCATATTGTTAGGCGGTACAACACACATGCCTTAAAAATGAGTAGACGTGTTCATGGTACATCACATGCCACTTCTTACCTTTCGCTTCCATCCCCTGTGTCATCTTGTCCAGACATTTGTACCATTTTTGACCAGATCCCACCACTGGAGTCTTATCTGGACAAGCACAGATCACAGGAGTATTCTCTGAGGGACCTAAAACTTCTCCCATGGTGTGTGGCTCCTTCTCTGTGCCCATACCATCCTGCTTTCTCCCACCATTGCCTGTCTGCCCTCAACCTCACCCCATCAGCAGTCACAGTGCAGTTCCTGGGCCCAGTCAGCCCATCTGCCTGTCCGAGCCACCTAGCGTGGGCTCCCCAGCCAGGTCCTGGCCCTTGAGAAGGTCTCTAGCATCAGGGCTCATGAAGGCAAGCTTTTGGTTGGTTTTTGGGATAGGTGTGATGCCAAAGCAGGAGGCCCTTTGGCAGTGTGTTATGCAGAGGGGCTATGACAGGGCGTTCGTTACGAGATGTCCTTGTTAAAGTGATCTTGGCTGTGGCCTATGGAGTGACCCAGACTGTTATCCACATCGGAGGTCTTAGCAGACCTCACAGTGCATTTTCTTCTGTTTGCCTCAAGCCAAATGGGTGACACGCCTTCTAGCCTTCGGTTAGTAGGGAGGATAAGCCATCAATTACATGGGGATGTTTGGTCGTCCCTATAAATACATAGCCGAGCACTACTGAGTGCCTGCTTCTGCCCCATCCTATGAAAGTTTGATGTGGCTGGGGGATGCGTTACAGTTTGTTGCAAATTCCCCAAGGCAGAAGTTGCTCATATTTATGGCTGAGTGTAAAGTCCTGTAAGCTTTCTTGTGAGCAGCTATGCAGGATCTTTCATGTTTGCCAAGTTTTTAAATATCAGAATTTAAGCCCATTTCTGTGGTGGTAGGAGCCTACAAGATGATGTCGTTTTCTTGCTGTTACTTGTTTTTGGAAGTTGCCAATGCAGTTCAAAGAGAATATCTTAGTGACTTAAAGACGGATGGGATATTTGTGGTCTTATTTTTCTGGCAATAAATGAGAATAACTTGTGGTCAGAATAGGATAAAATATAATTATTTTTTCTAATTCTGCCAAGTTTCAGAATTATTCTTTTATTGATGTGCTTTTGGCTTTCACCATTTATTATCTGTTTAGATGAGATAAAATAGCTTTGCAAAGGAAATCCATTTAAAGCAAGTCACCGATCTTTACTAGCTATTGCAGATTTTAATTTTAATTTTTTACAAATGAACCGTATCATAACAGAGCTGTGAGTGTCTGTGATGAAAGAGCTGGTCCATTTTTAATTTGAAGAATTTAAGGATTTGTGTGCAGATGATTGAGTGGAAAAGCGACAGAGATGAAAGTTGTTGAAAGTACATTGTTTGGTATTTCATGCCAATGGTAATAGCACAGACACAATTTACTTACAGGGCTTCTGACAAAAGCAGTCATTTGCTGCCAATTTTTGAATTGTTTTCTTTCAGATTCTTTCTGTGTTGCTCTATAACTTTGGCATTGAGTTGCATTTGATTGCGAACATCAAAAAGTTTCACTGAAAGGATACCATCTCTGAAGAATGCTATTTTTCTGCTTTGCTCTATTACTAACAGACTTGTGTCATTCATATTTAAAAAGAACAAGCTATTTTTGAGGCTGTTAAAAATAACAGACAGTTTCCTAACAAGAGAAGAGCGAGGAAGCTTTTTTTTTTTTTTTCCATTTATTTTGTATTTAGAGATGGCTGTGACATATTTACAGACTGCTTTATTTAATCTGACAGAAGCAAAGGGACATGCTAGATCAAAATGTCAGATTGGGAATTTTCCAGAAAGGAAATACCTTCTTCCTGAAGTATTCAGCACTGACACGCAGTGAACTGTGTTTTAAGTAGCGTTTACATGGGTTTCATTTTGAAGGGAAAGTTTGTGGAAAACATGCCAAGCTTCAGCTTGCAGACAGTGCAGCTGAGTTTAGTGCCTCCGTCACTGGTGACTCTTGACAGAAGGCCTGGCTCCAAGCAAGGACCATCCCTTTCCTTTCCATCATTGGCATTTGGGAAAATTCTCAGCGTGAGCATTTAGGTTATACCCCTGTAATTGATAGAGAATCTTCAGGAGGATCCATGCATGCTTTCTGGTCTTCATCTAATACCAAACTCTGCCACATCATGCCTCGCGCTGGCCCTTGCCTCCCCTGGGAGCTGTCATTGGCCAAAGGCAGCAGAGCCAAGAGACTGACAAATGCATGACTGTCATCTCTGTTTTTTGCCTATGATTTTTTCCAACTTCTTGCTCGTTATCAGTTGCTGTTTGTTTCTAGATTTTAATTAATTGGTTCTTGGACATTAAGGCTGATGGACCCCTCCAAACACTCTCTGTTTTACTGTCCTGAAGATCCACAGTCCCTCTCAGCCACCACAGCGGTGTGATAACAGCTCCTCTTTCCATCTTCTTATCTTAAGGACTCAAACAGCAGATGTGTGATTTTTTTTTTTTTTTCCCCTTCTCCAACTAAGTGAAAAATGTGCATTTAAATTTAATTTGACAAGTAGTTTTGGGTTACAAGTAAATTATGGAAGTATTAAAGAAATCTCAAAACAAACAGATTCTGAAAAATTTTAGTACTTTTCAGGCTAAATTTATGGAGGGGTTCAGGTTATGTTCTCCCCATATTTCTTTGCAAATTGTGCCCAAGTCTTGTTCCAAAACAAAAGTTTTCACATAACCTGTTTCGCTTGATCTACCAGAAGTGCTCACAACTTCTCAAAGCATTGCAAAAAGTTCCTTGTTGTGTTGTCTCCAAGTGATGATTTAAAAAAATATAATTCAGTTCAGCAAACATATTTTAAAAAAAAAAAAAAAAAAAAAACAAGCATTCATCCTGACAGAGAGCCATCTCAGCTGTAAAAGTCTGCTTTCTTCCCCCTCCTTCCTGAAGTCAAACTTCAGCTGTAACAACGAGTTATTTCTATTCCTTAAAGAGCTGCTTCAGGAGCTCTGAGGCTTGGGACCAGCTGAACCTGCCTACCCTTATGCATACTATCAGTGCCTGTCACTTTGTTGAGGGCTGATGAGCAGAGGAGGAGGTGCTGGGCATTTTCTGTGGGGGAGCTCTTTGCAGCTCTCAGTGAGTGCAGCCATCCCTGCCTTGGGCTGCTCACCGAGTCCTCGCCCCATGTTCTGGGGTTGGCATAGTGCCCTGTGTTTCTCTGTGGGGAGTGAGTAGTCTCCATGAATGTATTGATTTCTTTTTTTATTCTATTTTTTAAACCTTTTTTCCTTCCTCTCTTGATCTTTTCTGGCACTTTATTTGAAGCTAAGATGGTTCGCTGTAGTTAGCGGTGGCATATACAATTTCCTGCTCTGAGATGTGCATCTTTCCTCTGACAGACATCGATTTCTGTGCCCTTTGTCTGTTACGTTGTACCGGTGGAAGCAATTTGTTCTTCCTCTTCTGCCCTGTTGAAGTCTTTTGCTCTCTCTGTTTTATTTATTTTCTTTTTTTTTGTTAAAGTTTTCTTACTGGGATCCCAGGCGAAGACAGCAGCAGAAAGCTAGAGCCTTAGTTCCCTAATTGCATGTACATAATTTCAAGCCACCAGGGTTCCTTCTGTAACTTGGCAGACTACTTGGACCTAGGTTTGTTTACTGACATGAAATGCTTTATGGAGAGCATCAAAGCAATGCAGTAGGCCTGGCATCTTTTATGGTTTGTTTGTAAATGTTTACTAGGATGCTTGTTTCCCCCGGACACCTCCATGATTCCCACTCACAGTAACAGAGCCTCATGCAAGACTAGAGGATAGCTTCCTCCCCGTTCCTCATAAAGTCATTTTTTGTGATTAGGGAGCCTGTTTTAGATAACCTCACATGCAGTGGGTCTACAAGCAGCGCCTTTACCAAGCCCATGAGCCTCGCCTAGGGGCACTGTGCTGCATTTTGGGGAAGCCTGCATCTGAGGGCTGCCAGCTCTCTGTGCGAAGTCACAAAGGCAGCAGTTGGTCTGCAGGAGTCCTGGCTGTCCTCTGTGTTTTTGGGCCATCTGCTCGTGCTAGGTTGGCTATTTGAAAGCATAGCTGCCTTCTGAAGTGGTGCCGTGCTGGGAGGGCAGGCTGCTCCCACTGCCTGTGCCACAGCTCAGCTCCTCGGTGCTCGCTGGGAATGGGACGAGCCGAGTGGCAGCAAGTTCCTTGGACACTGCTGCTGGATCTTTGACAGCAGCAGAGTCTGAGTGTCTCCCTGTATCTCCATCCTTTTCTTTCTGTCTTTCTTTCTCTCCAGTCCTGGCTCCTCTTTGCTGCTGTACCTTTCCTTCTCATGCCTGCCTTCCCTTCTTTCTCCTTTATCCCCTCTCTTCCTTGTAATACTCCTACAGCCTCTTAGCCGCACGTGTTCAGTCCCCTGCAGTTCAAGCAGGTGGTCTCCTCCAGGTTGGATACAAGCGTTGCTGGAGAGAGGATCATATCCCAGTTGCTTTGCAGGACCAATTGCAAGGAGAGTCTGATGCTGCTCCTGCTGGATGGTGTTAGGTAGGGCTAGAGACCCTGAGGAGCTGATACAAGTCTCTCTCTCTAGTCAGCAGTGCAAAGATTCTTTTTTTCGCCAGTGGTTTTTTTTACTCTGTGCCCGTAAGCAGAGTGAGTTGTCCCTGAAAGCAACAGCAGGCACATCTCTGCAGTCCCTCTGCTAAATGACAAATCCCTGTTCCAAAGGACACAACCACGAAACTTTTCTCAACAAAATGGTTACATGACCTGTCTACAGGGGCAAAGGAGTGATTTTTCTCTCTAATTGCTCTTTCAAAAATGGTCTGTTTTACCTGAGACCTTTGAGGAAGAAAATAAATTCAGCTTGACACGAACTCCTGGAATGGAAAACTTTCAGCCTGAATGAATAAAGCTTGTCAAAAGAACAAGCAGAAGAAAAATAGGGGCTTGTAGCTGAGTGTGTGGAGCAGCCAAAGCCTAGCTACTGCTGTCAGTGCTGCTTATAATACAGTTACATGAAATACCTCTATCCTAGTCCTTAGCTGGCCTGGGACAGGGAATAAGGAGCCTAATGGTGGGTTTCACAGCCTCTTGTGTATGTGATGCAGAGGAAACAAAATGGCTGAAATCACTGAAAGTTTTAAATGGCAGGCACAGCGCTTTTGTTTCCCGAGATCTGGTGGAAGGTGGCTTGCTTTGGTGAGGTCTTATTTTTCCAGTTAGCCCTGCTCCACCTTGTCTACTCTTTGAGTCGGTGGAATGTCTGGTATGAAGGGAAGCCTTTTTCATGTTCTTGGTCACATCTTTGATCAGTTAAGGGTGTTCTGCTATTTTCCTTTCTTCTTTTTCTCTCCCTCTACCCTTACTGTGCCTCTCCTTCTTCCAATTTTCTCCTTCCACTCTAACCCAAAAAAGAAGGAGGTGCGTGTAGCCTAACAGAACAGAGAAAGGCCACGAGTGGGGTCACCGTCTCAGCTGATTTCTACCAATGCATTTGTGTCCTGCTCTGCTTTGCCTGGAAATTTAATAAAGAGCAAGAACCTGAATTTTGTGCTCACAACTGAAAACTTATTTGAGGTGTATGTGCCATTATCAGTGCAAATGAGTTAACGCAGCTGTGACTTTCACAAAATCCCCCCATAGCATTTAAAGAATCAGTAAAACTGTGTTTGTTTGCGTGCAGTTGTGCATCTGGGTCTGCGTGGGTAGTGGTGGTTGGGATTTAAGGCTCTCTGCTGAGATAAGGAGCAAGGATACCGAACATACGCTGCAGGGAATGTCAAGCCTTCTGGTAAAAAAGGAAGCAAGGCTGCTTTTCTTTCTTTTCAGTTGCAAAAGTTGTATCTGTAACTGATATTTTGTTTCCCTGCATTGACAGATATTTTAAGCAAGTCAAAAAGCCAGACATATTTGAAATATACATATTTTTTCTTTTTCATTCATATTTTTAATGCCACATCAGGTTTTCACTCCTATTTTCTTCCTGGGCTGGCACATAGCCCCTTGATGGTCCTCCTCAAGAAGGAATATAGGCCAGTGCTAAGCTGAAAAGCTCCTTCTCCAATATAAAAGATGTAGCTGGCTGGGCAGATTGTAAGGAAGTCATCTGTAAATAGAAATGGTAAGGATGGGCTCTACAGACAAAATATGGCTCCTGTAAAAATACTGCCTTCTCAGAGGGGGAGTCTGGCTAACTGGCTAGCTAGTTACCAATGCACATCTTTGACATTCACTTAAAATAGCCCCTTCTGAATTGAAAAATGCCTTGGTTAGAGGTATCTTTTGTCAGAAATTAAAATTAAGTTAAAAGCCTTTTTTTTTTTTTATATTTGTTCTTCTTATGTCTTCTCTAATATTGGAGTTTCCACAGTGCTGGTTCAAAACAAGGGAGGTCTCTGGGAGCTGGATCTGCTTCCTGAGAAGAATACGTGAGAGCAGTGGTCTTCTCACAGCAGAGGGACCTGCCCAAAACAAGTTCTAAAGATACCAGAGCTTGCCCTACTGAGTCCTTACCTTGGTCTTTTAGATGCTCCTGATGGGGAGCATTCGGCATACATCTAGTTTCTTTCCCTTGAGAAAGCTTTCAAAGAGAACACAAGAGTGAAGTCACATTTTACACTGAAACTGACTCAGCCACAGTGTGGGATAAATGTGTTGCTGATAGTGTTTTGTGATAGCTTGGTGTCATGGCAATTAGCTGCAGCTGAGAAGCTGTCCCACTCTTGTCTGTAAACTCTGGGCGCCTTCAACAGTAAAGGCAAATCAAAAAGCTGTCTGCTTCTTGGCGAAGTTTGTTTTGATTAACACGAAGTCCATCTGGTACCAGCAAAGTTTACATTCCTGTAAACTGCATGGTATTGAGTTTTACTAGGCCACCTACCCTGCTGTCTTCAATTAGGAGCTCTCCGAGTGCTCAGATGATGTAATTGATTTCAGGATGAGCTGTGCTTTCAGGAAACCAGAGCTGCCAGATAGTGGTGTTGGCCTCTGTTCGAACTGTGTGAGAGGGGTTCCTGCGTTATTAAGTGCGTCGTGGATTTATTGTTTGTTGTGATTCTGGTTGCTTCAGGGAGTATTCCTGAAAGGCTTTTAAAAGATAGCAAGTAGCCAATACATGCTGTTTTGCTTTGTGGGAAAGCTGGCACAAAGCAGAGGTGGAACCTCTGTCCTAGCATGCTCATTTCACACCCGTTCAGCAAGCCTGCTGGTACGGAATTTCTGCTCTAACTTCATCTTTTCATCATGAAAATCTGTGAGACCCACATCTTGAAATGTTCACCTTGTTTTATGCTCTGGAGGTAGTATTTTGCTGAACAGAGCTACCGTCAGTGTAGTTTCCCTACATATGTCCCACGCCTGCTCTCATCTAGGGATATGTGTGTGCTTTGGCACCAGGAGCCACGTTAGAATGGTTGGGTGGAGCAGGTGATAGGGAGTGGTTCCCATTAGCAGTGGGATATTTGGCAGCCCTGTGAGGTGTGCAAATGCACAGAAATCTGACCTGTAAATGGCTTTATGCAAGGCAGCTGTTTTATGCAGGTATAAAACTGTTAAACTTTTGTAATAGTGATTTCATTGATTGTCCTACTTAAAGACAAAATTAAGAGCTTTGGCTGATCCTAAGGCCGTCTGAGCAAAGCTCAGCATGATTTACAGCTTGCAAGCACATCTAGATTTCATATGCATATGTTGCACATACTGTATGTCACTGACATTTAGGAAACTTCCTCATCCAGGTGCCATTTACAGCTCATTTGATTTTAATACCCAAACTGTGAGTTGTTCTTCACCCACACCAGACATGAGATGTTTTCCTGGTTAGCTCCCGTGAACGAAATAATAGGCTCCATTAGGTGCTCTGGAAAGCCACATGGTTCCTGTGAAGCTTTGATTCATTGAGGGAACCCATACATTTATGCCAGACATGCAAGTTGACTTAATGGGCAGACAACCTGAATACCACGCAGTGAGCAATGTTGTCTTTCATGGTTTCCAGGTAGACGTTAGGGCAGCAGCTTTCTGAAAATGGGACGTTTTGCTTCTCAGTTGAGCTGTGATGGAAAGACATTTCTTAACCGAAGTAGCAAAAACATTTGGAGGATGGATCAGAAAGTTCAGGGCTCTCTGAACTCTCTTGCTTCACCTGTTCCTTCTCCTCCTTTGCTTTCATTCTGGTGCCTGTTTGCTTGCAGCTCATCTGTTCTTCAGCACAGCGTGGAGATCTGCAGTTAGTGTCTATGTAAAGGTGTAAAGGGTTTTTTTTTGTGTGTGTGTTCTTTTTTTTTTTTTTTTTTTCCTGGAGGTGTTACTGCTCCACAAACATGCTCCACAAACACAAACAGAGAGGGGCCAGTAAGGATTTGCTAAAATGCTTTCAAAAGGCCTGCTCTGCGGTGGCCAGAGCTGCCCTGGCATCTCCCAGTAATTCTGAGGAGCACTTCAGATTAACGTCTACTTTTCGATAAACTCATGCCTTAAAACTGTGTTCGGTAGTTTGTGCAGTGTTGTGCTTGCTGCAAGGAAGGTGTGAGATGCAGGCATCGCTTTAGTTATTCAAGGCTGACAGAGAAGTCAAAACCAAGATGTAAAGAGTTGAGTATTGCTGCACTGTACTGCCAAGAATGAAAAAGCAAATTGGGAACTGTTACTTCTTTCGCGTCAGATCCCTGCCCAGCATGTGCAAAGTGCTGGGGTGTGCGTGCCCCCAGCTCCCTGCAGCTTGCCTGGATGTGGGTGGTGAGTGTGTGGCCCGGAGGCGGTGGCAGCCTCACCAGTTCCAGGTCAGTGGTGCGAGGCGATATGGTTTCTTGAGGACAGAGTTGGCAAACTTCTTAATGCTGATAAAAGTGCTCCTCTGTCTCTAAATGAAGTCTTGGAAAAGGAAGCTGAATGGTTCTGGCTGCTCTTTTTCCGGAATAATTCCACCTAAAGCAAATATTTGTAATGGAAAAATTCTGCCCAAAGTGTTACAGCTAGTTAAAACTTAAAGCAAGTGAAAACAGGTTCTTGTAATGAAAAGAGTCAGGCAGTGTGATTAATAGAGGGCTTGCCTCCCTCCACCCATAAAAAATATAAACAAAATGCAACCTAACACTTCTGTTCTTGCTGAAAATCACAAGGGATTGAGTTTCATGAAAGGTTCCAATGGGGAACAAAAGACCAGATTTTGATCCAAATGCTACTCAAGTCACCGAGAGCCTTTCGCTTTGGCTGCGGTGGGTTTTGGAGCAGGGCCATGGCGAACACTTGAAGGCCAACCTGACCTTTCACAGAGAGGGAAAGCTGAAGACTTAGTTTCATCTCACTTGTACTTACTGGAGCCTGATTAAAATCAGTGGGAGCTCAAAAATCTTTGTACTTTGCAGAGTTCAGCCCTTGAAGACTCATCTGACATTTAAGTCAGATTTTGTGCTTAAAGGTTAACATCTGTAAATAAGTAGACACCAAAGATGCCGTCGCTGGGCTTTCTTTGCCCAACGTGGATGGTTTAGTTACTAGTTTTAGGCATGGCACTTATGGAATGTTTTCTGAAGAACAGTTGTTTTCTAGAGAGCACCCAGATGTCCTTCTTTCTTGATGTTAAATGCTGGCTGCTTCTTGCTGGCTTTGCCCCTGTTGCTTTTATCTGCAGTGCAATCTTTTCTCCATCTTTCCATGGTGACCAGGATTGCAGACTTCCTACTATAGAAAATTTGAACAAAAAGCCAGATATTAAAGACTCCTGGCAGCATTACGAAGTGTTGCAATCTTTGTGGTTTTTTTTTTTTTTTTTTTTTTTTCCTGAGACTTGAAGGGTGGAAGCAATCAAATGATAAACTGTGCCGAGGCATTTGGGAAGGAAATAAGATGCAGTTTATATGCTAGATGTTCATGGGAGAAATGTATGATGCTGTCATGCTTGGAAAGCTAACTTGTGTGCAGGTGTTGATGCGTTCTATAATTTCTGTAAATCATTTGAATAGAGTATCTCAGTACTGATTATTTGTTACACAGAAGAACTTGCAAATGTTTTGGCTCTGAATTTATTTTGTTTACTTCTTATTTATAACTTCTTAAAATTGTCTGTCAAATTTCCAATAGTTTTCTGGTTCCTCTCTGCTTAAAATATTCTTATCTCCTCTTTTTTTTTGTTTGTTCGTGTGTTTCTCAGTGCTTTATTACAGTGACAAAAGCTCTATCTCGTTCTGTAGAAATTGAATTCTCATTGAATTAATGTCTTAGGGATGGCATCGTTTGTTATGTTAAGAAAGCTCCTTGGAATTGGGCAAGTGCTTCTATCCTACATTAAAATAAATATGTAGCTTTGGCTCCAGATACGGTTTAATTTTATTCATTGAGAACCAGGAAGGTTTTCATGAGCACTCCTAGAACAATAAACCACCTGTGTGTTTGTCTGTGTGCAGTTAATTGTCATAACACCTTGTCAGTAGACTTGTCAGTAATGAAATAAGAGTACGGAGTACACTGTGGGGAAAAAAAAACAAACAAAACAAACAAACAAACAAAAAACCTTAAAATAAGTTCAGTTCTACTAGCCAGTTCTTTCCATCTCTGGAGATAGAGACCTGGGAACAAGGATTTTTTTATTTTAATCATGGCCTGAAATTGAATTCCCGTGTTTGGGTGACCTTTTAAAAATGTATCTCGAAATATTCTTTTGGGAGACTGAACACAGCAGTCTTAGTGAGACGCATGGGTTTTTCTGAGGATTAAGGAGTTGATTGAGTTAATTGATGATTTAAGAAAAAAAAAGGGCAAAAAACCCACCAGATTTTGTGGGGGAAACTGCAATAGCGTATAGCGTGTATTATTTCAAGAGATCTCTATTTTACAGGTGTAATACTCACTTGGAAAGGCCTTTGAAAAATAGGAGTGTCATTATTGTAGCAAGGTAGTTGAGGGAGGTTCAATCTACCTTTTTCCAGTTAACTTTTTGTCCGGTTTGAAAAATGACGTGTTGTTTCAAAGTACTTCAAAATATGTGTTTCCTTATATTTCAGCTACCTGACTGCAAATAACAACGAGAACTTCTTGTATACTGCAAGGCCTTTTCTGAAGAGAGCTGCTCTGGTAGTAAGCTATGTAAGTACGAACAGACTTGGCCTTGTATTTCTGTGTGCGTGACCAGAATGAGCACCGCGTGATAGTACCCCTAAAGAGTCAGAAAGCTGAGGTGGTGGATGTTAAGCAAAGTTAGTCTTGGAAAATAGTCTAGAAAACCTAAGCTGGGCAAAGATAAGACTATTGCTGTGTTCTTGGTTCAGATTTTCTTTTAATTTATGTGGTTGCCATTACAACCGTGTAATCATCTGCAAGCATTTCCTGCCCTAAATACAGGGGGGGATCTGTGGCACTGAGCTGAGTGGCAAGTCCTGAGATTTAATGGCATGCTGTTAGTTTCAAAGCAGGCCAGGCCTGAGTCACCAGAACAGCTCTGCCTGCAAATACCTGGTGCTTGGTGTCCTTGGAGCAGCACTGGACATGCTGGGGAGAAGCCCACCACCACGGCGTGGTCTGTGCACCTCGAGGAGCCAAATCCCCTTGCTTGTCCTGCGGTGACAAGTGGCTCCCAGAAGGGTGCTGAAATGCCAGTCCACAGAAGTCCTTCCAGAGATTAGGATTACACAGCATGAGAAACATCGATGGAGCTTGTCCTTAGACCTGTGCCAGCATGAGTGAATAATAACAGCTTTTAAGACATGAGCCCTGTACTTTCGTCTGTATTTAGTTAGAGGTCAATGGCTAACCTCCACAGTCTAAGCCACAACAGGGTGATGGATTTGTCCTTAGAAATCCTGCCTTTGTTGTGTGTAGCTGGGTAGGCTTGTTCCTCTGAGTGATGTGCATGTGAACAGGGGTGGGGAGGACAAGGCAGCATGCTGAGGGCTGGCACATTTGTCATGTGCATATTCATAACCCTCTAGCTGATGCCCAGAAGATTAGTGCTCTTCCTTTACTCTGCAAGTTTTTGCTTCTCCAGGCTCTGCACTGCAGCAAGCCTGGGTGTGAGTGGATGCAGAGGCTGCTGGGCTGGAAGTGGGGGCAGTGGGGCCAAGGATTGCTCTGGCCTGGGAAGTCAGGGTGGGCTCATTTGTCCCGGGCAGGAGAGTCTTGCCCGCTGCCTGCGCGAGCTGTGGACACAGCCTCTTCCCTTGCCTCACAGCCGCAGATGCTCAGGAAGGTGAACACAGGCCTTGGAGTTGAGTTTTGCTGCCTGCGCAGGGTGGCCAAATTGAATTTTGCCTAAACAGCTGAGCTGACTGTCTTCTGAGCACAGCATAGAGCCAAGAGACCTATCAAAAGAAATATATATTTGGCAGAGGCCCTAGTTCTTCTTAGCAGCACATTACTAACCTGGATGTTCTTTGAAGGTGATTCTCGTTTTGTATTTCCGTCTCTGGATAATGGGAGGATCCATGCCAATGTTTTCAGAACAGGACAACCCAGCTTCCTTCTCTCCGTATCTGCTGACAAGGTACAACACCACTAATCAAACAAAAGTTTTCATAACTGTAGTCATGACTTTGTTTTTTCCTTGCATTAAAATGTTTTACAGATGGTAAATGAGAAAACTTGTTTTGTTGTCTTAATTACTTCTCCTTATTGCTCTGTCTAAAATAGAAAACAGTCAACATTATTTGAACCCCAAAGCACTCTCTAGTTCCTGCAGAGTTATGTTACATCCTTTCTTACTGAAAACTCTGGGCTTATTTTTATGCAAAGCCCAAAGCATGTAGTTTAACTGAGCATGGGACTGGGAAGCCCAGTGACTGAGGCTTCAGCATTAAAACTGACTGCTCGCTGGGTTTGAGACACAAGCATTCAACTTTAGCTGCAGCTGAAGTTTGCATAAAAGGGGATGACTGTGCCTGTTGGTGAAACGTGGGTGGCTGATCAAGACTGTGAAGAAGGTGAAAGGCAGGATCGTGGTGGCACAGAATACTGACCTACTAGTGCCTTGTTCTAGCTTGAGCATAGGATGGGCTGCTGTGGGTAGTAAAAAAAAAAAAAAAATCAAAACAAACAAAAAAAACACCTTGAAATTTGCATTAACAGATTTTGGTTCTGTTGTTCTGTCAACACTTTTCTAATTTTCAAAAGATACATAGATACTTAAACATGGCAAAAACGCCTTTTCCTTGCTGGGGACCTGGTGTGTCATTAGGTTAGGGCACCAGTCTGCCTCTGCTGGGCCTGACCAGCAGGACATTGGCAGCTGCGATGTAGGTCCTCCCGGCAGACCACTGCTCCAAGAAGGTGCTAGGAAGCTGACTTCCTCTTAAGACAGGGCCATGTGCATGACTGATTGTTTGCTACTAAAATAGGGGAAGACAGTCTGGAGGATTCTGGAGGAAATTCCTGATGTCTCAAATGAAATGGGAATGATCCTCCCCTGTGTCATTTTCTGGCCTCAGTGGCTCCTAATTCCAGCAGTAGAATTGCAGCTGAGACGCAAGTTAAGATCAAGAAATTCTTATTCAGCATCTGCTGCAGAGTCAGGCTGGATCTCATCTGGGAGACCTTTATGATAATGTGACAACAGCTCCTATTACCATCAAGGCTGAAAGTGCTTCCAGGAGGCACGTTGTCTGATTTGGAAAGCTCTGATCTGTTCACAGCATTTCTGGCAGAGTCATTAATACCAGACTTAGTGCAGCACAGCATGAAGGATTTGCTGCTGTCCCTTTTTGATATGTTTTGCTAAGGTGGGAGTCATCAAGTCCTAAGTGATCCTGGGCTGATTCCAGTTACTTATTCTGTGCTGCAAATGTCTTTCCTGTGTTTGTCGCTTTACTTCTTATAATGACAGGGGAAGGTTTTTAAACCCCAAATCTTCTTGGGGTGTAAAACAGTGGCTATTTTTACCACCTCTGCTCTGGATTTTATTAACAGCCTTGTGAAGGACAAGTGAGTGCTGCTGGCTGAACTCCTCCCTGGCCTCACCTGCAGTCCAGCAGCACCTATCCCTTCAGCAAGGCCAGCTGCCAGCTGTTCTGTGGCTTTCTAATGTACAGAGTTAGGTTCAACCAGTCCATTCCTTCTCTGCTGAGCTAGCATCAGCCCTAAAGTATGGATGGCTCTTCTGGGTATGTTTCTGAACAGCTGACGTGGCAAATTTTTGCAAAGCAGGTGGGAAGTTGAGGCTTGCAGGAGCAGCCAGGAGGGGTACTCAGGATCCAGGTAGGTGTTGGTATGCATGGTCACTTGCTTGACTGGTGGATGTCCTGTCACAGAGGAGGGTTTTTCGTTATGGTCCAGCCTTGGAGAGACTGAGATCATTACGTAATTGCCAAAAGGGACAAACCCCATGAAACCAAAAGCAAGGCCACTGTTGAGTGATAGTCTTTGGGGTGGCTACTGACACCTGAAGTATTGGTGAAGCAAAGGGTAGTGCTCAGGCAGCAGGGGTTGTAACTTGAAAATTACACAGGGAACAAATGGGAGTTTCTACTTGCAAGCAAAAGTCTTTATTTGCACTGAGCTGGAAATGTGGTTATTGTGCATGCCTCGCCAGGGTAAATGTTATGGTTTTCAGCAGGTTTGAAAGTTGTTTTAAGACTTTGCCAAGTCTGTGGATCTAGGAGGAGGGCTGATATCAACAAATAGAATAAAAAAGAAAATAGTTTGAAAATATGTGGCAGTCGTGAAATGCATGAAGTTAGATCTGGGGTTGGGGTCTTGCCTGGCACAGGATGAACCCAAAGGGTATTGTTAACTCTTGCAAGGTTTTTGTGTCAGCCTCTGGGCTGTGTGGTTTGTCCCAAGGCTGGCAAAGGTTATTGGAGGGTGGCGAAGATCAGGGGTGAGTGTAAGTTAAGGTTGTGTTTGAAAAAGTATTGGCTAATGAGGTCAGATTTTGTCAGCCCTAACGATGCTTGTAATTTAAATTAGATGAGTGAGGGTGTGAAGGAGGTCTATGTATCTGTGATTGCGTAGAGGAGGGGAGCAAACAGAAAATATGGTATGTGAAACAAATCTGAGAAGAGAATAGGTTCAAAACAAGCCAGGGAGGCAGCTTGCAACAGGTACTTGTGTGTGTGCTGAAAGTTTGTGCAGGCTCAAAGAGAAATTCACCAAGTTTTAGGGAAAAAACCAACCAACCAAAAAAGTTCTTCAGGCTACTAAATACTCATCTAACTCAGGAACATCCTGGTAGCTAGAAGTTGGAGAAAAGCATCATCTTACTTTTTTATATGCTTTGCTGGGCATTAATTTTTGATCACTGCTAGTGAGAGGATCCTGGTCTGGGCAGACCTTTGATGTGGCCCAGTTTGGCCCTAGAACATTGATGTATGTTCAATGATTACTATCTCTAATCTTGGACAGTGTAAACAGAGAATTGGTGTAACTATTGGAAGAAGAAACGTGAAATAGTGACANTGGTAAAAAAAAAAAAAAAAAAAAAAAAAGGAAGGCAACAAAATCATCTGTTCAGTTTGTTCACTAGATTTCTATCATTACAATTACATATTAATGGGGATTCACATAAACACTTTGGAAGTCAGAGTATGAATGCTTTCACCCCTGAAAAGTACTGGATTTTCAAATATTCCCAAATACCTTAAAAATTCCAGTGAGATAAATGAAAGCCACATTCTCTGTCCTCCAGTAGGTTGCTTGGCAAGGGTGATACTAAAAGAAGAAATCTGTCTGTCACTCCTTCTCTCAGCTAAGCAGAAATGAGGGTGTTGGCAATCCTGCTATTCCTAAGCACTGCCATTAGAGCCTGTCCACGCAATCTGTTGTACGCTGCAGAAAGGAAGTAGCTTCTCCAGTGACCTACCCTGCAGAATACAGATTTCCAGTCACTGTGGCTTGCCATCCCAGAATCTGCTGTGAGAAAGCTGTTGCAATACAAAAAACAATCCCAAACCTCTGTTACAGTTGTTGCTTGAATTAGATGAAGGTTGAGTAAGAATGCAATTAGAAAGACTTGGAGAGCTATCTAGCTTTGCGCAGTGTACTGAAGTGCAGCTAGGATGTTAGCAGGGCGTTGAGTGGTGAGCTGTCATGCTTCAGACGTTTTGCACAAAGTGTCTTTATTCTGCCATTCTTGAGGGGAAAGAAGTAGGAGGCCTCTGAGTAAACAGATTGTATTACTAACACCATGGTAAGACAGGGAGAGAAGTCCATTGTACAGCATGTCTTAAGGTGTGTGAAATACTAAATCCTGCCAGTAATTTCAAACTAAGAAAATGTGTTTCTTTCAAACTGTGTATCTGGGAGTCGAGTTATATTAACTTCTTGTGGCATTTGCCTTGTGATGTCCCTGGGCTGCTCACTGTGATCATAAAGCAGGCTTGTTTGTGTTGTTGCATTAAACAGTTAATGCATTTCTGCCTTGAGATAACATTTTCCTGTGGTTGAACTGTTCTCTCTGTGCAGTGGCTTTCTTCATTTGTTTGGTGTTTCAATCAGGGAAAGGAGAATTCAGTCCCATAGAAAGCTGAAGGAATGCTTATACATAAAAACTGGCACTTCTCGTATAGATTTGTCTGTTTTCCAAGCAACGCATGTAATCGTTCTAGCTGTAACATCCAAGGGAATGTACTATGGAGAGACATGTGGCAGACCTGTGGTGGAGGTGTGGGTCCCTGTGCCAGCCACTTCTGCTGAGGCAAGAAAGTGTAGTGATTCGCCTGGTATGCAATTTGCATTGCACTTAAGTTAGGAGCTGGCATTAAAATGGGGCCCTGCAATGTATCAGCCTTTAATTAGCCAGGTTTGCACGTGCTTCCTGAGCGGAAAAGCTCTGCCTGTTTCATTAGGGCTTTCTACTGTGTGCCCAGAAGTACTTAACTTCCTCAGACCTGTGTGCAACCTCTGTGGGCACCCAGAATTCAGGGCCCGTGTCTGTGCAAAAAGGAGAACAAGAATGTTGGCCAGAATTGCTATCAGACCCACCCAGGGCCAGACAGTCCATATGTTCAATGTAAAATATATAAATACATATTTTTAAGAGGATGGGGGGAAGCCTATCTGGAGGATGACACTACAAAGCAAAGGCCAACCTACAGTAGTGTTATGTTCCCAGAGGAACCTGCTTTCCCAGAGCCACGTGGAAGATTTGAGCATCTCTCTTAGTTAGGTTTCTTGGTTTAATGAACAAACTCAGGTGTAGATAGTCCTGGAAGTTATCTGGAGAGGTCTTTTAGTGAGCCATGGCACTAACTGATGTGCTGGTTACTACAAGCCCTCCCTGCTGAAAGCTGATATTTGGAGAGGAGGGAGTGCAGCTGAAGCAGAGGCCATCGACTCTGTAGGCAGCGTGTTTTGTGCTTCAAAATATGCCTGTGCAGGAGGGCTGGGCCACAGCCAGCCTCTCAGGCAGAGAGGCTTGCTCACGACATCCCCTTCACACCTGCCTGTGCGGGGTAGGTGATGCTCTCGCATGCAGTGATCACTTCCAGAAATGTTAGCACAGCAGGTTTATGAGCTGAGGGTTTGATGGGTTTGAGTTTTTTGAGGATCATCAAGCATCATCTCAGCTGCCGTGCAGAGGACACTCCATCCCCTGCAGCCTCAGTGGGCCTTGTTGGGAGCAGTCGCCCACCTGCGGCTGGGCTGGGAAGCTCTGGGTGGGGGCTGGCTGGGGATGGGGCTTTAGGGAGGAGAAACAATTCTGACAGCAGGCTAAGGTTTCACAGTATGTGCACAGGCTCTTTGGAAGTCTTTTCCTTTTTAAGAATTTGACATTTTTCGGATTGTTAGCCACAGAGTTGAAGCAACTCAGACACAGCCATTCACCAGATCAGAGCTCTTCAGGCAGTGAAGCTCTCAGGGACAGTATGATCTGCCTTTCCCCATGTGCACCAGCGCATGCCATCCCACCCTCCAGAGAAGTCACCTTGCTGTTCATCAGGCTGCAGCAGTCTATCAGTACTTTTCTGCTTTTATCCTCTACTGACTGTCAGCTCTTTTCCCCCTAGATATGAAAGTTTTGATGAAAGGAATGCACAGGCCCTTTTCCCAGTTACCAGTATTTTCTGTCTAGCTGCTGCTTGGATTTGGATGTTAAATTGGAATTAGCCTGTCTCTTGTTTGTGTAGTCTTACCCCACTGTCACAAGATGTGCTGGATAGGCACAGCATGATATTTTTCTTCTAAGGCTA
Organism: Alectura lathami; assembly: GCA_013399715.1. Classification (NCBI taxonomy): domain Eukaryota; kingdom Metazoa; phylum Chordata; class Aves; order Galliformes; family Megapodiidae; genus Alectura; species Alectura lathami. The sequence continues at coordinate 814,729 of VXAV01010314.1, read as the reverse complement.
TGAAAAGAAAATGTTTATGCTGACAATGTACAGAACAGGAAACTAAACGCATGTATGTTGGACTGGCAGCTCCCCAGGGGAAGTGCAAATACATACAATTTTAAGAGAATACCCTTAAATAATACCACCTGGTTATAATTGCAGCCACATGTCCTAGGAGGACATTAATGTGAAGTGGCTCATCAAACACACTTGGTTTTAGGGCTTTGTAAAGGGTGAAGAGAGCCTGGAGCTAAAGTCAGTTCAGCTGTTAATGCAAGTGAGAAGCTCTTTTCCCTAATAAAGGCATTCTTCTCACCATTATGAGCTGAAACCTCCCTGAGCACCTGGTAATGCACAGACCTTCTTTACTGAAGACCATTAGCAACATCAGGGATGTATGAAATGACAACAACCTTCTTCCTTCTGTCTGAGTTCCTTCCTTCTTCAAGTCCTTGCTTTCTCAAATACCAGTTTAGCATGCTTCTTATGTGCTTCTGTCACTAGCCTTCTAGATGAGTCCATCTTTTTCTCAGCCATTCTCAGAATATTCTCAGAATATTTTTTGCATTTGCCTTGCTACAATCGCCGGTGCAGTAAAAACTTCTGTTTGTGGGTGTATGCCCTGCTGGGCCTTTGGGGGTAAGGTGGAGACCCCTCTTATTTGTCAGGAATATGATGTGTTGTCCCAGAATGGGGGAGGCCATAGGTTGCATCATTGTACGCACCTTGAACAAACAGTGTCACTGGCCTCGCCTTGTCCATGAGGCCTTGGCAGGGAATGGTGAGTCTTGTGATCACTCATATACCACAGTTTTGGATAGAAATCTTTAGATCAGTCCCTGGGAACTGGGGAAGAAAAGCTTAAAATGCTCCAAAATCAGAAAGCAAATGAACCTCCTCATAAATTTCTATAAATTTTGTTTGTTTTTTGTTTGTTTGTTTGCTTGATTTTGTTGTTGGTGGTTTTTTTTTTTTTCCTTCTTAGCTGGTCTCACAGTCTTCACGTACTGTGATTGTCTGGGTTTGGCAGAGCTGAAGCTAGAGCTTTTCCAAGCTCGTTAGTCTCTATTACCGCGAAAGGTAGCAGACAATCTCTCAAGTATTTTTATGTCACGTTGTTTATGGCTTTATTAAGTAGCACCCTTTATTTTCATTTTTGCAGTAGAAGCAATCAGTTGAGATGGTTGTTTTCTGCAACAGGTTCTAGATGTGAGTCATCCTGTATTTATCTTAAATAAAACATGCAACGGTACATTTCAACTAAAAAATTTAAAACTAAACAAACTGGATTGCCATGACAACACCTGCTACCTACAGGGGAAGTTGTGTTTTTCTGAATGTACCAGAGATTCTGAGAGGGGAAAAGAAACGTTGGACGCCTGCTGAAACTTGTATTTCCGTGTTCAATTTGCAAATAAAAAATGACTTTTCTGTATTGCAAATGCTGTTAACCAGCCTGGGGGAAAACTGGTTGCCAATTAAGAGGCAGATTCTTCCAATCACATCACTGGTAATACTCTGTCTTGTCTGGAATTAGCCGACAGAGAGGGCGATGTTACAGGCAGAGATTTTTCTCCCCTGAAATTCCTGGAGACATGAACAGCAATACAGAGAAGACCTTTAATGTGAAATGTAATTCACATGGTCAACTAATTAAAAGAAAATGCTTTTGTTGCCATTTGCAGGTAGGCTTCTGAAACATAATTAGCTCCTGGAATCATTCCATGAATCTTCAAGTCTTCAGAATTTGCAAATTATGTCCTTGCAGTGTCAGCTTCGGAGAGAATGTTCTTTAGACATTTCTGCTGCCTTTGACTTTCTCCCTAGTTAGCTTTGTGTTATGAGAGACACATGGAATGTAGAGGAATATTATGTGCTTTTCAGATCCATAAGTAAAAGCAGCGCAGAGTTGTCAGTTATCTATTATTAGCATCCTGTTATTTTTCTATTTCTAGTACCTAGAATAGTGATAGTTTCTACTGCTTAATTTTATACAGCCATCAATCTCATTCAAGGACGATTTACCAAAGCTGAAAGCATATCCAAACTTTTACTTGGATCAGAGCTCACTTGAGGCTTTCTTGCAGCTTAAAAACTCCTGCTAAAGTCAGGCAGCAGCCCCCTGGCTTTCTGTGGCTGCTTTTGGCACGTGCAAGTTCAGGGAGAGCATTCAGGCTTGACAAGGGGAGACCCGGCCAAGGGTTCTTCAGAAGGATGTCTGGAGGTGTGAACCAGTCGGCTAAATGTGGTCAGTAACGACTGTCACAGGCTTCAGAATAGTTCACCACTGCTGGTGGAGCGTAGTTAAGATGCTAATTATTGCTGTAATGGATGGGGCAGTTGACATCTCCTTTGGGAGCTGCCTCTGGCAGCAGCTGTGCGTGTGGCTGCTGAGGAGGATGAAAACCCTGCAAGCACCAGGAAAGAGATTTGTTTACAAACCTCTCCTGGTCAGTGTCTGTCGTGGAGTCTTTCTTCTCATCTCCCGCAGCAGTTTGACCTAACCTTCCATCAGAAATGCTTTAATATGCACTAATCTGGCTACCCTGAATTCCTTTTAAAATCTGCCTAACTGACTGGATCTGTTATGGCAGCACACTGCTTATTTCTTCTGTGCTGCATAACAATTTATCATCTCCTGTCTTATCAGTGAAGATGCAGAAAAGTGACTAATCTGTCTTTATCTGAAATGCTGCAGTTTGCAAGGATCCAAAACATCTATTTTTTTTTTTTTTTCCTGCCTAGAATCACAGAATGGCTGAGGTGGGAAGAGACCTCTGGAGGTCCCTTTTGAGTCATCAGCAAATCTTCTGATGGTGCACCCTACCCCACTGTCCAGATTGTTACTGAAGAAGTTAAACAGGGCTGGACCCAGTATTGAGCCCTGGGGTACTCTGCTTGTTAGTGGCCTCCAATGAGACTTTGTACCACTGACCACTGTGCTCTTGATCTGGCTGGTCAGATGGCTTTCAGTGCGCTTCACTGTCTGGAAACCTGGTCTGAGAAAGCAGGAGAATGTTTCTGGTGTGTGTTGTGGTTTGTGTAGCAACTTCCCCGGACATCATTATGCTCATTGAAAATGGTAACATACAGGGCATAGAAGGACACTTACTCCAAAAGCGTTACTCTGTGAAGACATCAAGTAGAAACATAACTCAATGCTTCTGAAAATCCTAAAATACACACTTGTAAAAATGCTGTAAGCCATGGCATTATGCAGATTGATGTAAATGGATATGCGTTTTAAAGGAAAGCTAGAGATGGATTTTGGTTTGACTTTTAAGTAGCTGTGAATAGATGTTGGCAACTTTTCCAAACTGTCATTTTATTAAGGCTGATGCAGAATTCTGCTATGTTTTCCAGCCAAACAGAGGTTTGGGCACACCACGTGTAACTTCGCTGAGAGTACCCTGGTCTGATTAAGCTACAGCAGGTTTTGAGTTGCTGGGTTTCTTAGCAATGCAGACCAGAAAAGATTGGCTCAGTGACAGAAAAAAAAAAAAGACACATTTGTTTCTTCAGAAATAGTGAACAATCAAAATTCGATGAAGAGTTTGAGTAGAATTACATTGCTTTTTTGAGGGATGCTTTCTTAAATAGAAACTGGCCTTTTAATCGCGTCTTCAGTAAAGAGAGAAAATGGATTTTCTCTCACTTTTTTTTCCTTGTTTACTACCTCAGGGAGGAAAATGAAGGAATGGAAGAGAAATGTGCTGAGTAGTTGAAAACCTTAAAAATGTTGGAATATGTCACTTTCCATCAGAATTGTGAACTTAGAAAGATCTAGGGGGGAAATGGGAATGTGCCTTTTGCACTGTTTACAATGAAACATAATTCCAGCTATTTAAGCATCCTTGCTTTCGGGTTGCTGTGCTGCTGGAGATGTTCACTTTTTTTTGGATGAGAAGGGAAACTGATATTCTAACTGTTTGTGGTTATTTGAAAATGTTTTTGCAAAAAATGTAGGCCTGTTTCATCCCCACGTCTTGGCCTGGCACCCATCTGAGAAATTCCATTCTGCCTGCCTGAAGTCATATTTAGCTTCAGTATCTTACCCCTTCTGCAACAAATGTAATATAATGCTAAAAATGCTGTTATAAAGGATGCATTTTGACCCCAAAGAAGCAGTCTTGTAAGTGGCAAGTGAAGCAATTCTCTACATTGCTCGACATCTCTTGGGGATACTTTGTTATCATTTTAATAAACCTGCTAAGGTACCATGGCAACTGGGTGTGATAACAGCAGCCAAAGCAGGCTCAGATAGACAAAATCCTATGCAGAATTTTTTTTTTTTTTTTTTTTGGTATTTACCCTTTTTGTGCTGTGTACAATGTGAACTTTTCCATGTGCGATCTAAGGAAGTGTTTGTCTGTTTGAAGGCTCTTGCAGTTCTGCTTGGTAGACTTCATGGATACTGGAATAATCTCCAGCCTCTTTCTGTAACAGTGGTTTGAGGGAGAGCCTTTTATGGGAATGTAGGTACCAAGGCAGAAGAAGGCTGGATGAGAGAGTATGTTTTGTCTTTTGTTGTTTTCCTTTTTTTCTTTAACCCAGTCACACGCATGCTGTTCTTTTTCAGACTTCTTAAAGTTCTGCATACCTGCCGTAGTGTTCCCCACTCCCATTCTCCATTAGTTTGCGCTGTACTCAGAATACCAGTTAATGAAGACTACAACCATTTAAAGGCTCCCTCACTTTTGTGGCTGTCCCCAGCCCTAATAAGCTCTGATGAGGTTGGCTGAGAATCACCTTGTGCCTCATCCTGTGCCAGGATGCAAAGAGAGAAAGAGAGGGCTGACTTTCTTATTTTAATTAGGGCTCTGATGGATGGGGCTCTGAGCAGCCTGGTCTATTTTCCTCCTCTGTCTAGTAAGCAGTAAATGCCAAAGTCTCGATCAGCATGAACTCAGCTCTGTTTTTGGTGTAAGGAAAACGTTTTGTGGTGTTGGCAGTCATTACATGCATTACGTTCCCTGTTTTCTTTTGCAGGTTTCTGACTTACTCCTACCTTCTGGCCTTCAATGCTTGGCTTCTGCTGGCACCCATTACCCTGTGCTACGACTGGCAGGTCGGCAGTATCCCTCTGGTCGAGTCAGTCTGGGATGCGAGGAACCTGGCCACAGTCTTCCTGGTGCTGGTGCTGGTGTTACTCGGCCTGCACTGCATAGCTGCATTCAAGGTAGCACTGCAAGACATGCAATACAGCGTTTTGTTTAAAATCTTCTGTTTCCTAAGCTTCAGATGAAATACTCAGTTTGCACGAATTTGGTATAAATTAGATAAATTAGATGGAGATGAAAAAACACACTGCTACAGAACCGAAGCAGGCAGGCTTAACAGGTGGAAACATCTGTCTAGCTGAATATCTCAGTCTGTAATTGGTTTGATTTGGGGGCACAACTTGGCCCAGAGTCCTGCCTTCGATTACTGATCCAAACCCTGCTGAAGCTGTAAGGAGTCCCGGCCTGTCCCGTAGTCAGTAGGCTCTTTGCCACTTGCTTCAAACAGGACTGGGGACTGTCATCTGCAGAGCCATATGAAAATGAAATCAATTATTGTACCTGTGCCTTTACCGTGCTTCTAAAACCTCAATGTTGGATACATCTTGATGAGAAGATTCCCCATCAGTGAAGTAACGGAATACGGGAAGTTTGCAGTGATCTGAAAAGTGTTATTTAGCATAAAAGAGCTAGTTGGTAAGCCATGCTTCACACTGCAGCATTTCAGATCCACTGTTGATTTTATTGCAGAAATGAACGTGAGGGTATACCAGGCTTGTGAGGGGCCAGAGATCAGGTACAGACCGACATGGAAGGGTGTCTTTGGAGATTATAGGAAGTTACAAGCTATTCCTTGTGCAGTTGTGTTGTGGAAACTTCTTCAGGAAAGTCGTCCATAATAATTTTTGAAATAATACAAAAATTTCTCCTCCTTAAACTTAAATGCACAATCAAAAATATAGTCTGCACTATATAAATGCACTGTCAAAAATATAGTGAGGAAGCAACAGGTTTCTAATACCTATGTTATGCTAAGACATGCAGGTCATACATATGTTTCAGTCAACATCGACTGTCTTCTCTGTGTTCCTGATAAGAGACAGAAAATGAACCAAACAGCGTGAGACTGCAGTGTCATTAATTGACAGGCGCTGTGTGGGAAATATGGGTAAATACCCTGTGAGGTATTTGCTGGTTCTGCCTGCAGGTTGTACATCATCTTGTACTCCTCCTGCTTTCATCGCTCACTGCTAGAGATACCGAGAAGTTCTTGTATTGGACCTAATCCTGTTCCCAGGCAGGTTAATGATAAAATTCCCATTACCCCAGTACAGAACATTTCTGAAAAATCTTATCCCATGTTCTTTGACGTTTCGGTTGCTTTTTATTACTTCTCCTGTTGTTGGAATTGGTATTGTGTGCAAGATTAATGTCGTTGGTTTGGTTGGAAAAGGTTTTTCAGGATCAACCAAAGACATTTGTATGAGCAAAATGATAATAGAGCAAAATTCCTTCGGGTGACTAAATTGTGTGTCTTTTGTCAAAATGCAAAACAAAGTATTTCAAAACACATTGTGCATTAAATGTCTAGATTTTATCTCATGTTTACTCTTTTTTTTTTTTAAGTCAAAATAATTTGGTCTGGATTTATGAATACCAATATTTGATTTGAAACTGCAACTTCTGACTTTTTTGTGAGGATAAGTTCACTGTTCTGTGCTTAACCACTGTTAATGTTGCTTTAAGCAAAGTGGATTTCACTCTCCAGGCATTTACTTATTGAATATCTTGAATTTTGTGCCATAGATTCCCTTGTGTTTGTTCTTGAAAACCCCAAACACAGAATGAATAGGGGCTGGTCACCTACTTTTGTGTCTAATGCAAGTCCAACTAGAAGGATTGCATATTCTTGGCAAAGTGCTCTGATCAGCCCCAGCGCACCAGCTTCCCAGCAAAACCACTGTGAACATGGAACTGGGAATGGTTCCTGCAGGTCAGCTGGGACATGCTTCCCCCAGCCCTAGGTATGATGAGAAGTAGCTGAAATATTCTGGTTTTCAGAAAATTCTACATTTCTGAAGGGATTTTCCATTTTATTTTTCGCAACTCTCCTAACAACCTGATTAGGATATTGCCGTTACGTGGTATGCAGGCACAATTAATGATACTGAGCTCTTAAAAGAAAGCTTTCTGAATGCAACAGCAGTGGCTTTGAATATGACATTGCTCCCGCAGGGAAGGCTATCCTTCTCTCAAGCCCTTGACAGGCTACATCTCACTGTTTGTAGTTTGTAGGTAGCATCAAATGCATCAGTTCATCAGTTGATTTTTCGCATTTCATAAAGTGTAAAAGTCGTGTTTTTTTTTTTTTTTTTTTTTTTTTTTTTAGAGCAAACACATCAAACTGTATTAACAGCCATTTTATCTTTTTCATTGCAAAATCCAGCCTGGAAGTAATAGCTTGCAATTATCTAAGGAATGTTTTTTCAGTGAGCAGGCAAATAGTTTGTGTGCCTTTTCTGTGAGTGTGTAGGTGTGCACGGGCAAGAGAGGACAAAATCTCATATTCCTCGTATTCTTTCTCACTGGCATGAACGCTTTCCTTTCTGTGGCATGGAGGATGGAAACACTAGAAATGAGTTGGGTGGAACTGGAGACATTTGTGCAGTGAACACTGAATTGATTTTCAGTGGCAAGAGGTGGTGCGTGTATCCACAAAACAAGCTCACAGGAGACTCTCAGATTGTATTGCACGGAATGTAATTAGAGAATGCATGTATTGGATTTCTGCCTTTGTTGCCATTGAATTTTAAACAGGGCTAATTTGTTGTTGACTTGCGTGATTAGGGTAATAACCCTGTTGGCATGTATGTGTGATGCTGATAAAGGACATCTAAGGCGTGAAGCTTTCTTGTTCCATTTCACGTTGTGAATGTTGTTATACTTCAAAAGGGGAAGAAACAGTGCAAGATTCCTACCCACAAGTGCTTGCCTTGTCTGTTACTAGATTTCAACAGAATTCTAATTGGAAAAAATGCAGAAATGGAAGGCAGATATCCAGTTTGTTTGGGGAGAGAAACCTCACTCTTCCTTGTGCATGTTACTGATGATCTCCTTCTTACATAATGAGGAGGTCACTTGAAAAATTGCTTTATTCATTCCTCTGTTAATTCCTTGCATTATTAATTCCTTGAATATAACTTTCACCCACTGGGTTGTTTTGTGTGCTTGTTGGCCAAAGAGGATGGAAACAGCTCCACTGTGAGCAGCTCCCCGGGGAAGACTTGGTGCTCTTCAGTGTTTAGGTTCACAGCCATGCTCGTGTCTTGCTGCAAGCCACCCCTGTCACGGGCGACAGTTAATCTTCAGGAGGTCTGATGGGAGTAAAGGAAAGGCTTGCTCCTTGTCACGCTTCAGCAGTCTCTGCTGTGAGAGTAACGGGCCTTGCTGTCATCTCCGGCCAAGACTTTTCCATGCTGACTAATGGGGCAAAGTTGTAGTCCATTGTCAAGCATCTCTTTGATTTGATTTTTCACCGTGCAGATGCCTGGCATGCTCTGCAAGTTGGCCTGGCTGTTTTAGCTGAGTTACCAGGAAATATCAGTGGATCTTGAAATCCTCTGGTGCTGCTCAGTTCTTGGTGCTGAACTTCCTCTCCAGTCTGCTGGGCTTCGAGTAGCGTACTGACGGTGTCATAAGAACAGGGGACACTACAGCAAATGCCTGCATCCCAGCAAAATAATAGTAGTTGGGGAAAAAAAAAAAAAAAGATGAGTTTTTATTATTGTTCATTTTCAAAGCCAGCCCCAGCCTGAAGGAATGGAATTAGTGTGATTTCCAGCTGTGGGACTGGTTGGTGTGTTTTCCAGCTAAGGTCAGTTAAATGGCTGAACCACTCTTGTTCTAGTTGCCAAGCAGGTCAGTTGCAAGGCCAAAGAAATAGTCTATGGGATGCTTCAAATGGCCACAAACATACCCAGGGCCCCATAGCACTGCCTTTCTATGCTGGAAGAAACGGTGAGCACCTGCTGCACCAGACAGGACAGTTGCTGGCGTATCGTCAGGATGACAATTATTTCTTTGACATGTCATAATAAGTCATTGAGCGTGAAGGGAAAACCCTTCAGATGTTTGAAATGCCACTGTTCATGGCATTTTTAGGTCGCTGCTTAATTAGCAGTGTGATTAAAATGCAGCTTGTCCTGTCGTTGCGGCTCTGAGTGTACGTGCAGAGCACACAGGAGATCAGATTGTCCTTCCATACGGTACCAGGACTCAGCCAGGGGCAGCCACGGGGAGGACTGGGACTGGGAACGCTCAGGTGTGTGTGATGGGGTAATTTTGAGCAAGGTGATCCGGAAAACTAACTCAAAATGGTGGCTAATGTGCCTGATCGGTCTGGGGCAATTTATTGTGCTTCACAGAGTCTGGTTCTCGTCTTGCATTTGACTGATGCTACTGAGGTACCTCCTGGTGGTTCGCAGCACTTTCCCCTTGTTCAGCAGAACACAGTCACGTGCAGCGGTTTGTTTGTATCTGAGGAGGAAGTGCTGCTGATGTTTCACATCAATAATAAAAACTAATCTCTTGCATCCTCTAGGACATATCTTTTTTAAGAATGTGCTTTGCTGCTCTGTATGACATTGTTCCGTATGGCGCAGGAAGTTGTGATGATTTTCAGCTTATATTGATTACATGCAACTGAGATAGATATTATTGTTCTATTCTTTTATATGCTACAGTTTTGTTTTTTTTTTTTTAGAGCTAATTTTAAAGTAGTGCTGCATCTACATTTCTCTGCACAGTGCTCCTTAGCCAAGATGAGGGATTTTATAGCAAATTATTGTGAGTTTAATCCTTGCCATAACTGGTATCATATTGTCATTTATCCAGTGCTTTATGTGTAAGAATATCACCTAAGCATATTCCAGGTCTCTCACATGCTGTATTTCGTAGCTATCAATGTCTGATAATATCAAGGCGAGGAGCACATTTGTGTCTTCTCCTTGTGTGCATGTTTCTGTTGTTTTTGCTAGCACTCTTTATGCGCATTCTCCCGTGCTGTTTGCTTTACCCTGCACTCCTGAGACCTTTGCCTGGTTTCCCAGGTTTGGCATTTCATTAATAAATCACAGCTTACGGGCCTTTCTGGGGAACGGTTACCTTTTATAATATTCTGCAGTAGTAACAGCACGGTTAGAAAGTATGCCTTGCAAAATTCATATTCCACAACACTCCCAGAACAATACCTGCTTCAAAGACACTGCAAGGTGAATAAGGCTATTTATTGACTGAGTATATCTGACGAGCTGGAAACCACAGTCATTTTCATAAAAGGTCCATTTAAAATAAATCCTGCTTTCATTTTCCTGAGGGCCCACTTGAATTCCTTCCACACAGAAGAAGGTCAAGACTCATGTTCTTAATCCTTAGCAGCAAGGTTTTTCTGTGCTGCTTCTGTTGTTAATGTTTGCTTCAGGGAGGGAATAGCAAGCCAGAAAGTCTGGGCTTGGCGAGAGCTGCAGGAAACAGGGAGCCCCATGCCGGCGCTCCGTGTGCCTCGCCACTGCCTCTGCTCTGTGGGATGCTGTGAGCGGATCAGCTGTGGATCCCCGGCAGGGCTACAGGCACACGGAAGCCTTCCCGGGGTGCTCGCTGATGAATTCAAGCAGAATAAACCTTCTTTAGTCTGTTAGTATGCTATCGCTGTCCTGTGTTAAAAAAAGGAAATGCGAGAGCTGCCAAAATGCCTTTTGCATCGGATTTTTCTTTCTGGTAGATGGTTGAAATAAGAGGTTGGGGGAGTGCTCTGGTTAAATATGGCTGTAGCTGAAGCAGCTCTGATTTTGCTCACCATGAAGATACTCAGCATCTCACCAAATGGGCTCGTAACTCCTGCAGGGACCTGTCATGCTAGGTGGATACTTCTCAAGGGGTAGTTAGTTCTGCCACATTCAGCTGATATGCACTGAATTGCTATATTTTAAAAATGGTCTTTTTGTTTGCTACCATTTCCTTCCTCTGGTTTGAGTTAGTGTTTTAAGGCCCAATCAGAGCTGAAACATTTTGGAGTGGCACAATGGCAGGGGTTGAGAAAGAAAGGGCAGGTGGAATGAGGACCAAGAAATTCCTAGGTGGGGCTGATAATGATGCTCCTTGCTCTTAGTTGGTCTGAGTTAAGTGTTAGGGAGCCAAGGTATTGCGTGATTTTGTTAGGATCCTCTTGTTCAGTGTTACCTCTTAAGGGAAAACCCGACATGAGCAGTTTATTTTCGAAAGATTATGCTTGTACATACTGCAAGCAGTGTGAATGTACTTGAATTTTACCTTTTTTTTTTTTTTTTTCCATTTAGTGAAGCAGTCTGCAGTCACAGAATAAAAGGGAAGAGGGAAAAACAACCACAAGGTCAAAAGCATTTTTCTAATTCCTGCAGCAATGTGTTGACTTTCCTATTTCCTTTTGGAATGTTCCAGTTCTGTTTTAAAGACGCGTGTGCTCCTGCATCCTGCTCAGATCAGCTCATGTAGTGGAATTAGGGGCTGCAGAGATTAGGGGGTGGGAAAATGAGCTTATTTCTTCAGGGAATTTTAGCAGACTGGGTAAAAAAGACTGTAAACACACGGCTGAATGGATGGGTAACTGAGCTGTACAGGGAAAAGAAAATATTATAAATCAAAATATTATGTTAGGATACTAAAATACCAGGTGAAATATCAATAGAATACAATTCTGTGCCCTGCTGTGCGTTATGGGATTAGGAAAGCACTACCTTCTGCTTTTATTCCATAATTGAGAGCCTGAGTTCCAGAGCTGCTGAGCATCCACAGTTTCCACTGATGTAAATGGAGTTTTCAGGCACTTTCAGCATTTCTGAAAAAGAAGCTGTCTTCTACCTAGTGGCAAAGACCAGGGCTTGCTTCTTCATGAAAACAGAAAGTGACCGATCTCATCAGGATAGTCTGAGATATGTGCTGAGGATTTCTCTTCAGATAATCCCTGATTAGGGAGCCAGTGATGCTGCCAGAGGCTTTGAATCTGTTTCTGGCTGGTTTGCCTGTGCACCAGCTCCTGCATAGAACTGAAAAGTAGTTTTTACTGCTGCCACCGAATGGTAGAAATGGGATCAGTGTGTCGTATGGTTAGTAGTAGGCAGTCCACAGTGGGGGTCAAAACGGCACTGGAGATCTCCAAGACTGTCTGTGAAGCATTGCTTGATTCTAGTCAGTAGTAACCGCGGGTGATTTTGTCAGAGCTAGATGATCACCAAGGAAAACTGAGTTATTTTAAGAAGACAGTGACTTGCTAAGCCTGGCATTCGAGCAGCTGGNATTTTTTTTTTTTTTTTTTTTTTTCAGATGAGACAAAAGAGTAAAACTCCTGATAAATTGTGGCAATTACAGAGCTTGCATCCCCTTTTTGTAGGATCAAGCTGATTAAGCCCAGTGTCGGAGCCAGCTTTGAAGCTGGGCAGATACCTTCTCTTTACCAGATGTTTGCATTTTTCAGACCATCCTTTGTAATCTCAGGCCTGACTTTTGGCAGCAGTGCAAGACAGTCACAGCTCTCCAGTGCCCTCCTGTTTGGCCACAGAAGTTAGGTGATGTGTCCAATCCTGACTTCCACTGGTGATCTAAAGGAGACTGTACTGGTGGTCCATGGGGCACAGCACAGCTCTGTCATCACCTTTCTGTGCCTGCACCAGTGAGGTGGGGCTAGGGAACACCTGGTGCTTGCTTCTGCTGGCTTTCCATCAACAGAAACTTCTTCCTGTGAAGGAGTGAACCCCTAGGGTTGATTCCTCATTAGCTTATGTTTGCTTTTTATCACTTACTCATGAATGCACAGTGAATTTCACATGATTCCACACAGCCCCTTTTATCTTTAATACCACTTATGTGTTAAGTGCAAGACTAGAAGTCTGCAGATCTTGACCTCGTGCCATGTGAGATGCTGCCAGTGGCACAAGCTGGTGAGGCATCGCATTACTGAGCTACTTGCGGCTTCGTGAGTGACTGATCCAACAGGAACAGATGAATTAAGTTTGTGTGCAGTCTGCACTAAGCACTTGCCTCTTATTTAGGAATAAACTGAAGAATTATAATCCTATCTGTGATTTACAGGTAGTTTTGGAGCTTCTTTGAATCTCTGTCTTGTTTGATGGGCACTTAACTCCCAGGCCTGCAAGTGTGTGGAGATGCAGAGTGGCATTTATTGCTGTTGCAGAGCCATGCACTACCACCTTCACTGCGCTTGCAGTCCAATGTTCCAAGCATAACGTCTCACTGGCAGCAGTTGACCGTCCAGAGCTCGCTGACAGAGGGTGATCTGTGCTTTTTGTAGAAAGGAAGTCTTCACTCCATGGAGCTGTTGGGCCTTAATGGCGGAGAGGTGGCACTTGCCTCATTCTCAAAATAAACTTAGAGGAAGAAATTAAGCGCGTTTGACTGCCACCTTCCCATCAAACAGGCGAGCGTGTATAAACACCTTCAGAAACACTTCAAGGTATGATGGAACCCAACTCAAAGTTGTTTGCCCAGCTGCTGCCTTCCCTGAGCCAGATGGGAGGCTGTCCTTGCAGCTCTGCCCTCTGATGCCTCAGCCCTTGGAGGTGCTGGGGGTGTGAACGTGAGTCTCACCATCAGCTGTAAGACTTAATGGATCTGGCACCTCAGGCAGTGCTTTCTCAGTGGAAAGATGGGGAATTTACAGGTGGCTTATGCAAGTCCATAGGCTGACAGATATATCAAAGTAATCTATGTGCATCCTTTACTTGTACTTTGTGGGCAGTGGCTTGCGGAAGACTTGTGATTTAACAGTAGTGAGCTGAAGTTTATTTGTAGCTCAGGAATATGTCTTACCTATAATACTGTGGATGCCCCTTTTCAGTTGTAAACTCAAGACTTTCTTCCCTTTTCCCCAAATTGCAAAGGAAGCAATTTTTTAGATTTATTGCTGTGTTGATGTTTTTTCGCCTGGGAGTGATTCGTTGCTATTTTGTCTGAGATACTGTCACAGTATTTTGTCTTCCCTCTGGGGGAAGGCATGATGGTCTTCAGTTCTTTGATAAGTGTATGAGAAGTAACAGCTTTAAAAATTCTTTATAGATTTTGGTTACAATATAATGAATGTGTAATCGATAATTATAGGTAGATGTGAAATTGAAAACCCCTGCCAAGCTACCTGCGGTAAGGAATGCTATTCTGTGCAAGTTGTTTTTCACTTTGACGGAAGGAATCACTTAAAATTAATTCAAAGGAACTTTTTTTTTTCTTTCTTCTAGGGAATTCTGTGATAGATAGGAAGGAAAGTTTAATATTTCTAAGAGAAAGCATGGTTTTTAAGAGGAAAGGCAATGTCCCACTGTAAAATGAATGAAGTGCTCCTTAACTTTAGTCCTAGATGTTTTAAGGAAAATAGACAAAACTGCCTGCCACTCTTTAAAAGCTTTTACTATTACTCTGGGCACTTGGAAGATGCTGGTTCTGCCATGTTTAGCTCAGCTGTCTGACAAATGGCTCAAATGACCAGAGAAATTAATAAGTCAGCAACCAAATAAATGCTCACAATATTTCTTGCCTTTGTTTATTTATTTATCTTTTCCCTGCCAAAGCATTGTGAAAAATGTAGTAACTTATGAGTTGTTTTTGTTATTTCAACAAAATGTGGAAGGCATCTCCTAGTGGCTTGCATTCAGCAAGAGGTCCTGCTGCCCTCTGCTCCTGAAGACCTGCAGTACTGGTCCCTGACATCCTTGTGCCATACAGTCTTTCTTGTCTACTCATCTGTAAATCTTCCTCCTGGGGAAGGTGGAATAAAACAGGAGTCTGCTAAGTAAATTTTGATTGGGAAGATGATAAAGGAGGAAGCGGTATCCTGAGACTTCTTGCTGTTAGCTTCAGCTCTCTAAGGCTGTCACTTCTGTTACACACAATCCTTTCAACACATCGTGAGCACTTTTCTGTCCTTTTCTCTGTTTTTTTTCTGAGGGCTGCTTTAGCTTGGTGTCTAATTGGCTAGTAGAAACTGCATAGGGAAGTAAGATCCGGCTATCAGTAAAGTAACATTTTCATCAGTATAAATTCCAAACTTAAGAAATTTCTTGCTTCAGAGGCCACATCCAGAGCACCTCATTAATGGCCACAGATGAGTCTGGGATGACCTGCAGGCCCACCTTCTCTTCCTGCCCAGGTCCCCTCTGTGGCCAGTCCTCCCAGGAAGGACATGACAATGGGGTGGAGGAGTCAAGTGCCCCAAGTGTGTTTACATGTTGTGGGAAAGTTAATGGCCAGGTAGAGGAGAGAAACCCCAGCCGAGCTCTGTGGGACGTGCTCAGCAGTTTGAGCCACTGGCTCATCGGTGAGACCATACATAGCACAGACCCAGCCAAAGTCTGTCTGGGGCCTTTTAGCAGTGGTGCATGTGTGGGATGGGAATGGTGAGGGATGTAATGGAAACGGAAGGCACAGAACCCCTGTACCATTTTGACACATGGGGTTAGAGCAGCTCCATAGAGGGGTGTAAAAATACTGACTTGGCATTCCTATGATGGGGAAGTTGAAATGCGACCAAACAACACTGTTGTCTGATGCCCTTAAACCTAAAGGCTTTTAAGGACGATTTCTTAACAAAATCCTCTGTCTGGACCAAATGCTTTAACAAGGAGATATGCCAGCTACCAGATATGTCTTGTTTCAGAAATCAGTGGTACCACAGAGGGCTCTGCCTCTTTGTGAGGCTGGCTTATAGTGCTGGGCTCCTGTCTCTGAGCCATGCTGGAGGGACGGAGCTGGCAGCCTTCAATGGCATTTTAATCTAGAGCTGTGACTTGTTGTGCAGGGAGAAAAGGTACACAACACCATTTTCTCCTTCAGGCTAACTAATTCCCACATTTTCCTTTTTCCCATTGGATGTGCAGGTTTTATTTGTCTTTCTCCAGCATTCAGTTTCCTTTGCTTATCTGCAGCGCTGCAGCCGTGGATAAAGGTGTCCTTCCTAGAGAGGTTAACCAGAGGTTTGTTTCCCAATTACTGATTTAACAAACAACAGCTGAGGTTTTGTTTGATAGCTGGTTCATTTTAAAGCGAGAGTGTATCCTGGGCACAGAGAACATTCTATGCATTAGCCCAACATACCTTCTTGTGCCTCTACGTCTTTGTTGTCAGACTACTGGGGTAGAGTGGTGGCAGCAAATGGGCACCATAATTAGGGCAGACAAGGTGGGAAGAGAAGGTAGAGTCAAGAGGCAGGAGAGAAATGGCAGTATATGTCCAGAGCTTGGTTTGAGCTAGGACTGATAATTTGCATTCAGAGCTGAGAAATAATTTTTAATCCATTTTTTTTCCCATCCAATTTTCTATTGTAATTACAAGCCCAAATTACCGTTACTGGACATCTCTGCTCATCAGCTTTATGGATTGGTATCTGCTTCAGCTCTGGGAATAATATATTTTAGGTTCTGCTGTGACTGCAGGAAGGCAGTAGTAACTGTGTTTTTAAAACACTTTGTAAAAGTACACAGTAGAAGCAGTTAATTGTGATGCTCTTTAAAGCAGGTATTAATAAAGAAGTCTGGAGACATTAATTCTGCTCCTCTCTCTGCCTTGTGTTTCATCTTGGACCCAGGAGAAGTCAGTGCATTTCTTTGTGAACCTGTAGGTCATTGGGTCTAGAAAGACTCTCTTCTAAAGCAACATCAGGTCTTTTTTTTACTCGTTTCCAAATACTTTGTTTGGTGGCTTGCCAGTACTGAAGGGGGGAGTCTGTTCGCTCCCTTCCTTCTTGTGGGCCAGTGCTCGATGTGTAGGACTGTGGATACCTTTATAGAAACTGGTTGAAAACTTGTCCTCAAAAAGTGGCTGTTCTCTTAAAACATGTTTCCAACTTTGTTTCCTTTCTGTGGCAAGTATATCTGCATCATTCAGACGTTCAGCCTTAACTTTAATCTGGATGAAAGTCCGTCTATGCCTTTATCTCTCCTTCTAAATGGTCTCTGGTACCATTCCTGTTGTGTGGTAGTATATCTTCCTCAAAGGGCATTCATCAAACATGCTGAACTTGGTGATGCAAACTGGTAAGTAGAGTCTGCGAGAAAAGGTATCGCAGAGCAGTTGTGGTGAGTAATGTACCACTGGTGTGTCTGAGAAGATAAGAGGGTACTGTTTATCATTCTTGCTTGTGTGGAAGCTGAGGCACCACCATGGTCCACATCTGGGCAACCCTGATAGCGTTACACAGTGAGCAGATGTAATCTGAACCACCTAGAAGCAGTCCCTCTGGACATGGGGCGGAGAGGACCCTTCAGTGGGTGTGTGATGTCACATTGTCGTAGTCCCTTAGGGTGCTTAGTCACCTCCCATTGACTAAAGACATGAATTAGGTATTAAATCCAGCCTAAATGGCTAACTTTTAGGTGGCTAAAGGTAGAAAAGATAAATCCTGTCCTCAGTAAATGTGCTTGGCATGTATAAATGATTCAGTCCTGTTGCTGTAGTAGGTTGGTATGTGGCTGTGTGCCAGACTAACCTTGTAACATACACCCTTGCATTTTGTGTGCAAGGAAAGCGTTCATTGTCTCTTCCACAGAATAGGATATTAATACTGTGACTTACAAATTTCAGCCATGGATTAGGCCAGCAGTAACTGGTACCCAGTCTCTAGCTCTGCAACAGCAAGGCAGGTTGTACTGCGTGGCCCCACGTTGCTGACTGGGCTGTGTTCCTCTACTCAAAAATCTCATTTGATGTTTCTAAATTTAGATACCCCCAGCTAAAGCTTTGGAAGTCAATTTGCTCTCCAAAGTTGAGAGATTGCCCAAAACAATTAGAAAGAACTACAACCATAAAGCTATTCTGCTGACATCTGTTTCTAAATGTGACAAACCTAGACTTCTTTAAATGGATGCAGAGTGGCACTGCGGCGACTGATGAGGCAGTGGTGTCATGGGGCAGGGTGGGAAAGCACAAATGCCTGGCTGGGTAAACACACTTACTGCCATACTTGTTAGCCTGATTTTATCCTTTGAGATCATCAACAGAAAGCATGAAATGATCCAGCGTCATGGCGGGGGGGTGCTAATAGTGAAGCTAAACTTGCCGAAGGAGGCTTTGTTCTCTCGGTGGTGGGAATGCTGTTGGTTGCAGCATCCTGAGATTTTTGTGTTAGCCATGTGAATCTCAGTCATTTTGAACTGCATGTAGCAATTCAGTTTCTCCTCAAAGACCAACGTTAAAGTTAGCTCAAGTGAAGGGCATTAACTGAGTTCAAGTGAAGGACATTAATTTTAATATATAGTACATCTCAAATTTCCAGCTCCGTATGAGTATAGAGACCTTGTGTGACAAAGTATCATTTCAAGTTTGGGTATTGTCTCAAAAGGGATAAAATGACTACAATGATGTGTTATTTGAGGGTAATTTTCTTTGCACAAACAGCTTTTCCTCAGTTATGATCATTTAGGATTGCACTCAGTGTGTGTGATATGTGTTTGTGTATTTACGTACCATTGTGTTGTATTGGACATGTTGCTTTACACATTCACACTGTTGTGAATTTACCTGTTACCCGTAATGGCGTATGTCTTAGGTGCAATGTGTGACATCTCAAGAGAGCTGCATGCAATAGAACTGACCTTGGAAGAGATACCAAGAGTAGTATGTACTGTGGTTAGTGTTTGTGCACTTTCTGGGTGTATCAGAAGCACAAATGGTATGTAAATATGGAGAAACAGGAGCCTGGAATACATTCTTTAAATGCAAAACATACCAAACATTAATCTGAGTTGCTTATTTTATTAATAAGAATCTCAGAAGGAAAGGGGAAACTTAGTGGTGAATGAAATTGGATTTTTTTAGTTGATATTTGTTTAATTTTGTGTTATTGCAGAAACTGGAACACAAAGAAGTTTTGGTTGGCTTGTTGTTCCTGGTTTTCCCATTCATCCCAGCCAGCAACCTCTTCTTCAGGGTGGGATTTGTGGTGGCAGAGCGAGTCCTTTACATGCCGAGGTAACTATTGCAATTGAATTCCTTTCTAATGAGACCTCCATTCCCATTTTCTAATAGCAAGCAAAATTACTTCTTCCCTTTTACAATACTTCAAACGTTATATTGGTAGTCAGTATGCTCTCTGCCTTTGAGTTGGCGTGATAGTATGAGGGATTTTATAGTCGGTTGAGAGCAGATTGCTTGGCAGGAGCAAAGGTAGCCGAATTCCTTTCTTTTTTTTTAAACACAGCGTTTGATGGGTGTGAAGCTGCTGAATACAGTGATGAGGTGTTGTTCCTTTAGGACTGTCCACAAAGACTCTTCTTCCTGATAGCATTATCAATGTAAATTGTCAATGTCTTTAAGGGCAGTATCTGAAGAGTTAACCTGTTATTTTTATTGTGGTGTTGCTTAGCTTTCGCACTACATTAGGTGGTCAGTGAAAACAAATTGCTGTCTTAAAAGGCTGCTGACCTTCTGCATGTAGGCTATTGACTGCATATGAGCGGAGGTTTTGCAGGTATGGTTGAGGAAAATCCAGCCACTCCTCCATCCTTCAACCTCTGTCCCAGGGTTTCCCTCGGTTTCTAGCCTCTTAGCAAGTGTTGCTTCAGTGGTCTGGGTGCCTCCTTTTTTTTTTTTTTTTTTTTTTTTTTACATTTCTCCAAGTTGCACCAGACAGCGCCCATTACACAGAATCATGGAATGGCTGAAGCTGGAAGGGCCCTCTGGGTCCTTGTGGTCCAACTATGTGCTCAAGCAGGGCCACCCAGAGCAGGTTGCCCAGGCCCATGTCCAGACAGTTTTTGAGTATGTCCAAGGTGGAGCCTCCACAGCCTTCCTGGGCAGCCTGTGCCAGTGCAGATTTTTCCAGCCATGAGCATAAGTGGTAATTCCTCAATGGTACAAGTCAGAAGGCCCAATTCTGCCTGCAGGTGGAGAGGGTCAGCTCCTGTTATCTCTAATGGGAGCTGCCCTTGTGGAACTGCAAACAAAGCACAGTCCTAAATTTCACTTTGGATTGCTTTGTGATAACTTAAACAACAATTTGATGCCACAAAGAACTTACATTGTACTCCACAGAAAATGTGGTTCCAAAAATCCTAGGAAAACAAACTTCTAGGTCTTCTTTTGCAAAGCATATTCTGATAATCATTTTGTAAGTAGTGTCACGAAAGGACTACTCACTGGTGTAAAATTTGGGCTGTTGCATTTATTACAGGCCTCTTACACAGGCTGTATCTCCATGCCATGCTATATACTGACTTACTTTTTGAGTCAAATCCTACAGATTTTATTCACATCACTAGCCCTGCTTTTGTCTGATGGGAGCATACCTGGAAGTATAGGGAGTGAAAGTTGTCCTTCTGAGTTATTTTGCAAAAGATACCTTCAACTAATGGATCTTGCGTCATTTCAAATTAACTTGAAAATCAGATTGCTTTAAATTCATGTAACAGAAAATGAGGAAACACATGAAAGCGCAAAGCTATTAAGGAAACAGTCAGCTGAACACAAGGCTGTGTTGAGTGGTTGCATTTCTGAATCTCAAAAGAACAACTGTGAAAAATACTTCAGCTGTCAGCAGTTCCTCGTCCTCCTCCAGATGAGACTGCTGATATAATGAGAGGAGGGGCAATGAAGAAGAAAAAGGGAGATGTTTGCACAAAGAAAATTAATCAGCGTTAACATGTGTGCATATAGTTTGTATAATGCTTTTCATGTCCCTGTGGGTTTTGCAAATACATGACCTACAAAGTAGGTAATTGATAGTTGACCCTTTTTTTTGTCAGGCAGGAAAACTGATATGGGGGGATTATGTGATTTCTCCAGAGTAAGCCTGTGTCAGAGTCCCTGGATCTCCTACTTTTCTCAGGTCGCTCATGCCCTGCTTCGCAATGTGTGGTTTCTGCTCTTAGCTCAGGCTGGCAGGAAAGGGAAAACCCTGGCAGCTAGCAGGAGAGGAGGGCCGGCACCGCTCAAGGGGACACTTCCAGCCAAAGGATCTTAAAAGCTGATTTCTTGGCTCAGTTACTAAGAAATGAGCTCTCTTTACATCCTCTGGATTGAAAACAACATGAGTGCTAAGGAGGGCTTCTGAGGGCATTCATGACTGCAGCAGAACAAAAATGATGGTAGTTTTTTTCCCTTCATCAGGAGCGCAGCAGTTTAATAATGATGGCTCTCACAAGGAGTCGTGTTCTTTATTTGGAACAGCCTGTAGCAGTTTTCTTCTCTTGCATCTTGAAAAGTGCTTCTCCTGTGCCTAGCTATTTCTTCTCTAAAATTCAGTTAACAAATCAGAGGTGGTCATTCAGCTTTATTTAGACAGAAGCATTGAATCAGATGGTGACAACTCAGTGACCTATGTTTCTGAGCTTGTGCTAGAAGGGGCTTTTCTATCTCTGTTTCAAGTAATGGCCTTTTATTAGTAGTTATGGTTGGTGCAGTTGTACACACTGCATATGTGTGTCGGAGCCTGAAGTCCTGATTTAGTGTTACTCGGTAGTTACCTGGGCAAAATGTCCAGCATTTTGTTCTCAATAAAAGTTGAGTAAAGACCCAAGGATTTATGTAGAAGATGTTGTAAATGGAAAGGCACAAGGAAGAAGCTTTTTGCTCAGTGGCTAATTATACAGCTGGGCCTTGCCTGCTGGAGGCGGATGGGTATTTTGAACAATTCGTCTTCTGTCTGAGCCGGGCCTCAGGGGAGAGGGGTACAAGATAAGTCAACCTGGTTGAATGTTTTCCTTAATTGGCTTTAGCAAAACAGAAATATCCGGAGGAAAAATGTCTTGTATTTAGTTTTCATTTGAGGGTTATGAGAGCTTATTTGTGTAAGTCAGAAAAAACTGAAAAAAAAATCATAGGAAATCAATTTATTGTCTTTAAACTTCAAATTGTATTGTTGTTGTTATTTTCTTATTGTAAAGGGGTGAAAGCTTGTTTTCAGGGTGGCTAAAAGTGCAAAATATGTGGGCAGAATATAGCTCCAGAGGACACAGTTTTCAAGAGAGACATCAAAATAAATAGCTGGATCAGTGCAAGACTCAAACCACAGCAGGTTTTCCCCTGTGTTAAAATGTAGACATAATTATGCGTACTGCCTGTCTGCTAATGTTGCTCAGAACACTGCAGACAACCTAATTGTTTTAAAATCAGGAACAACTTTGTGCATCCAGTTATTCTGAGCCGTGAGCCATTTGTTTGAGCTTGAAAGGGAGCACTCGTTCCTGCCGTGTGTTGCCCTTCACGTGGAGAGACATGAGAGGCAGAGGAACCTCTGGGGCTGTCCATCCAGGAGTTGCCTGCCCTGCTGACTTAGCAGCAGAGCTGGGGTTGCTTTCTGCCTCATAGGATCCTAGGGGAGCAATTTCTGCCTTTTCCTCATCTTTTAATGCTGCTCTGCTAGCAGCGGCTCCTGTCTGGGCTGCTGTGTTGTAGCTGAATATCTACAAGCTCTTATCAACCAACAAATCAACCAATGCATTGCTACATGGCTTAGTTCTAATTTGGAGAGCCACCCGGCTGAAAGCAATAGCCAACCCAGCAGTACCTGCCTGACATTTCTGGCAGCTCATTTGTGACGTGTATTGCGTGAGTGTGTTGCACAGTGCACCCTTACTCTTTGCCTACTGGGACAACCCTAATTGTCAATACTAGATGAGACTACTGCTATGTACAGTGTGGCATTTGGTTCAGTGTCTGTCTAATAATCTGCAAGACAGCAACCAGAAAAAAGCATGCTTGTATTTTTTGGGAAGTTAATGTATCATGTTAAAGCTTTCCCTAATCTGTATCAAAGCGGAGGCTATGTGGAATCTTTGCCTTTGCATAGAGCAAGTTTTTGATTCTTTGTGCTAATGCATTCATTCCAATTATTGTAATTCCGTACAGTACTAATTTCTGTAATTGGGAAGAAAAAAAAGGAACAAAAAGAATCTGAAGGGTAATGGATTCATTTGTAATTTTTATGAACCTGAGTATATCCGTTAGCAGAACTTCCCATTGCTTGCAAGGCAGCCGCTTGAGGATGAGACTTACTGGTGCTTCTCTTTTCTAGGAGCATGTCATGCTCTCTCCACAGTATTTTCTTCAAGACCAGCTGTGTAACATGGTAGTGGTGGAGTATTTTCAATTTCTGGTGCCACCGCTTTCTTTAACGTTATTTGAAGCTGCAAGTTCTCCAAGCCTGAGGAGCCAAATTCCTGTTTATCTGTTTAGCGTTCTTTCAGTATTAGATCAGATCCCGTCAGTGTTAATCTAATTTACAGGAGTTTCTATTTTCAATTGAAGCCAAGTCCTGACCCCAGCAATGGAACTCCCACTAACTCCACACTGCCAGTTTATTTACTCCTTGATCTCAATTCCTTTGAGATCTGGAATCCAAGTCACACCTGCTCCATTTACTTAAAAACCCACAATCTTAATGCCTCACTGTAGCCGCTGCTGCTGTGAGAGCCTCGGAGCTGCCTCAGTGCGTGAGGAGCAATCTGGGTTATACAGCCTGCAATGTGCGGTGGGCCTGGAGACGCTGGTGGGGCAGAGGGGGCACTGGGAGCACCTTACTGGTGGCACTGGGTCAGCCCGAGCCCTCTCCCCCGTGAGGCTGAGGGCTGCGGACGGGAGCAGCAGGCTGCCAAGCAGCCAGTGCCTGGGGTCAGTGCAGCGCTGAGCCCTCTGCCAGCGTGCCGGGGCCTGGACTGAGGCAGGCGACTCCGCTTCTGCTTTCTCCTCCATTAAGTAACTCCTCTCTGCTCTGCAGAAGGGGGCTGTGTGGATTTACTGCTTGTAGGAAGGCAAAGCCCTGTAAGCGTCTACGTTTCAGATGCATATCCAAAGCTAAGCTCCCCGCTTTTGAAGGCTTGCCCACCCCTATTAAACACTTCAAGGAGAAATCAAAGCAGCCATCCTCTGTTAATGCAGGCAAGAAATGCTGAGATGCTAGTGCCAGATATTTTGGTGAAAGGCAATAAAGATGTAGGAATAAAAGCCGAAATGATTCTGCGAAGCTGAAAAAGATTAGCTCATGGCGCGTTTGGTCTAGACTGCAGTCTTGAGTTGTTTTAACTAAATTTAAAACATGCTTTTGAGAAGCATGTTGCGTTTTGGCCATGTACAATTGATTCAGGAAAAGGCTAAATTTGTGTAGAGCATGAGCATTAATGGCTATTCTGGAAAGATTTTTGTTTTTATTGTGCTGTATTAGGTTAGAGGAAAGCCTTTGTACATGTTTGTCTTGCTCTTGAAGCTAATAGAGATATATAAGGGTATCGCTTTGGAGAAATAGCACTAAATTAAATGTCATCTTGTGGAAATAATCTGTTTGGTCATATTGATTAAAAGAGGAATTCTTATTTACAATGGAATGTAGTCCCCTTAAGAAGATGTGTTGTGAAATTTAATAGAACATCATTTCTTACATGCAGTTTTTGGAGACTTGAAGTGGAAATGAATGGAAAATTATATTCCTGTTACAGAATTTTGTAGGTTATTATAGTATTTTAGTTAAAACTGCAGCATGTAGGCCCTTCACCACTAAAGAATATAAGATTTCAGGGGAATGTCTGTGGAATCCCCATAGAATCATATAGGAATTTTCATTTATAAACCATTCTCTTTCTGTAATGCATATGGTAATCAAAAGAATGAAAAGGTTCTGTATTACCTGGAAATATTTCAGACAAGAATCTGTTGGAAGTGAAATCTTGGACTCAAGCACTCTAATGAAGTGAATTTGTTTATCACATGACTTATGTTAGAAGGGAGGGAAAGGAAATGTGTCCAAATGTTAAATAGCCATTCAAAGGTTAGTTAAATCATTCATTTCTAGTTCATAGTTCCTCTCTTATAGGGAAAAGAAGAGTTCCTGGTACAATTACATTGTGCTCTAAGTAGAGGACTGCATTGCTCATGGAGGTAAATCATTAATTAACTGGTCATGTCTCACATGACACATGAGAAACAATCAGGGGATCAGGCCTAGCCAGCATGGGTTCATGAAGGGCAGGTCCTGCCTGACCGACCTCATCTACTTCTATGACCAAGTGATCCACCTGGTGGATGAGGAACGGGCTGTGGATGTAGTCTGCCTGGAGTTTAGTAAAGCCTTTGACTCTGGCTCCCACAGTGTTCTCCTGGAGAAGCTGGCAGCCCATGGCTTGGGCAGGTACACTCTGCGATGTGTAAAAAACTGGCTGGATGGCCAGGCCCAGAGAGTGGTGGTGAGTGGAGTTGAATCCAGCTGGTGACTAGTCACGAGTGGTGTTCGCCAGGGGTCAGTATCGGGGCTGGTCCTGTTTAATATCTATATTGATGATCTGGGTGAGGGCACTGAGTGCACCCTCAGTAACTTTGCAGACAACACCAAGTTGGGAGGAAGTGTTGATCTGCCTGAGGGTAGGAAGGCTCT
The DNA here is from genome assembly GCA_013399715.1 of Alectura lathami. Taxonomy (NCBI): domain Eukaryota; kingdom Metazoa; phylum Chordata; class Aves; order Galliformes; family Megapodiidae; genus Alectura; species Alectura lathami. The sequence continues at coordinate 789,352 of VXAV01010314.1, read as the reverse complement.
ACAGAGGGGTCTGGACAGGTTGGATTGATGGGCAGAGGCCAATTGCATGAGGTTCAACAGGACCAAGTGTTGGGTCCTGCATTTTGGTCACAACAACCCCATGCAGTGCTGCAGGCTTGGGGCAGAGTGGCTGGAAGCCTGTGCGGAGGAAGAGGACCTGGGGGTGTTAGCTGATAGCCAACTGAACATGAGCCACCGGTGTGCCCAGGTGACCAAGCAGGCCAACAGCATCCTGGCTTGCATCAGAAATAGTGTGTCCAGCAGGACTAGGGAGATGATCATCCCCCTGTACTTGGCACAGGTGAGGTCACACCTCTAGTACTGCATTCAGTTTGGGGCACCTCACTACATGAAGGACATTGAAGCCCTGGAGCATGTCCAGAGAAGGGCAATGAAGCTGGTGAAGGGCCTGGAGCACAAGGCTTATGGGGAGCGGCTGCGGGAGCTGAGGCTGTTCAGTCTGGAGAAGAGGGGGCTCAGGGGAGACCTCATCGCTCTCTACAACTGCCTGAAAGGAGGCTGTAGTGAGGTGGGGTCGGCCTCTTCTCCCAGTGGAGGATGACAGGATGAGAGGTAATGGCCTCAAGCTGCACCAGGGGAGATTCAGGTTGGGTATTAGTAAAAACTTCTTCTCTGAGAAAGTGGCCAGGCATTGGAACAGGCATCCCAGGGAGGTGGTGGAGTCTGCTTCCCTGGAGATGCTCAAGAAATGTGTAGATGTGGCACTGAGGGACATGGTTTAGTGGGCACAGTGATGTTGGGTTGATGGTTGGACTAGATGATCTTGGAGGTCTTTTCCAACCTTAGTGATTCTGTGATTGTTAAGTGTCTTTAATACAGGCCTACAGATTTCAATGCAGAGCCAAAAGGAAAGTCTAACATTGTAACATAAGGTATGTTTCCAAATCAGATGTATTCTGCCGGTGTTTATGGTTCTCTGTGTGTTTGTATTATGACTTGCAGACCTTACTCCAGGAAAAGGCTTCTTATTTCTGGTGAAAATGTGACATTTTGTTCAGCAGACTTAGTAGTAAGTTAAACACAGTACTGTTACCGTGTTATCACAGTGAGATAGTTCTGAGCTGTGAGGCTTTTTTTTTTCTTTTTCCCAAACAGGATCTATTTTGTATAGTAAATATCATTGATGGTGGTTCTCATGTCTTTAAAATCCTTTAGTATCCAAGAACTGGCAATAAATAAATAAGTAAATAAACTGTATTCATTCCGTGTTGTCATTACTGGGAGACAGGCAATTCAAAGAATGTTTTTCCCTTTATCTACAAGGTTAGTGACACAAAGGAAGCAGGGATACACAAAAAATGCTGCTGGCTGGCTGAAGATGACAGGAACATATCCCACATCCTGCTTGCCTTTGGACATTTAGTGCAAAATAGTGACTCTTCCAGTAAGTTTTTCCTTCTTAGTCCTGAGTGGTCGAGAAATTTTTGTTACAGTATTTTCCCATGGAAAATAGGACATTTTAGTTAATGCAAAACTTTATGCCAAGATGTGCTGACTGCTCAAGATGGACTTTGCAGTCAAAAGGACAAAACCAGACAAAAATGGTCAATTGGATGGATGTGGCCTGGAATTGCTTCTTTTGAGGCGGTGGAGGTACTTATCTGAGAGCTGGGATAACACAGTCCATCTGCTCCACACCAGTGTTCTCCCAGAATCACTAGCACTGGACCCACGCCCTGACAGATCAGTGTGAGAGCAGTTTGATCCAGGCCCATGCTTGCACTTGTGTCAAATGGGCCATCCTATAGCTCACTGAATTTAGACTGGCCTTGAACCAGCTGCAAGACACAACCTTAATCCAGCAGTAAGCTTGGCATACAAAGTTAACTTCTCAAAACTTCTAGAATACGTTTGGCTCAGCAGAGTGTGGTTATTCCAGGTCAGCACATGAGGTTTGGTGGCTTGTGAATTCTGGGGACCCCAGACTCATAGCCCTGCAGGTGAACTCAGTTTCTGCATCTGCAGCTCTCAGCCTGACCAGGCACAGAGCTGTGAATCTGGGTGATCCAGGTCACAAGGAGTGCTGCTAACTGTTGAGTTTCGGGCTATTTGAAGTGACCCAGGTACAAGCTAACATACGCATAGAAATACATTGGTTTTGCAGACTAAAACATTTTTTGAAGTCCAGGTTTAGCCTGGCCCTAAACAGTTCCAGCCTTGGAAGACTTGACATTTTTCATTAAACAGCATCGTTGCCAGCCCACCAGCACCACTTACACTGGAGCTCTCTGGCTGCAGGTGCTGTTTTGGGGCAGAACGAGCCACTTTGGCTGTGCTTGTTTTTGCCATTGCTCCCTTCTGCATCTGACTGCATGACTGTGAGGCAGGAGCAGCCCAAATGGTGTGCCAAGCATGCTTTTTGCAATCAATTGCTCCCCATTAGAGAAGTGTGAGTGTAGCCATTTCACTTTACAGGGATGAACTGCCTTTCAAGCTTTTTTCCCTGCAGCAACAGTCCTGTCTGCGAGCTGCATTTCAGATGGCTTTGGCCTCCACTCTCAGTGTGTTTTGTCTGCTCAGGCTACAGAGCTGGAGCAGCTGTGGCTGAGAGCATGAAAAACGTGTTGTTTGTGGGAACATATGTGTGGGACTGGGGCTTGGAAAGTTGTGGGTGACCTTAAACCAGGAGAGTCAAATGTTTGCTTTCAGCATTTGGATCTGACAGCAGACGGTATCTTTCTGTGGGCTGCACTCCCCTGCTCTCTGAAGGGGCAACAGCAGCCAAGTGTGTACTTAATTTAAGTGATGCATGCAAGGGTTAAATTTGCTTCAGAGGGGCTTGAAAGCAAGGGTTAGTTTTTATGGAGGGAAAGGGAGCCATCTGAACTAAGTGCTGGAAATCAAGAAAGAGGTTTGCAGCCCAGAAAGAGCCTCCGGGGTGAAATGTCAAAGCCAAGTTCATTTTCTGCTCTCAGTATAGTTTTGAGATAATCCCTTTTGCTGCATTAACAGCCCCTGAATGGGGCAGTATTTCTTCCATGCTTTGACAGGCTCCTTCCAGGCAGCCTTTTTCCTAACTGTGTTACGTATGCGTGCATCTATCCGGATTCTTATCTGAGCAGAGATCTGGAGTAACTGCTTTGAGATCAGTGTGTTTACTCCAAGCTTACAAGCACGTGACTGAGATTAAATCAGTCCAAAAAACCACAGACAGCTACTTCACAAGATTTTACATCCCCAAAATAACTGTTGAAGAGTGTGAGGAAGGCATCCTTTATGCATAGTTTCTCACACCTGAGTTTATAGCCCTGCCTGCTGGACTTGTAGTGTGCCTGGTGCATCTCTTTTGTAGCACCCAGCCTGCCCTGCCCACGTGCCCGCGTTCTCTCTGCAGTGGAAAACTGTACTTTGCAAAGTCGCAATTTGGAAAATCCACTCAAATGTGTGAGCAAAACACACCTCGGCTTTCGGGAGCACTTTGCAGCAGTGGTCTCCACGCGCTTCCCAGAGGAGGTGGAATGGTTTCCAGTGCAGACAGGTTGCTGCAGCAGAACATGCCAATAATCTCGGGCTGCAGCACTAACCACAACGTGTCTCCAGTGAGGCATCATCACCAGCAACCAAGTGCAGCAAGCTACTCTTGACTTCTTAATGAAAAACGAGGTGCCTGATCCAAATTGGGAGAGAGGAACAGGGGGGAAGCAAATCAGTAACAGTTTTGGCTGGGGAAAGGAGCCCTAATGGTCAAAGAAAAGGTTGGATTTGTGAGCTAATTACCGGAGAAGTGTTTGCAAATATCAACGATCTGCTGTTTTGGCTCTTGTTTTAATCAGGCTGTATTTGCGGCACACCATGGGAGACGGGGTCTGCATGCCACCTCATTCCCATCTGTTTGTGCCTCCTCTCACTTCGGTTCACGCAGGTGGAACAATATTAACAAATCACAGAAATTATAGATGAAAATGCGTCATTGCACAGCTCCCTGTGTGCGATCTGCCAGAAACATGTAAATGGTGCACAGCGTTTGCCTACCAAGTGCAGCTCTGCTCTCACTGTAATTCAGGACACGACTAGGCTACCACTTTAGTACCACAGGAGTTCAAAACATGCAGAGTTATGAAGCCTGTGCCAAGGAGGAACCTCTTGTGTGAGCTTTCCCACAGCATCGTTGAATTTCTGAAGCCACAGGTTCATCCTTAGTAAGTGTTCTCATTGTGAGTCCATGGAGAAACTGTTACCATGTTACCTGTTCCTCAGGCCTTGCCTTGACCCCAGGGCTAAGCTGTCATGAACTTTTCACAGTGGGGGAAAGTTGCTGTAGCAAGCTGTTGCCTACCCTAGAGAAGAGGAATAAAAATAAATAAATAAAAAAGATTAGTGGTTTTACAATAATCCAGTGGAAAATGGACTTAAAAAAAATAATAGTGGTTTGGGGATTTTGCTTGTTTTCCATTGTTTTCCTTTGGCAACAAAGTGTATTAGAAAAATACTTGCATGACAGGAGATGACAATGCCAGGAGAAAAGTCCTTAGAAGAGAATTGGCCCCCTCTCCTCCCTAGTAAATGCTGCAGTTAACAAAAAGAAAACCCACAAAACAAATCAAACAGCCATAGATGCACATGCAGATAGCTATGAAGATGTCTCGAGGTAGTACTTCAAGATGCTTTTTTTTCCGGTAGGAAATGGTTCTTTGATGAAAGGTGCTTTTGAGGCTTCATTTTTTTCCTTAAATTCATGTGAGTAAAATCTGATTTCCCAGTGAGCCAGCACTAATTTTTGGAACGGGGTTGAGTCCCCTGGCACTCTGAGAAGGGAAGAGCTGGTGTATTTGAAGTGCTTTGTGTGTCTGCAGGTGTTGGCAGTGTCATGGCAGCATTCACCACGTAGCAAGTGTCTTAGAGTCACGTGGCAGGTTACTTTTATCAGGTGTGTGCAGGGTCACCTGTACGTGGTCTTCCCACCACTGCACCTGTGCCTCGCCTGCCACCAACTTGCTCAAACTCACAGGATGAGTGGTCCTGGGCTGTTCAGATCCAGCAGCTGCCAGAGCATACTGCTGTGCAGCAGCTCCGTCATAGCAGGCTTGGTGCTTTGCTGTTGCCAGACTTCATGGTCTCTGTACTAAAGTTAATTTCAGTACAAGGATTTTTTTATTCTAGTGAAAGAAGTAGGTTGTAGAGTAAGAGGAATTACACATCTGTGGGAAAACGAAATGGTAGTAATATTTTTTTTTTTTGGGGGGGGGGATGTGTAAGACATTGATGTGGACACTTTTTTGTTCTGTTTAGAGCAGACTCCTGGGTCTGGAGGAGGGGTCTCGATTTGCCACAATTCCACCATCATTATTTGGTCTTAAGGTAGAAGTAGCAAGAGGTGCAAAAAGTGCCAAGGTTAATTGGTTTGGGGATATTGCAGACAGTGGTTTTGTAAACCATTTGTGGCATGGCAATCACAAATGTAAATGTTTTCCTGGCAGCAAAGGACGTGTGAGTGCTTTCTGTACTTCAGAGTCCTTGGTCTGCTAAAGACCTGCAGCCAGGAAGGTTCCATCCACCCTCAGCCAGCAGACGGGATGGAAACTACCATGTCATGGAAAAAGCTGTGCAGAGATGCAGCTATGCCTGCTGTCTGCACTGAAGGGTCCCTGACGAGGCAATGCATGCACATTGTCCCCACCCTATCCTTGATGATCCGAGACAGGGAATTGTCTGAAGCTTTAAACCAAACTTACCAGATTCTGAAAATAGAAGTGTTTACCTACTTTACCTATCTCTGTCCAAGTGTAATCTGAGCTTTGGCTGTGCCCTGTGTAGCATCACTCCTTTAACCCTACCCTCAGCAGCTTTGCAGATTGGGGTTCTGGTGTGTCGGCTCCACGATATCCCCTGGAAGCAGCAGTTTCCCAGTACCTGTGCAGGCTGCAGTGCAGTGCTGGCAGCGCTGCTAGGGCTGAAATTCCCAGCAGCTGGGGCAGGGTTTGATATAAATACCAAGACATTGACGTTTGTGTATTTTGTTTTCTGGACGTACTCACCGTTCTGTTTGGAAAAGGCTGTTCTTAAAATTGTGAAGGTGTAGGGAACATCCTTTGAAAACAGCTTTGTGCTAAAGCAATTAAGTAATGTTTATGTCAGATAATTAATTCCAAGGGAAGGATTAAATTGCTAAAAGGCTAAAAAACAGTGAAAACAGTCTGCAGGTTTTTGAGGCATTTCTCATTAGAAAGGGAGGGCTTATGACTGAGATCAGGTTTACAGAGGCTTTAAAGGAGAGTTCAGCAGCTATAAAGGCTGGGTTGTTTGGCACCAGCATCTCGGTTTGTGGCTCTAAATGTCTGCTTGCAATTAATGTAGGTGCAATAAACATATGTGTGCAAAAGAATTCATGGAAAAAAACGAGCAAGTGCTGTAAGAAATGTGTTTCAGCAAAATGCAAACATAATTAAATGAAAATAAATACTGACAACCGCTTCTGAAAAATAGGAAAACTCTAATCTAATGCAAAAGTTTTGAATGATCACTAGACCTGTTGTTTTCTCCAGATTTGTCCCTGTGTCTGTACCTCTCTCAGTGTCCTATATGACATTTGTACCCTGCCAGAGGCAGCACCTGGTGCAGATCAGTGCACAGCAGAGGCAGTATGTACTGATCAGCAGGTAAAAGCTTGCTTGGTAAGAGCAAGAATTGTTGTCCCTCTCCCTGTAGCATTTTAGATGTGTGGAGCGCTAGGCCTAGCCCCTCAGGGGGCAGAGGCACTGCAGAGGAGCAATGTTCCCAGCACCTCAAAGATGGGACATCTTTCCTTTTCTGATAGACTTTTGCCATATTGTGTGCTTTCTTGCGGTGTTACCTCTGACTGGGGAGTTAACGTTCTTTGTTTTAATTCCCTTGTCTCACTGGAAGCTGCTTGGGCCTCCCTCTAGGTAGATAGAGCCCACAAAGCATGCCGAGAAGTGGGAAGGCTGCTCCCTTGCCTCAGTGCATCCATGGTGCCCAGGCATTATTCCAGATCCTTCTGCTCCCTTTTCTTCAGTGGGAGCTGCCAGGGCTAAGACAGCTTTTAAGCTTGAAGATAAATTTTTATCTAGTGAGAGTGTGTCGAGCTGTAGCCCAATATGTAGTACTTTGCATTAAATAGTTACAGATAAGCTAATGAAATTCCTCAGGCAATAGAAACTGAAGTTCCTTCGTAAAGATGCCAAGCAAAATTAGCGGTATACAAAGGACGGCAACTGAAAGCACTCAATTTCCAGCTCAGAGGGGGTCGCTGGAAGAATGGACACCATTTAAATTAAGCAATAAATAATTTCTGAATTAGTTTAAGGCTATACAGTTCAAAATGTGGTTCCCTTCGCCTCTGCTGTGGCTATCTCATAGGGATGCATGGATCAAGCAAAAAGCTTCATTGTTGGCACTGCTCCCTTCACGGTTGTTAATGCAGTTAGTTTCCAGGATTTAAAATACTAAAAAATTACACAGCTGAAGTACGAGGGCTCCTGCTTTTTGGGGTGGCCTCTGGCACTCCTTCCTGCCATGCCTTGGGCAAAACCCTCACACCCCCCCCCCCAGTTTCACCACGTGCAGACCAGTGTTAATAGCGACCACCAGTGGGGTTGTTCAGAGCGCTCGCTGTGCCATAACGCCTTCACTTGCAAGCGTTACTATTAGCACATTATGTTTCCCTAGCTTTCTGTTCGGAAAGGCAGCTGCCTTCCACAGAGCGGTGCAAGCTGCCATTACGCTGTGTGATATTATGTACGCTGCTATGCTTCTGGCATCTGGGGCTGTCATTTAGATTAATTTGGAAATTATGTAGTGACTTGAGGAAAAACACTGCTGAATTTGAGTTTGTTATACTGGAAAATACAATTAGTCAAAAAAACTGTAATTGTGTAATAGATGCAATACTGCATGGAGTTGCGTATCAGCTGGAGTAGTGGGATGTAACTGTTTGTACTTTCTCTGTTTTTCCTTTGTTTTCCAGTATGGGGTACTGCATCCTGTTTGTCCATGGTCTAAAAAAGCTGTCAACGTGGTTAAATAAGTGGAGAATTACTGTTCTGACTCTCTTTGCTTTACTGCTGCTGCTGTTCTCCTGGAAGACCGTGAAACAGAATGAAATCTGGCTCTCCAGAGAGTCCCTTTTCAGGTATGAACAACGATGGGAAAATACTTGCATTTTGATATTGTTTAAAATAAGTTGTGTTTGTTTGTTACGTGGAATAAATAGTTTGCTTTAGCACAAGGACTAGTCCTGCTCTTAATGCACTGGTGTGATTAATATTTTGATTATTATCCATTAAAAAAACCCAACACCACCACCTACTTCCTGTTTTCTGGCAACTGTGCAAAAACTGGTGTCAGCACTTTATATGCACATGCACAAACTTCGGTTCTGGCAATAGCATTTTTGAGACTTTTTTTTAAAATAATTTCAGTGCTGTAGATTTACCAATAATGTAATGCTTTCCTTTTTGAAGATGTAGCAGAATGTTGTTGCAACTCCACAAAACACCATAGTAACGCTATTGAATATATTGAATTTTCTTCGGCAGTGTTCTTAATGACGAAAATGAAATGCAACAAAGTGCCAAACTTAATGTACCATATTTCATTTTATTTGATTACTCTTTGCCAAACAGCTCTCTTTACAACCTCATTTATATATTTTTCTGCATTGAAACAGACTGTTTCATTTTGTGTTTTGCTAGGAAATGTATTGCATTTGCCTCCAGCTGCTTTCAGCAGTTGTCTAATTGTGAGGTAATTGTGGAAACGCAGGTGATTTGCACACTGGTTGCTTAGCTTTATTTTCTGACTTATTGGCCAGAGCAAAGTTTAATTTACTCGGCACTGAAGAGCACGAAATTAGTTTTTATGTGTACCCTTCAGACTTAGGAGACACTCTTGAAGTGGTTGGAGCTCTGTTAGTGGGATTTTAATTTAAATTTGGAGTAGAGTTTTCTTCACTCCAGCATGATTTCTTGCCCATCTCCCTGAACCTCTGTTTGCTGTTCAAGCAGCAGCAGCCATGGTGACCAGTCTTGGCTCTCGCAGCTCTGTGCTAAGTGTGGTTCCAGACCAGAACATTTTGGTTAGTGGTGGCCACTCGCAGGAAAGCCAGAGAGCTTCCCAAGTTGGGTGGCTCTCTTGTTGAAAGAGGAGTGGGGGTGGGAAGCCGGCAATTCCATATGTTGTGTTTCAGGCATCACCTGGTGTCATGTTGCTTAGAGCTGTGATGGCCTGTGTTTATGAGAGATGACGTCAAACTGGAGTGGATGAGGGGAGGGCATCTCCCACTGAGGAGCCCCCTCAGGGTGATACGGTGTGCCACGGGGTCTGTTGCGGAGGAGACGTAACCCCTAAGGTGGTATCTACTTCACTGGATACAGATAGGCTTGTGTCAGTCCTGCCTCAATTCAGAGCAGGGTGGCCAGATCAAATCCAGAAACCACACCACTGCTTTGGTGCAGCACTGAGCCATGAGCGTGCACACCATGCCCTGAGGTAAGGAACTGCTGTTGCCCAGGGCAGTATGCTGGGCTTGGTGGCTTGAGTCAGGCCGTCTTGCTCATCAGCTTGGGTCTTTTGGGGACAATTCTAGGAGAGAGCTCTGCTCTGGGCTTTTGAGAAGAGGGCAAGATGTAGGCGTACTCCTGCTGTGTCACCTGGTGTTGTGGCCTGCCTCTGAAAGCAATCAGCAGCAGATGCCTATAAAAGCAATGTAAGAATAGGACCGGCAGCAGTGATGCTTCTCTCAGTCCTTCCCTAGCTTGCACTAATCTCCAGTTGAAGACTTCCTGAGTCAGGAGTCAAATACTTTTTTTGCATTTAACAGCCACTGATGGACTTTTCTTCTGTTAATGTCTCTGGCTGCTTTTTCAAATCTATTTATAGTTTTGGCTTCCACAGCATCCTGTGCGCTGGGCTGCATCATTAAATCACCCAATGTGCACAAGACGACTTCTGCCTGATCATCGTTCTTGGTGTCCCCTAGTCCTGGTGTTTTGGAGTAACCTGGAGCAGGGAGTAACCCATCAGCTCGACACTTTTCCTGTGCCTTTCATGCCTTTACAGCCCAGCCTCTCCCCAGGACCCTCACCCAGAGCTGCCTGTTTTTGTGTGCTGGAGTCTTCTGTTTTTGAACTCTCCTCACATGAAGGCTGTTCTGCTTCCATAGCAGTGGTTTCTGACCCTTCTTGTCACTATTTCCTGGATGCTTTCAAACTCTAACCTGGCCTTTAGAGAAGGAGACCTGAATGGCGTTAACCGTTCAGGAGACATACAGCACAGTGGCATAGGGCTCTGGTTGTTGCTCTCTATTCCTTTCCTATTAATTCCTAATTTTCCACTTGCCTTTTCTGGCCACATCTAAGCACTGACTGACATTTTCACAGCACTGTCCATATGAGCCCCAAGATACCTGTTATGAGTGGAAATGTTTGATTTATGGACATCAATCTAAACTTGTGCCTGTACCAGAACTGCATTTCATCTCCCACTTTCTTGCCCAGCCTTCAATACTGAGAGGTCCTTCTGCAACATTTTGTAGTTAGCTTGAATTCCTTCAATGTGATTCATGTCATTGTCATCAGCAATCATGCTGCCACCTCATTTGCTCCCTTTTTCAGATTCTTTGTGAACACGTGAAACAGCTTAAGTGCCAGTGTGTGTCTCTTGGGAACCCTGCTTGCAGTCTTCTCCAGTTATAAAAACTGTTCACATACTTGTGCTCTTTACTTGCTGTCTTTCAAGTAGGCATTGATTCACAGGAGGACCTTCCCTCTCATTGCATGGTGCCTTTAAGAAACTGGAAATCTTTAGTGAGGGATTTTATCAAAAGCCTTTTTGAGCATCCAAGTGCACAACATTGACATGTGATTGCAACTGACTGAGCTGTTTTTGGGCTTTCATAAAAGCGTTCAATGGCTTTAGTACCACATGCCTGTTGAGTCCGTCAAAGAACAACAGATCTATTCACCTAACTTCTTTTTGCAAAATACAAGGTTAATTCTTCCCTGTTGGATTGTAGCTATCCAGAAGATTGCTAGACTTGGTTTTATTACAGTTTCTCCCAAATTACTAGAACAGGAAATCAGACTTGCTGGTCTGTTGCTCCCCATATCCTTTGTCTGCAGGCAGTTGACATGTTCGTCACCTCCCGTTTCTCCATGCTGAGGCTCATTTAGATGGTAGGTTACATACTGCAGCTAACAGCAGCTTCACGTTTGATTTCCTTTGGATGCATGCTACCAGGCCCTACGGATTTGTAAGCGTCCTTGGTGTTGATTTGTCTCAAAGCTTCTCTTAGTGCCACTTTAGTTTCAGACAATGCTTTGGGCTTGCCCCTGTAAGGAAGGGCTCTGGTGTGGGAATGTCCTTCAGTTCCCCTGAGTGAGCTTTTCTGCTGTGGCCTTTTCATTTTCAGGCATTACTTCTAGACCTCCATCATATATTGGCCTTAGGGGATCTTTGGCAGGTTTCGTGTATCTGATGTGTTTCATTACTAGCTTTGATGTCTTTAGCAAGTTTTTCCTTAAATCTCTTTTGGTCTGCTTAATTATGGTTTATGTTGAACTGGCTGAAGTTTATACTCTTTTTACCTCTTTAGCCATGAAGTTCACTTTTTAAATGGGTGTTTTTAATTTCTGGCAGCCTTCTTTATTATGTTATTTAATCATGTTGGCCTCCTGTTGTCTTTTTAAGATCATCTTTGATAGATGTTACACATCTATTGAGAGTCTATAATACAGTAGAGTGGAAAGAAATGCAAAAGAAGAACAGAATAGCAAGAAGATTATTTCATTCCAGCAGTGGGAGCTCTCCTCTTTGGGGCAGAAGGAGGAGGCTGTTTATGGGATAATGTGGAGAGGAGGGAAGGAGGGAGAAGTGAATGGAGGCATGTGCAACAGCAATAAATTAGAAGGGACAGAGCAGGAGGAGATAAGAAGCAGTAAAGCAGTATGAGAGAAAATAATAAGAAACAGGGCAAATCTATAGATGGGGGAAAGGAGACATAAATCAACCTGCTTGGTGAACTGAGTGTTTGTTGATTTTTTTAAAGCAGGATGTGCTGAGCGGATCTTAATTCCCATTCTTAATTCTCCATTCTTCTTCTTCCTCCACTTGCTGCTTTGATTAATTTTGATTAATTACTGATTTTTCCCTCCTCTTATTTTTTTCCCTTCACCTCTACTTTCAATTCCTCCATTTGCTTAGATGTGTTTCTTCAGCATCAGTCTGTCTCGATTCCCTTGGCTCTGTTCAACACGCGTTGTCTACACTTTTCCCCCCAGGAGATGCAGTTGTATACTCATCGTGTTATCAGTTTTGTGCTTTGCACTCCACCTTGTTCCATTGTCAAGGCTTGCCCTGCTTTGACACAGTGCTGCTAGCATCAGCATGGTCATCCTCCCTGCTGCTAATGGTCTGCTGTGACTCTCAGACTCCAAAGGTCCAAGTCTGGTGGATGCAAAATCCCTCTGGATCCTGGCTTTCTTAGTGTGGGAGAGGGTGATACCATCTGAGGAAATGATGCATCCACACACTGGTGCACAAGCGTGCGTGCAAGGACTAAGTGAGAAGCAAATGAGCCACAAGTATCAAAAGTGGCCAAAGATATAGATGTAACTATTTGAAGCATTCCAGTAAAGCTCTAGAAGGCTCAAGCAGTTTGGCTGTATTGGCAGGTGAACAAGGAGAGCTTATTTGTTAAATATTTGGGGAACTGCCTTACAGAGTGAACGCACAGGCCAGGAGGTCAGGCTCCAGCTGTGGTTAGTGGTGATGCCTCGATCCAGGGAGAGCGAGGCAAGGGCTGTGGGCTAACCCCTGTATCGGCTGTACCGACCTTCTCAAGGTTTGTGAAGCTGCCACGTGTCCTATTGCTCCTGGCAAGCATTTGCGTGCACAGCCCACATCTGTGACAGCGTCTGGAAGTGCAGTTGTAGCCAGAAAGGAACTGTATGAAAGTGGCTTCATTAGTCAGCAGTTCTCCCTCCCAAGGTCTGCTGACCTCAGTAATGTGCAAAAAAACTCTCAACTTAAAACAAACCAAACCAAACAAACAAAAAAAGAAACAGGAAAACAGCACCAACCACCAACCCCAAAGGGTGATCTTTACTGCTGTGTGCTTTTGTTAATTCTGTGAAAGCCAGTCCAGCTGAGAAGAGCAACTCTCACTGTATTTTGTGCATCTTCTGTAGAATGTTTTAAAGAGGCCTGTGCCGATATTTGTGAAAATCAATACAAGGCTTTGAGGCCAGGGAAAGCAGCTGTCTGGGTCATCCAGAGAACAGTTTGCCGTAGAGAACCTTTATTGGTGACAATGATTCCCAAAGCAGAGGAGATCGCATTGCTTTCCCAAAGCTCCTGCTGAGGCAGGAGAGGCCTCATTTCCTTGCAAACTGGGCACTTTTCATATGGAAATCAGCGAAGATCAATGAACTCTCTTGCCCTGCAGTTTGCAGAGAGGGACAAGCACTGAGGAAAACAACAGAGAGAATCACAGGAGACTTTTGCTAGCTCAATGGGATTTTGGTTTGAGGTTGGAAGCGGCAGTGGTATTTTGTGCCTCTGCATTATGACTAACAGGCTGTCTCCTTTCCATGGGGAGGAAGCCTTACGTAAAATTGCTTGCCTATTGTTTATGTTCCGTTTATGTCACTCACTGCTGTCCTAGAAGTCAGAAAGGAAGGAAATCCTCCTGAGAAGTGACGCTGGATCTCAATGGACCTGTTTCTGGCTAGCTGGAGAACGGTGCCATAGGTTTTGTGCTGGGCTGGGGAGGAGGGAAATAGGAGAATTTGGAAAAGCAAGTTGGAAAAAGAAATTGAAATTGTAAGAGACTGGGGGCTTGCAGGAAGCAGAAATGGAAAGCCATTGTGTTCTGCTTTGTTATTTATACTCCACCCTTTCCCGCTTGGCTTTCATTTTGGACATTATTGTTTCCTCTGTAATGAGCAAACAGTGTTCTCAGCTGGTCAAGAACCAATTAGCAGAAGTGTTTGCCTAAACTCCAAAAAATCCACTCCACATCCAGCCGCGGTGTTTGCTACTGCTGCTGACAGCGCGAAGACGCCAAGCAGTTAGCCCCAGTCATTGCTGTGTGCATTTGCGAAACCAAACACCCCCCTCCCCTCCCACATAAGAAGAATAAATAGGTCAGGGAGTGTGAGTGGTGTGATGCAGAAGCGAGCATCATAAAAACCCAAGCCCAAACCAGTTTCTGTCTTTCCTCTGTCAACCCCACCCCCAGCAGAAACACACATACGAAAAAGCTTTATTAGTGACATTTTAATAAATGGGACCAGCAGGATTAATAATAAATTCTATTTAAAGGGAAACAGCCCAGAATTAAAATATTTAAACATGTGCATCTCACTGTTAAAACTGTATCGGGTTAGAACTGCAGTACTTCTGCATATGTGATATACTTGCCACGGGTAACTCAGTGTGTTCTGTTTCAGCAGGGGCTATAACAGAGCCAACAACTCACTGCATAGCTCTGAGACAGTAACAGCATTGAGTCTGCGTCTCTGCCTGTAATGCTGTCACTGATGTAATTCAGCCCTCTGTATAAGAATTAATATTCCAGTAATGCCCAGAGGTTGTAAGTGTGTAGTTAATAGCTCCCAAGGCCAATGGAAATTAACACAGCTGTAGCAGTCACACATTACTTGCTGCTGGTGCAGTATATCTTTGTGAAAACTAATATAGAAAACCATTCTCTTAAGAATAGCATCAATTAACTGATTTAATTCAGTGATTAGTCACAAAATGTCTTATTCCTGTAGTGCTCCCAGTAAGTAATTTGGAAGTACCTGATGATTAGGAAGCCAACTGCAAGGTGTATTTTTGATTTCTGTAGGCAAACTGTGGCTGTGTTGTGCTGAACTCCATGTGGCGGCTGTGGGCGAACCTTTGGAGGCTCTCGCAAGTAGACATTAGCGATGCTTGATACCACTGGCTGCAGATAACCAAAAAGACAGCATGTTTGCCACTACGATTCTCTAGCCCTGTTTTACAATGAAATTCCTTACAGAGCATTTGGGCAGCTGTGGGTATGTTCTCCCAGCACTGAGGCTGGTGCAGCCTCATATTTTCATGGTTAACTTCATTGCCCACTCACAGTGGGCAGAGACACACAAGGCAGAGCAAAAAGGCTTGGGAATGTCCTAATTCCCTCATTTCCTACCTGGGGTAGGAAGCTCAGAGCTGATGGGAGGAAAAAAGACAGCAGCTGGCAGGAATCTGCTTGTGAGCAAGGAACAGTGCTTTTTCTGAACAGATTAATCCATCTTTATTTCCCATTACCTCAGAGAGTCCCTATTTATGTGCTGGAAAGAATTCTCCTGTTAAACAGTGTTTCGATTTCTCTGGGTTCTTGCAGGGGAAATGTTTCCATGGTGTATGTGCTCCTGAGATTTCTTTCTATCTATAACCTCAGAACAGCATTTCCTCTGGCTCTGTGAGGTGTACCTTGCTTTATGTGTTCTCAGTTAAGTAAATAAGCATCTGCTTGCTCTTCTCCTTTTGTCTTTGTGCCCTCATTATTAGTTCCAAATGTTCAGTCTCATCTGTGTGGCAAGGAGGACGAAGGGGAGGGATGGGTTGGCTGTGCAGCCACATGTCCACGGTCATATATTGTAACTCAAGAGAGTATGACTTCCCAGCTAAGGGCAAGAGTCCCGTTAGCCCTCCCCTCCTGGCTGTACGCTGCTCAGTGCTGTGCCGCTTATATGTGCTGTGCTCTGAGTATGCTGCGCATCCCCTCTAGTGGCTGATGCCTATGGAAAACATGTCTTCTTTCTGGTACCTCCAGCTGACAGATTGATACCAAGGTTTTCATAGGGCGCTTTGTGGCACTGGAGTTTAAGCAGGGCTGGAGATGAGGGAGCCTGTTACAGCTATATTATAGAAAGTACTGCATACTTTCCCTCTAGTATTAGACTTTAGGGTCTTTCAATTTAAACATGTTATATTTTGAAATACCACTGTAACTGGCCATGGGGAATGTTGCCATGTTGGTGCTAACATCATCTTGCTTCTGTTTCCCCTTGCAGCTCAGGAGTGAAGACTCTGCCCCACAATGCCAAGGTGCACTACAACTATGCCAATTTTTTGAAGGACCAGGGCCGTAACACTGAAGCGATCTACCACTACAAAACTGCTCTCAAGTAAGTTCCCTGAAGTCCTGGCTATGACTGGGCTGTGCGGTGCAGACCTGCCAGTAGAGCATTGCTTCCCATCAAAGGCTGCGTGCTTCTTGCTCCCCAGCTCCCTCCCTGGGGGCAGCTCAGCTTTTGGAGGTTGGGAAAGTTCCTTGGCTAGGCGTTTGTGTGTCATTAAAAGAGAGAGCCTGGCTTCCCTCCAGCTCCGTGTGTGTTTGTGTGTACACTTCAATATGAGATATAAATGTTACCATAGCTACACATTGAGCAATGAGGTGTCATTTACTTGGCTGAATGTATGCTGGTAAGCAGGAGGTAGTTGTCATAAATGCATTTTCACGTTGCTGGGCCATTTATCTTAGTAAATTGTTAATGGTGCATGCCTGAAAAATGCCAGTGCTGTAGCCATCTGAAGTAGAGCAATAATAATAGTACTTACTGCTTGTATTGAGGGTCCTGTCTGCAAAACTTTGCATGAACACCAAACTAATTGGTGCTGACAATGCTCCTGTGCAGCAGCAGGGTAAATATCATTACCGTAGTTCTGCAAAGGGGGCAGCTGAAGCAGGAAGGTGAACTGCCTTGCCTCTAGATGGATGCTAAATCTGGGCCAAGGGCAGGACCATAATAAGCAGCATCTCCTGGCCTAGGCCATGCATGTAGTAGGTCCTGGGATATCTCTGCAGTGTGCTCCTGATAGTGCATGGAGAGGGGTAGCTCCCTGCAAGCAGCATCCCTGCTTGCTGCACCACAGGGGCTGGTCACCTGGGGCATTGGGTGCTCCCTGCTGCCCTCTGCTTCTGGGAGAAGGGACTAACCTCTTGAGAAGGAATACAGGTAAAGAGGGGGTGGCAAGGGAAAGCAATGATGGAGGGGGCAGATAACGCTACCAGGAAAGAAGGCATGTGTGGAAAGGGCAGACAAAGAGAGGAGTGGCTCTGCCAGCAAGAACAGAGCTCACCGCAAAAGGGCACGTCAAGAGGTACAAGAAATATTCTTTCCTGACATGTGGTGTGGGAGGAAAATCCAGAAATTACATCGATGTTTTGTCTTCCTGACAGCTGACGGGGTTATACCAAAACACTCAGGGGATTCTAACCTACCCAGGTAAGCTGGGATGACACAATGCCATTGTCACTGAGGGCAGAGTGAAACTGGATGAAGATGATTTTTAGCTTTTTGAGTAGCATCCTGTTCTCTTCTACCATGCTGGAGATTTAGGAAGTCATTTAGGAAAGCCTCCATCCTATTTTTTAACATTTCCAGGAATGGAAAATCTAGCACAACCATCAATAAATTGTACTGAAGGTTAATTACCCTGTCTGTTGAGAATGTCCTCCTTTATTTTTAGTCAGATTTATTTAACATCAGCTTCCAGTCATTGGATTTGTTTACACTTTTAAATGCCACACTGAAGAGCCCATTATCAGAGTCTTTTTTCCATAGAGTGATCAGTTCCTCCCTTAACCCACTGCTTGGTACAACAAATGAATGTAGATGCTGGCATTTTCAGTATTATGCTAGTTTCTGTGGTCACTTAATCACTCCTGTAACTATTCTTCAGGTTCCCNAAAAAAAAAAAAAAAAAAAAGAGAGCAACTAGCAAATATATACCAAACCCTGCATTGAGCTTGCTAGTACAGAGAGTAACACCTCTGCTTTCTGTTCCTGCCATCATTGCCTCTGCTTGTGTAAATGGGATTTGCTGACAAAAGATTTTGTTCCTCTCTGACTCAGCAGCACCTATTTATTATAATTATAATGCTGTCTTCTGCTCTGCAGTATTCCAGTTATGAAAGAGTCTGTTTTGAGAATTGACTGCAACCATTTCCTCAGCTTCATTAGTAGCACAGTGTGTGCTGATGGTATTGTTTATAGAGCTTCTGAGACCTAGTCAGGCCTTGGAGCCACACAGTAGCACTTCCCCTGGTACCCAGTGCCTCACTAGTGCTCTGGTTGCTTCAGTAATTTCAAGATTATTTGGTGCTTCTCAAAAGCCATCCCCTGTCCCCACCTTGCACACTCGCTGTCTGACCTAGCAAGGCCTGCAGCGCAAGCCTGGAGTCTCTCATTGGGAGCTGTGCTCCTTGCTCACACCACCTCCAGCTCTCTGCACTTACACTTTCCTTATTTTTACTCCCTCTCCCCAACCCCGTCACTGGGCATTTGAGGATGTACAATAGGCAATAGAAGGGTGTGATTAAGGAGTGTGGTACATTTTCACGTGGAGAATTACGTTCCACATTTTGCCCTCAGACATGGTCCTTCTGAAGTGTCTGGATGTTGTCTGTAGGCCTCACAGAGCTTGCTGGCGTGCCCGTGGTGGTGGCTATGCTGGAGCAGTAGAGAAGGGAATGGATGTGGAACAGACAATGTGACGGTGGATACTCTAGACAGGTATCACAGGAACGAACAGATTTAATGTCCAAACTGTTTTATGTGTCCGCACAGACTCCAGCTTTGCAATCACTGCCCTGAGTGTAGCCCAATCACTCTACAATTAGAAAGAAGGAAGCTAGCAGCTGTACTGTCCTGACCAGGTTTTGATGATTCAGAGTGCTTTTGGCCTGACCTGAAAACGAATGAGCAGCTGGGGAGCTGGGGCAGCACTCAGTCCATGAATTTCCTCATCAGTGAGCACTCACATCAGCAGCTCAGGTGCTAATGCTGCCAGAGTCTCTCATATCCCCCTAGGTGCCCCCTCGCCAGGTGTCTGCTCTCTGAGTGAGTCCAGTTGGATTCACGCTCCCTGGAAATCAGAATACAGCCTGGTCAAGAGGCTTAACAATCCAGAAGCAGCTCCGTCAGAAGGATGGGAGATGAGAATATCATGTGTGCTTAGCAGTGGGCAGATCGATAGGGAATTAATAAGGAAACAGAGTCAAGAGAGAAGCAGTCTGCTGCCACTGCCACCCAGCAGCTTCTGGGAGATAGGTGAGGGAGCAGCACTGCCTGTAGCAGCTCTGTCTGAGGCACGAGGTTGATGGCTCATTAATCATTCCAGCTTGCTCCCGGAGCTTGTGCCAAACTGCAGTGTAGGTTTGCTTGATCTCTGGTGAGTGAGTTTAAGTGTTTGCTAAACAAAAGTGATCTTGTCATTACGCACTTGGCTGTTCTAACTGCTTGCAATTACCATTCCACCAACGTAACAATGCGTTTCACTTGCTGCTTCGCTGCCAGAAGTGTCAGCTGCCACGTCGCTGTGTAGTGAGGCGACCTATTGCTCCCGTGCTGTAGGCAGGTGATACAGCTATAGCTGTGTGTAAAGACGTTGAAGTGCACATAGGTTACGTAGGGAAATAATAGCATTTGGGACTAAATCCCAGGAAACTCAATCCCATTCCTGCTTTCAAAGGCATTTTGCAGGCAGGGTCCTCTGCTGCCAAGTGTTGGTGTTATCTCTATTAACTTCAGCTAAATGGTGGAGGGGGAAGAATGTGTTTTCTCTGACAGTGAAACTGCAGGGCAGGTTTCCAAGGTAAACTTGGCAATTGATCCCATCAGCCACCTCCTGATACACCACTGAAGTTTGAGACTTGTTGCAGGTGGCCCCTCAAAGACCTCACCCCAGCTGGGCAGCCAGTGTTGCGATGTCCTGACGTAGCTGGATTTAGATAATTGGTGCAATCCAATTATCCTGCCCAAGAGCGAAGGAGCAGACTGAAATGATAGGCAAAAAACCAGCATCATCAGTGGGTGTGGAGAGAAGGAGAATGAAAAGAAGAAAGTTTTGTGTGTGTAGGAAAAGCTCCTCCTGTATGTCGGGTTGATGGGAGGTAAATGGAAGCACAACCCTTTGGAGCTGCAAAATGAGTTACCTATAAAGCAGATTTTACCAACAGCTGGCAATCTGCAATTGTAGCAATGGCTTGTAAAGCATTTAGCTTACCTTCAGTAAAACAATAAAAACACACTGCTGGGTTTGACTGCTTTGGTGGTTTGCCTGACATATGGTAGTGACCCCAGGAGTTGCTTGATTTTTTTTTTCTGCAAAAAGCAAAAGCCAGAAATACTCTGCCTGAGATGGAGTTGACCATAGCTACCCTGAAAATTCTGGCTGCTGCTTCTGCTGCACATTCGCTGCTGTTGCTAGGAATTTTTGAGATCTCTCGTTGTTGGAGATCAAATATCACTAGTCTTATCTGGAATAAAACTTGTTTCACAACTCTCATGTTTGTGAGTGAGAATACAAGGTCGTGCAGCCTCACGCAAGTATGAAGAATATCTATGATGTGCTAATGAAGACATTTTCGCTGTTGTTGATGGTTACCAAGCTTTTCTCCTGCGTCTTCCCCAACCTCATTTACTTGATGTTGCTCTTGAGACTATTTTATCACTCTGCAGAATGTACATGAGCTGACATAACCGAAGAGCTTAAAACCCATCTGACCACCATTCCTTATGTCTTTAATAACCCTTCTAACAACGGAGAGGAAAAAAAAATCACCTTGCCTGCCACAATTGAACTCATTCAAAATCTAATTCCCCTAAGCAGCTCCATCTTACCTCCTGCGTTTCCGTGACCAGCATGGCAGAGTACAGCTCATAGGCATGCCGTGTTTGCTACCAGGGACCTGCTTCCCATGGATCTCTCATCAGTGTGAGCAGCAGCATGTGGGGCTGAAGGAAGTGGCTGGATTTCTTGGGTGCCTAAACATGCTGATAATAATCCAGTGGTGTCCAAGCTACATCGCTGTGTCCAGCGACAAGTTGACAACTGAAATTTAACGTTTGTACTTTGGGACATAAAAACATACAGGTTGGCCCTTAATTAAAAAGTGTCAGTAGAAGAATGTGTTTAATAGTGGAGGAGAATGAGTTCTGTGTGATTGAAGTCAGGTACTGTGACCATCAAGTGATAGAAAATGGTAGGATCATAACTGAGTTATTTCTGTATAACTGATTTTTGCTGGATTAAAGATGCAGAAATGAACTGAGATTGGGGCAGCTAAGAAAGGAAAGGTGCTGGAATGAAGGAAAAACAGTGAGTGAGTCCAAGGGGTGGGGAAAGAGAGAGTGATCTGGCCCTCTGAGCAGCAGGCAGCCTTAGGGCAACAAGGAGCTGCTCTCTCAGTTCAGTGTGAACTGACTCTTACTACCAGTGTAATACCTGGTGGGACAGAGTCCTGCAGAATGTATCCACTGTGTAGGAAATCCTGTGAGGTTTTGTACATAAACGCACCGCTGTGTGTGCCTGTGGACAATATACATACTTTTGCAGTGTGTCTGTCTGTGGACATGTGCATTAACAGGTTCATAGCCACATGCTCCCTTTGGACTTGCTCTACCAAATGCTGCTGGCCAACGAGTGGGAAGGGAGCAGCCTGCTGTCAGCAGATCGACGCAGAAACTCTGTTCTCCCTGGCGGTACCCTCCAGAGAAGGGAGCTGCAGGGTAGCAAGCAGGAACACTCAGGCTGGCTTGCTTTGTGGCTCTGGGAGCTGCCCAGGTGTTCTGTCTTGATGGAGAGGAGACACTGGGCCAGGAGGCAGAGCATGCAGTAAGAAAATGCTCAGTGTTGCAGCATGAGCAGACTGGCTTTTGAGAACTTGAAAGTAGTACAGCTAAGGGCATTGCTTGCAGCGTGGAAACTGGGAACACTGCTTTGTGGCCCAAGGAAGCGTCATGAGAACATGCGTTTGTATACTGGGTACTTGAATGTGGGCTAGATGGGGAGGAGGAAGCAGTGTGAGTACTGAATCCATACCCCTCACTGAGGGAATAAACTGCTGCGTAATGCTGCTGGAAGGGGTAGAAAAGGAGCAATCTAGGCGGCTCTTTCTCCCCACTCCACTTCAGAAATAAAGCCGTAATGCTATAAGGGAGACTCAGGTTTCTTGCTAAGCTTTCCCCCACACCTACCCACTGGGTTTTTATATATCTTAAATCAACAGTGTCTGGGGTTGTTTAAACTCAGTTAAATTGCACTCTCCATGCAGCAAAAAAATAGTGTTCGTATGGCCCTTTATGTATGTGTGTGCCTTAAAAATTCCTCTCAGTGTGGACCGCAGGTGGCCTTGGATACCATCTGTGATTTATTTCTGGAAAGAATTAAAATACCAGCACCATTTGTTAGCCTGTTTTTACAGGGAGTCAAAAATGTGCAATGCTGCTTCGCTGCGACTGCCGGGGCTATGTTTGCTCGTGATGCCTCAAGTGCCCTTCTAACACCTGGGTTGCTTAGGTCAGGCCCTTGGAGCAAGCACTCTGGTTAGGCATTGATGGAACATCCTCAAAGAGACTTAACACAATGCTCTGTGCTAGTGGGTGCTACAGGCCTGAGACAGATCATGCCCAAGCTGTCGGGAACATCTTTGTGTGGTATTCTTCTAAATCACACCTTGTCAAGAAGCTTTTGGGAGTGTTGGTGCTCTCATATGTGTATGTGGTGGCTGTCCTGAAGTGAGACAAACCTGCTGAGTGATTTAGTAATTACTGATGGTTGAAAAGGCTTCCCTGTAATTTGAATCAGAGCTTAATGGCCTTTACAACGCGGTGCATGGGATGATCGCCAAATTACTTCACCCACTGTAAATTACTTTTTAACCTGTTCCCTATAAACACTAATCTCTGCCTGTTTTGGGGTGTACTCCATGCTTGCTCAATTGTTCTGCTTTTTGTTGATCAAATACTAATCAAGGCGCAGGGTTTCGTTTACTTAAAACCAGGCAGGTCCAAGTGCAGCCGTGAACCCTCCAGCACAGGCAGTACGTGCATGACTGCAGTGGCAGCAATGGAAACCAGGTGCTCCTGCTGGGATGGACAGGTGTATGACTCCCCCTGGATATAGGTATCTGCAGGCTGTGGCTTCTGTCATAGGTGCAGGTCCTTCTACACTAATATGGAGGCTTGTTATCTTCTCCAAAGCACCTTCTTGGAGGAGAGCCTCCATCAACTGCAAGGGCAGCTGTGGAACCTTCTCAGACACCCTGTCACTGCTTGGACTGTTTCTGGGGAAGCGAATGCACTGAGATGTTGAGGACTGATGCTAAAAATCTGGGGAATGGAAAGGTTTTATCTTACTGAGTCAAGATCTGTTTCCATTTTTACGTGGGCTATGCAGAGTTTCTTCTTTAGGCTGTACTTTGCAGATGTTTGTGTCTACTTTTCACTTCTGGCAAACAAGAACCTCAAATGGAAGGGCTAACTACTCTTAGGTCCCGTGGCCATTTCTTTTCCCCTGGGCAGCTGCCCTTGCCTTTATGGAAACTTTGAGGGACCATTTTTCCCCAGAGAACAGCCAGGTAGCACTGGCTATTGCTGTACTAAATCATCAGAGATTTGCCTTCTGCGGTCCTTAACAAGGGGCAGCAGAAAAATTGGTTCTGAGCAAGTGTCTACTGAGGATAGTCCTTAGACTTTCTGTGAAGCCTTGGTGGGTGAATGTGAGGGGTTCCCTTATCCCCAGGCATTTGGATGGCCCCTTCAAGCAATTTGGGCATTGCAGGAGTGGGGCTGCTTTCATTTACTCCAGTGACTGACGCAACACCCAGCCATCTCAGAGACAGCTGTGATCATGGATGGCACTGTGCAGAGCCCCATGAGATCACAGAATCACAGAATGGTTTGGGTTGGAAGGGACCTTAAAGATCATCTAGTTCCAACCGCCTGCCATGGGCAGGGTCACCTTCGCTAGATCAGGCTGCCCAGAGCCCATCCAGCCTGGCCCTGAACATCTCCAGGGATGGGGCATTCCCAGCTGCTTTGGGCAACCTGTGCCAGTGCCTCACCAACCTCATCGTGAAGAATTTCTTCCTAATATCTAATCTAAACCAAGACAGGTTTAAACAGATGACAGGTATGATTCTGTGCCATCTGCTCAGTCACGATATGTGTTGTTTTTCTGTCTCCTCATGCAGTTCCTTGGTTGAAGAGCTCAGCCAAACTTGCAGCCTCTTGTTTGCTGTGATATGTCTCTGGTTTCTGTGGGCTCTCCAAAGAGGTCTGTGCTGTTTACTCTCTCTGTAAGGCAGGCATGTCCTAAATTATTTGTCCTTTGTTGGGCTTAAGTGATTTCTGGAATTCTAATGACTTAGATGGATCCTACATGAATTCTTTATGTGAGAGCAGAAGCAGGCAGCCCCATTTGATAAACTCGTGTTTCCTTAGCATCACAGACAGCATGTGAGTTTAGCAGGAGGGGTTTTATTTACTTATGTTTAGCTGTGACATTGACTTTTTTCCTTCTCAGCTCTAAATCTTTAGCTTCTGCCCCCGCCCAGGTTTGAAAATTTAATGAAATACTGTTTAATGCACTTGGGTTTTATATGTCATGCTTCTGAATATGGCTTTTAGAAAAATGGGTGTTGGGGTCAAAGAATTCAAGTGGCTTTTGTCAGTTTACAGATTAAATCCATTCTGCACCTCTTGTTTTCCCCTGATGCTGGCGTGGCTGCCATGCCTGCGCTCTGCGGGTGGGGTAAGCGGGGCATCCCGGCCGGCCCTTCCTTCCCTGAGCCTTGGCCCCCATTCAGCGCTTGCTATTTATACCTAATCCTCTGGAGGTCCCAGCTGAGATCGAGGCCCTGTTTTACTGGCTTCTGAACAGAGCTGGGGATTGTCCGCGCTGCGGAGGGCTTGCGCTGTGAGCAGGGAGGCTGTGGTACAGGAAAAGGATGTTTTGTTGCTGTCACTTCAGTGACAGGGCACAGTGATCCTGCAAAGCAGATTTGTCCCAGGCCAGCATGGCAGCAGTGAGCTCCATCTCTCAGTGTCCAAGTTGCAGATGTTCAGGGCTGAAACATGGGTGACGTGCCCATTAGATGGCAGAAGACATCTGAGGTGGGCTAGGGGACCCTTTAGGACCTGAGCCAGTCCATGTAACACCAGCAAAGACCCTAGTGAGACCCACAGAGCCCCCTGAGGGGCAGCTGCTGCACAGGGATGCTCTGAGACCTGCCAGCACTGTGTAAGGGTGGGATCACTCCCTGCCTTGCTCCTAGCGCCGTGTAGAGCACTGATCCAGCCCGCCTCGTCATGGAGTATGTGGAAATGGGTGAGGTGTAATCGCAGCAATCAGGGCTGTGTGCCGTACAGCTGGAGTCTGACTGCTTTGTCATGCTTTCACTGATGGAGATTATGCCTGAGGCTTTCAAAGGAACCTAAAAGCCTCAGATCTCTCACTTGCCTGACTTTGAACAGGATTTCCAGGTTTTTTTTGTTTAAAAAAATCCCAGCCTGCCACAAATCTTCTACCAAGCTGAAGGGTGTTAACTTTAAGGAAATATTGATGCAACTACTAAAATTCTTCAAGAGAAACAAGCTGCTGCTTAATATTGCAGGATTCTCTCTCTGTCTCTAAAAGGAATTCAAATGCTACAAATTGAAGGCCTTTTGGAGAACGACATAGGATCTGCTCTGTGGCCTACATCACGGAGAGCAGCTCTCAGACCAAGGTGCCACGCTATCATGAGGCCATGGCCTGAGCTACTGCCAGTGTAGGGTTGTTCCCTGTAGGATGGCTGCGCTCAGAATTGCATCAAGTTTTAAATCAGCATTACATAGAAATTTAATAAGAACTTGGGTAAATACATGAAAATGAGTGTGATGTAATATTCAAATTGTAAAATTGGCTTGGTCCCAAGATGCATGTCCCAGGTCACTGGGAGCACACTTTCGACAGGCTGATTGTGGGTGCTCCGAGGGTAGCAGGAAGCTGGGTGGAGCCCCGGCCTGCTTTAGGGCATTAGGGAGAGCCACCAGGGAGCAGTGATATCTAATGGGCATCCCAGCTCTGAGAGGTGGCTCTGGATGGCTTTCAGTAGCCTTGGTTATCAATGGGTGGCTGCTGGACCCCAAAGCTGACAGTAGAGCCCTTTCAGTGCTATTTGTGGGCATTTCATGGGATAACTGAGTGTTAGCGTGGCTCCGTACCCTTTGCTTTCTGCCCCTGCACAGTGATGGCTGTGTAAAAACCGTGTAACACTCCAAGAGTGAGTGCGGAGTCATGGTAATGCCTTTTGCCCCCTTAATACCTCTGGCACCAGACCAAGGGCTGTTATAAGGCAGGGCTGTGAGCAGAGCTTGCCAAGTGTTTAAGTGGTCTCTCTCCATCTGAATTAAAAGAATTAAAATTCTTGGTGGATTATAGGTTGTATCCATGACAACAAATTCCCTCCCTTTCTCTTTTTTTTCTTTTTTTTTTGAGGGGGGTCGTCTTGTGGTGTAAACACATTGCCAAACAAAACCCTTCAATTTTTTATTTTTTTTAAAACTAGTGTTTCATGTAATTACAGCGCTAAATAAGGAAAATAAGTGGTCATCAGCATTTTGATTATTGTACACGTTTTATGTCCGGTATCTTCTTGTGAATCTAGAAATCTCTTGACTGTGCAAGTCAATAAGGCTTTTGTTCAATGGTATTAAAGGGAATTTTGCTAGCCTAAAAGAAGTGGGGATAATTATTAACAGGAGATCTTGTGCACTATGTACCTGTAATAGTTAAAGGGAAAGCTGCTTAAATTTATTCTGACAATTGCAGATGCAGCACTGGAGGAATCATCTGAATTATTCATTCCGCAACAAGGAAACATCCCACTTGTCTTCTCTTTAGGAATGAAATCCCAGTCAGATATAACATATATTTTAAAATATATGTGCTTGGTTTCTTTAAAAAAAAAAAAAAAAAAAAAGAAACTGCTGTTTCAAGACTTCTATTATAATTACCTATGAATATAGGTTGTTAGAGAAAATTATTCTGATTTCTAAAAGTAAGGAGAAATTGATTTTTTTACGTGAACTGCTTCTTGTAGAATAAGTTTAATGAAATTCAGCTTTCTTTCATAAATAATGCAGCACTTGCATTTGATTAGGTGAAGCCTAGAGGAATTTCTACCTAATCAGATGCATAGCAAGAAGGATATTGCCTGCAGACTGTTACTATTATCAATGGTGGTGGCAAGGAAAACACAGCGCTGTGTGTGTCCACACAGAAAGCTTTGTTTCTTAAGAGAAGTTATAAAGCAACATATACAGTATAACAACTGATTCTTTGCAACTTTGAAGGTCCCAGCTATTTGTAAGACAAGGTCTGGGTTCTGAGTATTGTTATTATTGTGTCATGAAGAGACTCCAGGTTAACTTGAGACCTGGCAGTCATGGTAAGTTGTTTCTGACTCTTCCAAGAGATAAATACACATGGGGAAGAGACAATCTTTGCATCAGAGAATTTTCATCAAAATGAGTAAGGTATTCATCAGGAATCATTGACACTAATTCCAAACGTCCTGGAAAACAAAACTCTCACAAAAGTATAAAAATGAAGGGGAGGGGGAAAAAATACATCTGCCTCCTTTCATTAGAATCATTAAAATAGTTAGAAAAAGGTGTATCTGCACATTTTGCAGAAACATTTTGAGAATTCTTTAGTAAATGTTGCTTTAATTAGTCATCTGTGGTCAAGATTTATGATGTTCTGTAAATCCAGCCACAAGACTTTGTTCTGCTCCGTTTTTATCCCCAGGAAGCTGCTATTAAAAGTGGTAGGTGCTCGTGAACAGAGGATGGCTTGAGTAAGGCCATTAGTCCTTTAGTCAACATTCATATCAATACATAAAAAAGGGTCTGCACCCCGTTCTCTAGGTCTGAGGCCAGCTGGCATGGGCTGGTCTGCAGGCCTCTAAGAAGTGGTGGCTGAACCCAAGCTGGCTTTTGGGACCAGACCCTGGTTTGGGCTTAGCACTGGACCGCTCCTGGGAGATTGGTGTAAACCTGTCAGGGATCATCTCTAATGTGATGGGCCATGCACTGGCTCTGGTGCCTTTGCTGGAGGTGATGCTGTCTTAAGGCTTGGCCATGCTCTTTGCTGAGCTCAGCTGAGGGCCGTCTTGCTCTACCACAGTAATGAAGTAACATTCCAATAAAAACTTGAAGAAATGAACCCTAACAGGAAAGCCCCACACCCCTGCCTTATCTCACTGTGCTCAAATTTTGCTCTTAGTTCGGTTATGTAAAATTGCAAGTGTCAGAAGTTCTTCAGGCCAGATGCTAAGCTGCTTAAGCTGACAGTTTGTGCTAGCTGAGGTTCTGTTTTTTCACTTGTATTTCTTGGAAAGGGCAATGAGATGCAATGACTAAATGTAAAACATAAGAAATAGAGCCCAGGATACATGGGAGTCGTCTGCATCCTGTGATTTGCTGTCGAGAGATTTTAGTGCTGAGCTCAGAAGTGTATTTATGGAGCTACTGGTCAGAACTGTGTAGTTTAAAGGTGAAATCAGTGCTCTTTTTTAATCTTGGATTTTCATTCCTCTCCAAATTGGTGCAAGCAAATCTCCTGGGCCTAAAATGTCATGGGAGCACTAGAGGCCAAGAGTAGAATTAATTTCTGGAAGTTTGAGGACAAACCCATCAGGTTTTGTAAAATGTTAATCTGTTTCTGACTTTCCCAAGAATTGTCAGAAATATTTCTGCCCACTCATACATCAAGCGACTGCATGTCAGATATTAGAGAGCTTTTTATATGTGAGTACTGATGAAAGTGGCGTTTGGCTTTTACCATCTCCAAATGGAGAAAAAGGCTCAAAAATATAACTCCCAAACCTTTTTAGTTGAAAACAATGTCAAAATCACATGAGAAAAATGGGAAGCAAATCTGAGCCCTTCATTATTTGCCCAAAGGTAGACAGGACATTCTTCCCTCAAGATCGTGGTCTGAGGCATTGCACAGAGCTCCACGCCACATGGCGAAGAGCAAGCAAACTTGGTCCCTTCCATTGCTCCCCTGCTGTTCCTGTGGAAATGTTTCCCCAGCCTGCCTCATATAGGAAGGCTTAGCCTAGCTGGCTGTTGGATTTTAGGGCCAGGGTGAAACTCAGACCCTACCCACTGATCACCTTGCCCTTCACTGGCCCTTCTCCAAGTACACGCATCCTCTCACATCCAGAAGTGCTTCAGTGACAGAAAGTGATGCTACTTTCGTGGCCCCTTCAAAAATCACTTGAGCAGTGAATGCAGGTAGTGTGGGTGAATGTTATGCAGATACGTAAGACGATGCAGATCCTTGGATGCTCTCTCCTCAATGATGTGGCTGTGCAGTCTTTGCCTGTTAAGCTTGCTGTTGCGTTGAAGAAGTGTTTTGGGTCTTTTTTCTTGCGTAGTTGTAGGAAACATTGTAAATTTGTTACTGGCTCACATCCTCTTCTCTCAGAGTTCCCTTGTGTTTTTCTGCCTTCACCTCCAAATAAGACCCTGCCAGAATCACTTATGGGCAGTGGAACG
Organism: Alectura lathami; assembly: GCA_013399715.1. NCBI lineage: Eukaryota > Metazoa > Chordata > Aves > Galliformes > Megapodiidae > Alectura > Alectura lathami. The sequence continues at coordinate 760,001 of VXAV01010314.1, read as the reverse complement.
AAAATGTGACTGATACAAATGTTGCAGCAGTGTATAAAATGTTAAATTATTCATGGTCCTTAAGTACAGAAAATCCCAGGGCC